>CM061142.1:724761273-724847712 GCA_030789695.1 Scilla litardierei
GATCGATAAGCACGAGTTCAGATAGGACGAATACAAGGAGACAGCTTGGTTAGACGAAACATTGACTCAGTGGTGATGTTTAGGTTGAGGGAAAGGGAGATGTAGTGATGCTTAAATAGGATACAGAAAAGAAAATAGGGTAAATAGCATAAGCTAAAATACGTGGAGTTTGAAAACTGTCGTTCTTCAAAAGTTAAAATCCTCGCCTGTAAAGAAATATTTGGAGATCGATAAAACGAGTCGTTCAAAATAAGTTTGAGTCGAATATTCATAATAAGAGTAAATGTTTTATTGGCTTATCGCAAATCATTAAGGAAAGGAAGTAAATCATTCACACGGACATTAAAGACATAATTTTTCAGAAAATTTTATACGTCAGTAATTTAATATAATGTTGTCAAAAGTTTTTGAAAGTCAAAGAATGGAATCAAGTAACGGAAGAATTTAAACTCATGTTAAATGCTTTCAAAACTTTTAGGCTATGGAAGATTTAAAATAATCAATATTGGAACTACTTTTAGGGAACCAGGGTTTGCCAAAAATGAAAACTGATTTACACAAGGTTCTCAATATACGAGCACAACAAGTCTGGTACGGATATAAAAATAATTGAAAGTATGTATGGTGCACGGAAAAATAATAATAATGACTTAGTATAAGAATTATCAAGATCAAATAGCAAGTCTTTAAAATCAAATCATGGAGGGTCTAAATCAGGGAGTGGTTATGAAAATAGTAATTTTGCAAAAATCTGAAGTAGCGAAAACGACGAGCAAAAACCAACTTGCTGAAAGCTGAAATTCCATGTGTCTTGAAAGTATATTAAAGTAAACACGACGTATCATTCGTATAACACAAATAAGAAGGAAAATTATAAATCGAATTGGGCAAAGCAAAAGTACGGTTCAGAATAAAATTAATATATGAAGGGACGACACATTTACATAAATACGAAAAATATAGGCTGGGAAAATACCATAAGCTAGCATTCGAAATTTCGACAAAGGTTTTAAAAATTTTAAATCAACGAAGGAGCATGAAGTATATATATATATATATATATATATATATATATATATATATATATATATATATATAATTTTGAACAGATTTAAACTTAGTGGAAGAGAAGATTGAAAAATACCTTCAGAAGATTCAAGATTTGTAATGGAGATGTTCGAAAATTGACGACGATCGTCATGAGGCGATCTCGTGAATCGAGGCAAGGAAATTGGTCAGGTGATCAGAACATACATACGCCTAGGATATGAATCAGGGGAATCTACGGGGAAACTCCTACGGTCGACCAACTAAGGATTACGAAACGAAGCGCTAAGACCTTCTAAGGAGCTAGACGGTAATGAAATGCGTTCAGCTTGGTCTGAAATCGATGAACCCAAGCCAACAACTGAAGGAAATTCTAGAAGTCTAATATGGTCAGAATTAGACAAGAACCACTAAGGTAACTCCTACGACGATTAAATCAATTGCTGACAGGGAGTCTAACTAACAAGCAGAAGCCTCTAACTAGCAAGCACAGACGTCTAACTAAGTTTTCTTACCACCTAGTGTCATAAGAGAACGACTAAACTCAGGGATTATGACTCGGATGTTGCAATTTATTTGATGGACATTCCGTTATTATCGTTGTTCCGTTAATTCGCAATTGCAAGACTGGACCTGCATAGCGCCTTGGATGCGGGGGAGCGGGGCGCTGCAACGTTGCAACCGTTGCAACGTTGCGGAGCTCCGGTCGGTGCGGAGATGCGCCTCGGTCAAACACGGGCGGAGCGGGGCGACAGAGCGGGGGTCGGTGCGGTGCGGAGCGGGCGTGCGGAGCGGGCGGGTCTCTCGGTCTGACCGAGAGATCCTCTCGGTCGGAGCAGAGGACGGAGCGGGCGGCTGTGCAACGGGTGCGGGCGGGGCTTGGTGCGGGCGGAAGCATCGGTCGGAGCGGGGTTTTTGGCTTGGTTTCCTCGGTCGTGCGGCAGCTGTTCGTCGCAACGTTGCGACGAATCGTCGCAACGTCAAATTTGGGTTTTGGGAGCGGCTAGGGTTAATTTCTTGCGAAAATAGGTCTTCCTAGAGGTTGCTTATATAGTGTAGATGGGTTGACTTGGTCTAGGGCTAAATCTAATAGGATTAGAAGTTCAAAAATATTTAAAATTCGTATCTCGCCCTCTCTAACTCGCACAAGGATTTGCTGCAATCCAAATGAGCTGGAATTCGGCTCAAAAATTATTTAAAACGTTTAAAACTCAAATAAATTTTATTTGTCCGAAATTAATTTAAAACGTAATTATTAAAAATATTATAAAACTTGCTAAAAATATAAAAGTGGTCAAATAAACTCCAAAAATTATAAAATAAATATCGGGGTGATCGTGGTGACGAGAGTGAGCTAACTAAGAAGGCGGATCTCAATTTCGACGTCGGACGACGAAACTAAAAATAGAAACGTCTCCCGTCGAAAGTGAAAATCGTCACGTCTCATCGAATAAGGTTAAATTGTGGGAAAACGAATCGAGAAACGTCGTTCCAAATTAGTGCCACAATTTACTACTCTCAGAGACGTTCACAACGGCATATCACAACAAAGTGTTCACAAACAAACAAAGTCTGAAACAAACACGTGCACGGCCAAAAGCACGTGCACGAACAACGTACAACGAAAAGTGGTCGTTACAGAGGTAGCACAAAATATGCTTAACTCCAGCCCAGAGCTGCTGTGTAGGTGCAGCACTATATCTGGCTAGTAAGTTTACTGCAAATGCTATGTCAGGGCGAGTACAGTTAGCCAGGTAAAGGAGTGCACCGATAGCACTTAGATAAGGCACTTCAGGGCCTAGTACTTCCTCCCCCTCTTTGTGCACATCCAATGATCTGACGACCATATGGGTGCTGAGGGGGTGGCACTTATCCATCTGAAACTTTTTCAAAAAGTTCGATGTGTAAGTTGACTGATGTAACAGGATCCCATCGTTAAGATGTTCGATTTGAAGACCTAAACAGAATTTTGACTTTCCGAGGTCTTTCATCTCGAAGGTTTCTGTCAAGCTTCTAGAAATCTCGGCAATCTCTTCAGGAGATCCGATGAGGTTCAAGTCGTCTACATAGACGGCTATAATGACAAACCTGTTGCCTTTGCTCTTATGAAGATGCAAGGACAGACTGGGTCATTTGTAAATCCTTGTTTTGCAAGGAAGTCACTCAGTCTGTTATACCATATCCTTCTGGATTGTTTTAGACCATATAATGATCTTTGCAGTTTCACTGAGTAGATGTCACGTTGTCTCTCTTTTAGTGCTGCGGGAAAGGAATAACCGTCAGGCAATCTCATATAGATGTCTCGGTCTAAGTTACCATATAGGTATGCAGTCACGACGTCCATAAGCTGCATATCTAAACCCTCTTGGGCTGTTAAGCCAATGAGGAATTGGAAGGTGATCGCGTCCATGACCGGGGAGTATGTGGCTTCAAAATCCACCCCTGGACGTTGGGTAAAATCATGCGCTACAAGCCTTGCTTTGTAGCGAATGATCTCATTCTGTTCATTTTGTTTTCTAACAAATACCCATCTATAACCCACAGGTTTTACACCTTTTGGTGTCTGGACAATAGGTCCGAAAACCTTGCGTTTGGCGAGTGAATCCAACTCCACTCCTATCTCCGCTTTCCACTTTGGCCAATCATCTCTGCTTTGACATTCTGTCAGAGAGCGTGGTTCAATATCATCATTGCAATACACGACGTTGATGGCAATATTACACGCAAATGTGTCATCTATGGTTGTGCTTTTTCTGTCCCAATACTCCCCAGTTCGTACATAGTGTATCGAAACTTCATTTTCTCCCGGTTTTTCCTCTGTTTGAGAGTTTGGGAGAGAGGGGGTAGGAGGGCTTACAGTAGCATCCTGTGGTGGTATTTGTTTACCATTGCCAAGGGTCCTACTCTTTCAAGGAACTTGGTCCTTAGATCCCGGTGGTCGCACTCTCTTTTTGAGAGGTCCAACCATTTCTGCAGCAGGCGGATTGCATCCATTTTGCGGTATGTCAATCATAGCTGGAGTGTTAGCAGCAGGGACGTGTGATCTGACAATCTTCTGGTTGTCAGTAAATTTGTCCGGTAAGAGATGGACATTGTTTTGGATATGGAGAATCTTCAGGACCTCCTCCCCACACTGGCTTGTGGGCGGATCAAAGTGACATAATGTCTTTGTATCCCAAGTGATACAGTCTGAAGCTTCGGGCTTCTTTGTCTGTGAGCCTAGTCTTGAAAATGATGTTTCATCAAATTCACAGTCTTCTAAACGTGCCTTGTAAGAGGTTCTAGGAATCTTATTATGGAGGGGGTGTCAAACCCAACATAAATGCCTAGGCGACGTTGTGGACCCATCTTTGTCCTTTGTGGTGGTGCTATGGGGACGTATACTGCACAACCAAATATTCTCAAGTGTGAGACAATTGGTGGGGCTCCAAGTGCTAGTTGCATTGGAGAAGATGACTGACCTCTATAAGGTCTTAATTTTATTAAAGATGCAGCATGCAAAATTGCATGACCCCATGCATTCACTAGCAGCTGGGATTGAAGTAATAATGGACGAGCAATCCATTGCAGTCTCTTAATTAAAGATTCTGCTAACCTGTTTTAGGTGTGAACATGCGCTAAAGGATGTTTGACTTCAAATCCATGTGCTTGGAAATAGTCTAGGAAGACTTGTGATGTAAACTCCCCCGCATTGTCCAGACGAAGTTTCTTTATCTGGTGGTCGGGGAAGTAGGCCCGCAACCTGATTATCTGAGCTAAAAGCTTAGACAGTGCGAGGTTACGGGTGGACAGTAGACACACATGTGACCACTTAGTGTATGCGTATATCAGGACCATAAAGTACCTGAACGGACCACTTGATGGGTGTATAGGCCCACAAATGTCTACGTGGATTCTTTCCAGAAAACTTGGAGACTCCAGGTCCACTTTCAGTAGAGAGGGTCTCGTAATTAGTTTACCCTTGTAACATGGTGGACATGTGAATTTACCTTTTTGAAGAGTCTTCAGGTTCTTCAAGTCTATACCCCTTGAGCTTTTTATGATGCCGTACATCATAACAGATCCAAGTGTCCCAGTCTACTATGCCAGAGTTGGAATTCTGGTGTTTGGCGGCACTGCAGGTGCTCCGCCATTGATGTTTCTGGAGTTTGTATACTTGTTTGGTAGAGTCTCGAGGGGAGTCCCTTGAAACGTTCCACAATGGTTTTTGAACCATTTTTAAGAGATGTTACAAGCAAGTATTCCCTTTCATTTTCCTCGACCATCTCTAAGTGATATCCGTTTAAACGGATATCTTTAAAGCTTAGGAGGTTTCGGATAGATTTAGGGGAGTATAACGCTTTTCTAAGTGTGATTTGTGTGTTACCGGGGAGCAATATGGTTGCTTCCCCTAATCCTTCGATTATATTAGCTGGTCCTGAGATTGTTCTCAGTAGACCAGAGTAGCTACCTATGCTCGTAAAGTAGTCTATGTTTTGAAGGATCGAGTGCGTCGATGCACTGTCCACTAGGCAAATTGATTCCATATCTATATAAAGAAACACATTTAAGCAGTAAATGATATGAAAAAGAAAAGATCTACTTTCATTTAAGATGCTCAAAGAAATGTTCGACATGGAATAAAACTAGGTACGATGCATAAAAAAGGAAGATACATTGCTAGTAGATAAAAATGGTCCATAACTAGAGTGTGTCATCTCCCATGAAATCTTCAGGAGTCCATGAGGTCTCTGGCAACGTTGCGCTCTCAATCAGGTTTGTCTCAGCTCGAGGCTTGAGGCTTGCCTGGTAGAGGTCCTGTAGGTGTTTCTGGGTGCGGCAGATTCTGGACCAGTGGCCCGTCATTCCGAATTTGCAGCACTTATCCTCCCAGTCTTTCTTGGGAGTGCCACCTTTGTTGGACGTCCTCTTTTGCTTCTTTTTCACGAACTTCTGGTTCTGAGGAGGAGCTTGGGGAGTGGCCTTCTTCTGCTGCTTCTGTTCTTTCCATTTCTGGAATTTTGCCTTCTTGTCCATCTTCTTATTCTGGAAAGACTGGAAGTGTGCCTCTGCAGGAGGTGGTAGTGAAGCGGAGCCAGGAGGGCGCAGGTTGTGAGTGGCAACCAACAAATCCATGTTCTGTTCAGCCATTAGTAGGCATGAAAGCAGATCAGAGTACTTTGTGAACTTTCTCTCACGGTATTGTTGCATAAGGATCATGTCCTTCTCGTGGAAAGACGCGAACGTCTTTTCCAGCAACATTTTCTCAGTCGCAGTCTCACTACACAACTTCAGGCGTGAGGTGATATGGAACAGTGCTGAGTTGTACTTCGCTACGGATTTGTAATCATGTATGCGGAGGTGAGTCCACTCGTACTGTGCACGGGGGAGTATGACATCCCTCTGATGCCTGTACCTCTCCTCAAGTGCGTCCCACAGTTCGTAAGGATCCTCTACAGTAAGATACCCGTCCTTAAGGGTCGAGTCTAAATGTTTCCTGATATAGATAATGGCTTTCGCCTTTAGTATATCGGAAACTTCTTCTGTATGAGGTGCTTCTTTGGAAGCATCCTTTTCAGCTGTGGCAGTACTTGTTGTTGCCTTCTCAGTGGGTGTCAGACTGAACCCATGAGATCGCAGATGAAACTTCAGGTCCAACTGCCAACTCAAGTAGTTCGACCCATCGGCCTTCAGGTACGAGAAATCGACATTCGCAAGTCTGGCCATTAAAAGATCTAGCAAGATAAAAATAGCATGGATTATTAAACTGTATAAAATAGACATCCATGTTATGAATGAGGGAGGCCTTTGGCCTCCCATCCTTCATTACACATTCATTAGGTCCCCCATTACTTAGGGTAATGGGGACCCTTGGTCTACTAAGAGGCTTTTGGCATCCCCACTATGAGATAAATAAATAGAACACCATGGCTCTTAGCCATGGTTACTCATTCTTAGCAATGAAATTATATATATCTCTCTCTTGAGTTCATTATCATCCAACACGTTATCAGCACGTGTTCTCCATTCTTGAGCAAAAATCTTCATCTAAATTCATCCCTACGCGCAAGGAATCTAACGTTGCTGCGGCGGTTCGTTGGAGCGTTGCGGCATCCTCAAAGCGTTCGGGAGCTTGGATTATTATTTCTACGGATCATCGTCGCGTTCTTCCCTAGATCATTGATCTAGAGGTAAAACCATATAATCCTGTAGATAAAATTAGACTAAATAATTTTTACATTGTTTTAATATACAAGTAAAAAAAATTTAGTCTAATAAAAGGAAAAAAATTTATCCCTATTACAAAGTTTTTTCTCTGAAAATTTTTTCCTTTTGCCATTAAAATTCTTTGGTGGGAAGAAGAACCGAAATGAAATCCTCCCCTCCCCCCTGACGGAGGAGAGGGCCTTCCCACAACGCCGACCACGCTCCCCCCTGTAGAGGGGGGGGGCTTTCCGCGCCGCCGCCCCCCGCTGCAGGGGGGGCGGCCCGAGGCCGATCCCCCCTGCAGCGGGGGGGGGCATTCCGTGCCGCCGCGCCCCGCTGCAGGGGGCGGCCCGAGGCCGATCCCCCCTGTAGCGGGGGGGGCCTTCCGCGCCGCCGCCCCCCGCTGCAGGGGGCGGCCCGAGGCCGATCCCCCTGCAGCGGGGGGGCCTTCCGCGCTGCCACCCCCCCTGCAGCAGGGGGGCGGCCCGAGGCCGATCCCCCCTGCAGCGGGGGGGCCTTCCGCGCCGCTGCCCCCCGCTGCAGGGGGGGCGGCCCGAGGCCAATCCCCCCTGCAGCGAGGGGGGCCTTCCGCGCCGCCGCCCCCCGCTGCAGGGGGGCGAGGCCGAGGCCCGAGGCCCGAGGCCGAGGCTAATAGCTTATTTTTGGCCCGAAGCCATAATAATTGCGGCAAACAACTTTGCAGAACTGCGGAACGGGCCACAAGCGCTTATACTAAAAATAATTTTTGGCCCGAAGCCACAAAATTCTACACAAATTCGGCTTCTTCATAATTTTAAAGAAGAATGAAATTTGCAAATTGAAATTTATGAGAAAAACTTTGTAAAATCAATAATTACATTTACATGTTTCGCTATTTATTTAAACATCTCTCTTGCAAATTATTATGTATGGTTTACTAGAATTTTTTTAAAAAAAAATATAATCATCTCAAAGATCCTGAGACCGCTCTGTCGTTAGTTAACTAACCTAACGGTGTATGACGTTTCCACGTGGTCTACGAGATAATTATATTTTCTAGTTTACTTTTTCCATATTTTTTTTGCTTGAGATATATGCGTGGTTGTTTAATTTATGCATGTAGCATATAAACTGCGTGGATGTTTAAAATAAGTAAAAATGTGTCTTTCGGGATCGGCCATTGCATACCTATTTACATTTCCTGCACTCTTTCTTTTTTGAGAGAATTTGTAAGTGAGGAAATTGTATAAATAGCCAAGGCTCGGTGCAACAGCATAAGAAGACGGATGCAGAAATAGGGACCCACCCGGGGTTTCCAAAGTTGTATTTTTCATTCTCTTTTCTTTGGACTGTAATCGGACTTTGGACTGTGTATTATTTTGGGTATCTGGCCGATCCCCGCATTTTTACTTATTAATTTCTTTATGCATGGATTGTTGAATTTATTTTAATTCATGCTTATCTTTAAATTGCATAGATAAAATGGCTAAATTGGCAAGCGTCGATTTCGAGGTGCTCGATGCAGCTGGCAAGAATTACTTGAGCTGGCGAGTGGACCTGAAGTTCCACTTGCGCTCCATGGCACTCTTGCACTCCATCCTGGCCCCCGCAGTGGCCCAATCATCGGCTCCCGCAGCATCCGATGCATCTGCTAGCAAAGCCCCAGAAGCAGCCCCTTCAGCTGGCAGTACCTCTACCACTGTCTCTGACATGGATAAGGCGAAAGCTATTATCTATATCAGACGACACATAGATCGTACCCTGAAGGCCGAATACTTGACGGTAGAGGACCCTCTGGAGTTATGGACAGCGTTAGAGGCACGCTACAGACATCAAATTGATGTCATACTCCCGCGTGCCAGCTATGAGTGAGAGAACCTCTGACTTCAGGACTACAAGTCCGTTGCTGAGTACAACTCAGCACTTCACAACATCACCTCATACCTGAAGTTGTGTGGTGAAGAAGTCTTGGAGCACCGCATGTTGGAAAAGACATTTACCTCGTTTCACGAGAAAGATGCTATCCTCATGCAGCAGTATCGTGAACGCAATTTCACGAAGTTCTCTGACCTGCTCTCTTGCCTCTTGAGGGCAGAGCAGAATAGAGACCTTTTACTGGCCACTCATAACCAGCGCCCGGCAGGCACAGCTCCTATTCCTGAAGCCCACAGTGTTCACCCCCCGAAGTGGAAGAACAAGAAGAGGGGTAGAAAGAACAAAAGAAATGCCCCTATGAAACTAGCCAATGCTCCTCCCCAAAGCAAGAATAACATAGGGAAGAAAAACTTCACTTGGAAGCGTAAGAACACTGATACAGTGTCAAATCCAAAGAAGACATGGGAGGACAAATGTCATCGTTGTGGCATGACTGGACATTGGTCCAGAAACTGTTGCACACCTCGCCACTTCCAGGAACTGTATTATGCGAGCCAGAAGCCTCCGCCTGAAACAAACATGGCAAATGTGGAAAATCCGACGAAGTTCACTTCCAAGGATTTTGAAAATGACGACCTGCTCGATTGAGCCTTATCTTTATCTATGCTTTTCAAAGAATAAATTGTAGCTTCATCTCTAGTATGCTTAATAAAGACGATCTTTTATTTTGAATGTATGCATTTTACATTGCCATCAATAAATTATCGTTTTTGCTTATATAGATGATGTATGAGTGCCTAGTGGACAGTGCCTCGACGCACACTATCCTTCGCGATGAATGTTATTTCAATAGCATAAGTAAATATGACGGTCCTGTCATTACAATTTCAGGACTGTCCAAAATAATCGAAGGATCTGGGGATGCAATATTATTGCTCCCAAATAACACAAGACTAAAAATCAATAATGCACTATTTTCTCCAAGATCAAATAGAAATCTCATAAGCTTCAAGGACATCCGTTTAAACGGATATCACTTAGAAACTAGAGATGAAAATAAGGTTGAATACATGTATGTCACTCTTTGTAAAGATGGCCAGAAGACCATCTGCGAAATATTTAAGGGACTCCCGTCGGGTCTCTACCAAACATACATTCAACCAGTTGAAGCCAATATGACTGAGCGCCAGACGTGCCAGCCAATGCCACCATTTCAACTATGGCATAACAGACTTGGTCACCCTGGATCCATTCTGATGCGACGCATCTTATCTGAATCCCGCGGACATGATTTGAAGAACCAGAAGATTCTTCAAAAGGGTGAATTTCCTTGTCCCCCTTGTTTCAAGGGGAAACTAATAACGAGACCATCGCCCCTAAAAGTGGGTTTAGAGTCTCCTGGCTTCCTTGAGAGGATACATGGTGACATTTGCGGGCCTATTCACCCCGCAAGTGGCCCATTTCGGTACTTCATGGTACTAATAGATGCATCCACAAAATGGTCTTATGTGTGCCTCTTGTCCACCCGTAACCTAGCTTTTCCAAAGCTGTTGGCACAGATAATTAGGTTACGTGCTCATTTCCCCGATAACCATATCAAGAAACTACGTCTTGATAATGCGGGCGAATTCACATCTCAAGTCTTCGAAGACTATTGACAGGCAACGGGTATAGAAGTTGAACATCCAGTAGCTCATGTTCACACCCAGAATGGATTAGCAGAGTCTCTTATAAAGAGACTCCAATGGATTGCACGTCCATTGCTTATGCAATCCCAATTGCCGGTGGATGCTTGGGGGCATGCTATTCTACATGCCGCATCTCTTATCAGGATATGCCCCTCTGGAGGCAATACATTATTCCCGATGCAACTAGCATACGGCTCAACTCCAGATATATCTCATTTGAGAATATTTGGTTGTGCGGTCTATGTTCCAATAGCACCACCTCAGAGGACCAAAATGGGTCCTCAACGTCGTCTAGGAATCTATATTGGATTTGATTCACCCTCGATTATTAGATATCTAGAACCCCTAACGGGGGACGCATTTAAGGCACGCCTTGCTGATTGTGAATTCGATGAGAAAACTTTTCCAAAGTTGGGCAAACATTCTAAGAAGCCTGAAGCTTCAGAGACCATTAATTGGGAAAATAAGTCTTTGTCCCTTTATGATCCGCGTACAAATCTGTGTGAAGATGAGATCCTGAAGATCCTTCACATCCAGAATACAGTACACCAATTGCCGGATAAATTCACGGACAGCCAGAAGATCGTCCGTTCACACGTCCCTGCTGCTAACACTCCAGCTAGGATTGACATCCCTATAAGTGGATGCAATCCACCCGCAGCAGAAATGGTTGTACATCAATTGAAAAGAGGACGGCCACCAGGTTCAAAAGATAAAGTTCCTCGAAAGAGGAAGATTCCTGGTGAAAATAAGATTATCCCTCCACAGGATACTGAGCTCAGGACAGCTACCTCTCCCCTCCTAATTTCCCCCGTAGAGGAAACATTAGGAGAAACATCATTAAACTTTGTACGTACTGGGGAGGTACTGGACCGACATAGCATAGTCGTCGACGACGATTTTGCGTTCACTATTGCCGTTCACGTCGCTGAATACGACGATGACGTCGAACCACTTTCTCTAGCGGATTGTAAACGCAGAGATGATTGGCCAAAGTGGGACGAGGCGATAAGAGTAGAGCTGGACTCACTCTCGAAACGCAAAGTCTTTGGACCTGTAGTCCAAACACCAGTAGGTGTTAGACCTGTGGGATATAAGTGGGTTTTCATTAGAAAAAGAAATAAACAAAATCTGATCGTCCGCTACAAGGCGCGTCTTGTAGCAAAGGGTTTTTCCCAAAGACCGGGTATCGATTATGAAGATACATACTCCCCGGTAATGGACGCTAATACATTCAGATTCTTAATAAGCATATCATCTCTGGCAAACCTAGAAATGCAGCTCATGGACGTTGTGACTGTATATCTTTATGGCGATTTAGATAAAAAGATCTATATGAAACTACCATATGGGTTTAACTTACCCACAGAGATGAAAGAGATACCTCGGGACATATTCTCTGTTAGACTACATAGATCCTTGTATGGACTAAAACAGTCAGGCAAAATGTGGTATAACAGACTAAGTGATTTCCTTGCACAGCAAGGATTCACTAATAACGAAGTCTGCACGTGCATCTTTATCAAAAGAACGGGAAAAGGATTCGTCATCATAGCAGTTTACCTTGATGACTTAAATCTCATAGGCTCTCCAGCAGAGATTAATGAAATATCTGCAAGGCTAAAGCACACTTTTGAAATGAAAGACCTAGGCAGAACGAAGTATTGCCTTAGCTTGCAGATTGAACACCTACGAGGTGGAATCCTTCTACATCAATCCAATTATACCAGGAAGCTTTTAAATAAGTTCCAAATGGATAAATGTCATCCTTATGTACCCATATGGTCGTGAGATCATTAGACGTACAAAAGGACCCCTTCCGGCCTCTGGAAGAGGGGGAGGAGATACTGGGTCCAGAAGTACCCTACCTAAGTGCCATTGGTGCACTTCTCTATCTGGCTAACAGCACGCGTCCCGATATAGCGTTTACAGTCAATCTCCTAGCCAGACACAGTGCAGCGCCTACAAAGCGCCACTGGAATGGAGTAAAGCATCTTCTGCGATACCTCCAGGGTTCCGTAGACCTTGGACTTTACTACCAGAGAGGTGCCTCCTCCCAGTTACTTGGTTATGCCGATGCAGGCTATCTTTCAGATCCGCATACAGCAAAATCACAGACTGGTTTTGTCTTTACCTACGGAGGAACTGCTATCTCCTGGAGATCGGTAAAACAAACCACTACTGCTACATCTTCCAACCATACAGAGCTCATCGCGATCCATGAAGCGAGCAGAGAATGTTTTTGGCTACGCTCCGTCGTCCAACACATCCTCCAATCCACTGGCCTGAAGACCAGTGATCTGGAGCCTACTGCCCTATTCGAAGACAACGTCGCGTGCATTGCTCAGTTTCAGAAGGGCTACATCAAAGGCGACAGGACAAAGCACATTTCTCCCAAGTTTTTCTGGACGCACGAGCAGAAGAACGACAAGCAGATTGAAGTTCGACAGATCCAGTCATGCAACAACTTAGCTGATCTTTTTACTAAGGCATTGCCTAAATGTACTTTTGTAAAGCTTGTAAAGAATATTGGTATGCGACAGTTGAATGACCTGCAAGCCTGAAGCTTGTACAGATCAGGGGGAGTAACCTGTGGGTTGCACTCTTTTTCCTTAAGCTGTTGGGTTTTCCCACTGGGTTTTCCACAGCTAAGGTTTTAACGAGGCAAACACACTTACTCTGGATCCAGAAATATCCACCCCTTGCCTCAGTAGCTGAGACCGAAGTGATGAATGTGTAAGGGGGAGTGTTATGAATGAGGGAGGCCTTTGGCCTCCCATCCTTCATTACACATTCATTAGGTCCCCATTACTTAGGGTAATGGGGACCCTTGGTCTACTAAGAGGCTTTTGGCCTCCCCACTATGAGATAAATAAATAGAACACCATGGCTCTTAGCCATGGTTACTCATTCTTAGCAATGAAATTATATATATCTCTCTCTCTTGAGTTCATTATCATCCAACAATCCACGCATTTATTTTTTTTACCATTTTCATAACATGAATTATTAAAGAAAATTAACATCCATGCAAGCCTTTTAGCATTTTCATAACGTGAATTATTAAAGAAAATTAACATCCACGCATGCTTGTTAACATTAAAATAGCATGAAATAGTTAACATCCACGCATTTAATGTATACGCAATGAAAATAAATTAGGACTATGGGGATCAGCCAGCCGACATCAACAGAAAAAGACAGTCCGAAAGTTACATCAAAAAGTGCATGAAAAGTAAGTACAACTCGGGAACTTCAAAGAGAATACCCTTTCTTTTTTGTGCATACGCCTTCAGCTCCTTTTTGGTGTCCTCCGGTCTTCTTTTTACATATATATCCTCACTTACAAATTTCTCTCAAAAAGAAAAAAATTGCAGAAAAGTGAAGATGTCGGAAACCTGGCCTATCCCTAAAAACATAGCCTAATAGCACATCCACGCAGATAATATATGAAAAATATACAACCACGCAGATAATCATATCACAGGCATGTAAAGATTAATAAATAATATAAATAGTGTGTGACGTGCTAAAAAATTATTTTTGAAAAACTTTTTACCTTTTGATCCATATTATTAATATTTTATTTTCTGCTTTAACCCTTATTTGAAATTAAAAATTTCTTTAATTATTATGGGCTTTTGGGGCCAAAAATAAAAAGAGAAATTATTGTGTAAATGGGCTAATTTTCGGGCTTTTGGGCCACATGAAAACAACCCATTAGGGTTAATTGGGCCTCCCCTAAAAGTTGGCCCGTTAGGGCTAGGGTTTTCGAAAAACCCTGGGGGCTCGCGGCCCGCCGCCGCGGCCTCTGGCCGCGGTAGCGGGACCGCGACTACAACCTGAAGTTCCCCCGTGCACAGTACGAGTGGACTCACCTCCGCATACATGATTACAAATCCGTAGCAGAGTACAACTCAGCATTGTTCCGTATCACCTCACGCCTGAAGTTGTGTGGTGAAACTGTGACTGAGAAAATATTGCTGGAAAAGACGTTCACATCTTTCTACGAGAAGGACATGATCCTTATGCAACAATACCGTGAGAGGAAGTTCATAAAGTACTCTGATCTGCTTTCATGCCTGCTAATGGCTGAACAGAACAGAGATTTGTTGGTTGCCACTCACAACCTGCGCCCTCCTGGCTCCGCTCCACTGCCACCTCCTGCAGAGGCACACTTCCAGTCTTCCCAGAAGAAGAAGATGGACAAGAAGGCAAAATTCCAGAAATGGGAAGAACAGAAGCAGCAGCAGAAGGCCACTCCCCAAGCTCCTCCTCAGAACCAGAAGTTCGTGGAAAAGAAGCAAAAGAGGACGTCCAACAAAGGTGGCACTCCCAAGAAAGACTGGGAGGATAAGTGCTCCAAATACAGAATGACGGGCCACTGGTCCAGAATCTGTCACACCCAGAAACACCTACAGGACCTCTACCAGGCAAGTCTCAAGCCTCGCGTTGAGACAAACCTGATAGAAAGCGCAGTGTTGCCAGAGACCTCATGGACTCCTGAAGATTTCATGGGAGACGACACTCTCTAGTTATGGACCATAAACAATTGTTATTGCTAGCAAATGTATATTCCATTTATGCATCTTACCTAGTTTTTATTCCATGTCAAATATTTTTGAGCATTTTAAATGAAAGTAGTTGTCTTATTTTCATATTATTTACTGCTTAAATGTCTTTCTTAATATAGATATGGATTCAATTTGCCTAGTGGACAGTGTATCGACACACTCGATCCTTCAAAACATAGACTACTTTACGAGTATAAGTAGCTACTCTGGTCCACTGAGAACAATCTCAGGACTAGCTAATATAATCGAAGGATCAGGGGAAGCAATCATTTTGCTCCCCAGTAACACACAAATCACACTTAGAAATGCGTTATACTCCCCTAAATCTATCTGAAACCTCCTAAGCTTTAAAGATATCCGTTTAAACGGATATCACTTAGAGACGGTCGAGGAAAATGAAAGGGAATACTTGCTCGTAACGTCTCTTACAAATGGTTCAAAAACCATTGTGGAACGTTTCAAGGGACTCCCCTCGGGACTCTACCAAACAAGTATACAAACTCCAGAAACATCAATGGCGGAGCACCTGCAGTGCCCCCAAACATCAGAATTCCAACTCTGGCATAGTAGACTGGGACACCCTGGATCTGTTATGATGTACCGCATCATAAAAAGCTCAAGGGGTATAGACTCGAAGAACCTGAAGATTCTTCAAAAAGGTAAATTCCCATTTCCACCCTGTTATAAGGGTAAACTAATTACGAGACCCTCTCCACTGAAACTGGACCTGTAGTCTCCAAGTTTTCTAGAAAAAATCCACGGAGACATTTGTGGGCCCATACACCCATCAAGTGGTCCGTTCAGGTACTTTATGGTCCTGATAGACGCATCTACTAAGTGGTCATATGTGTGTCTAATGTCAACCCGTAAACTTGCACTGTCTAAGCTTTTAGCTCATATAATCAGGTTGCGGGCCCACTTCCCCGACTACCAGATAAAGAAACTTCGTCTGGACAATGCGGCGGAGTTTACATCACAAGTCTTTCTAGACTATTGCCAAGCACAGGGAATTGAAGTCAAACATCCTGTAGCGCATGTTCACACCCAAAACAGGTTAGCAGAATATCTAATTAAGAGACGGCAATGGATTGCTCGTCCATTATTACTTCAATCCCAGCTGCCAGTGAATGCATGGGGTCATGCAATTTTGCATGCTGCATCTTTAATAAAATTAAGACCTTATAGAGGTCAGTCATCTTCTCCAATGCAACTAGCACTTGAAGCCCCACCAATTGTCTCACACTTGAGAATATTTGATTGTGCAGTATACATCCCCATAGCACCACCACAAAGGACAAAGATGGGTCCACAACGTCGCCTAGGCATTTATGTTGGGTTTGACACCCCCTCCATAATAAGATTCCTAGAACCTCTTACGGGAGACGTTTTCAAGGCACGTCTAGAAGACTGTGAATTTGATGAAACATCATTTCCAAGACTAGACTCACAGACAAAGAAGCCCGAAGCTTCAGACTGTATCACTTGGGATACAAAGACATTATGTCACTTTGATCCGCCCACAAGCCAGTGTGAGGAGGAGGTCCTGAAGATTCTCCATAACCAAAACAATGTCCATCTCTTGTCAGACAAATTTACTGACAACCTGAAGATTGTCAGATCACACGTCCCTGCTGCTAACAATCCAGCTAGGATTGACATACCGCAAAATGAATGCAATCCGCCTGCAGCAGAAATGGTTGGACCTCTCAAAAAGAGAGGGCGACCACCGGGATTCAAGGACCAAGTCCCTCGAAAGAGTAGGACCATTGGCAATGGTAAACAAATACCACCACAGGATGCTACTGTAAGCCCTGCTACCCCATCTCTTTCAAACTCTCAACAGAGGAAAACCCGGGAGAAAATGAAGTTTCGATACACTATGTACGAACTGGGGAGCAATGGGACAGAAAGAGCACAACCATAGATGACACATTTGCGTGTAATATTGCCATCAACGTCGCGTACTGCGACGATGATATTGAACCACGCTCTCTGACAGAATGTCAAAGCAGAGATTATTGGCTGAAGTGGAAAGCGGCAATAGGAGTGGAGTTGGATTCACTCACCAAAAGCAATGTCATCGGACCTATAGTCCAGTCACCAAAAGGTGTAAAACCTGTAGGTTATAAATAAGTATTTGTTAGAAAATGAAATGAACAGAATGAGATCGTTCGCTACAAAGCAAGGCTTGTAGCGCAGGGTTTTACCCAGCGTCCAGTGGTGGATTTTGAAGCCACATACTCCCCGGTCATGGACACGATCACCTTCCGATTCCTCATTGGCTTAACAGCCCAAGAGGGTTTAGATATGCAGCTTATGGACATCGTGACTGCATACCTATATGGAAACTTAGACCGAGACATCTATATGAGATTGCCTGATGGTTATTCCTTGCCCGTTGATTTGGATTGATGATGCATATTTAACCCCTCATCTAGTCGTATTTTGTGCTTATAATGATGCTTATTTGTTCTCTAACACATTGTATTTTACGCACCATCATTTATTAGAGAAATCACCTTATTTGAGCAAAAACATCAATTAATGGAGTATTTCTGCACGTTTTATATTTTTCCTAGCTTGGTCTCGATCTCACGATTCCAACGACTATTTATTTGTATTTTTCTGAGATCTGTGCTAATTACTGTGTATTTTTGAATGCAAGATACCAAAAATGAGATGTGCACAAATCTTGGCGGCCACGTGGCCGCATCTCGCTTATTCCCGCCAGATCTGACGACGCAAGACGATCGGCGACGCGGCTCATTTCTAGCCGTTGGATCGAGATCCCACGGCCGTCAGCGACGCAAAACGCAGCGGCGGAGTGCGCAATCTTGGAGTCCCGTGGCGACATCGGGACCGTAGGAATCCGATCGGATGGCGCAGATCAAATACGAATTCGAATCGAATTCGAATTCGCGAGCGGCGATGTGGCCAAGTGGGTGCCGTCGATCCATCATCCGACGGCGGTGATCGTGTCAATTCGGAGAGCGGACTTGGATGCAAACGGGCGCGGATCCGCTCCGCGTGGATACGTGTCCACACCTCACGCGATCCCGCATCCATCCAACGGCCCACAGATGTGCCGATCAAGATCAACGGCTCGGATGCGTTCGGGTAGCGGATTTCAAGCGGGTTTCGACCCGTTAAGCACAGTAACCCCGCAATGCTATTATTTAAGCGTATTCTAGGGTTTTTGGCGTATTCTGGGCGTATTGGAGGCTCTAGGAGCCGTATTTCGCCAGGGAAAAATTCTGTAAAATTCCAGAGGCTATTCTTCTTATTTCCAGAGAGTTTTGAGGCTTAGCTTGGAGTTTTGGTGATAGTTTCTTAAACTCATACCCTGTATTTGGGTGTTTTTCATCGTATTTTGCTATTAGAACCATGTATTTTGCTATGAACTTTGTTTATTCTTGCATTATGAGTAGCTAAATCTTATTTGCGCATGGTATGGAGTAGTTAGGGGATGTGAATCATATTTGTTTGGTTGAATATCATTTTGCTTAATCGATAATGTCGCTAAAGCTGTAGTTTTTGTTATTAATCCTCTTTTTCATCTTGCAAAAGAAGTGATTGAGTTGATGATCTCCCCACAAGGGTGAGCTTTGATATCTCCAAAAGAGAGTTTCATACCGTAGTTGCAAGATTATAACTTTAGCCACGATTTTATTCATATTGTGCTTGAACCCCCAAAAGGGTATTTTCCGATGAATCGCTCCCAAAAGGAGGATTTATTGAGTTATATTTAATCAACCAACGTATACGAATCACTGATCCTAACGAACCCATACCATGCGCATATTTCTCATACATACTTTCATACACGACTTTTTCTTTGTTTGTATTGTTCGCACACCAAACTTCACCATCACGTACTTTCACACCATCATCACCATCATTATTGAAGTGGTTAGTTTCTCTTCGTCAGCTTTCTATTTGATTTGAGCTGTTGTTGCAACAGATTTTCTCTTGAGGATTTGACATCTGGACTCCCAGATTATATTACTTGTACGGACTCTTGCGCTTGAGAGAAGCACTATTTTGGGCCTACCAAGTTTTTGACGCCGTTACCGGGGAGGAATGGTTTGTTACCACGGTTTATTTCATTCAGAGGACCTTCGGTGAGATCTTTCCACTTTACTGTATATAAATTTTTGTTTAATTTTATTGTACATAAACTTTTGTTTATTTATTTTTTTTTAAAATGGAGTATATGAATTTCTATTGCACAAACAATCTGTATGATGCAAGGTATGCTAATGCACACAAACATAGGATGGAGAAGCTCAAGATTGTTAATTTTAATCAGACTGATTATGAAACTTTCTTTCAGGCCTGGAGGAGGTTCACAGACATAATATCGAGCTATCTGTAGCATGGGTACACAAAGAATGAGCTTATGGAGTTCTTCCTCGATGGACTACAACCCCAGCTGTAGGAATTATTGGGAGGCATGAGCCGACAGAGGCGTGGGAATACATGGAGTCTCTGCAAGAAAATGAAGAAACCATGGAAGAGACTTCAGAGTGAGATTCAACGGAGCCTTCATGCCTTGATCAAGAAGAGCAAAGCGTAGACGTACCTTTGCAATCCTTGAAAGAGGAAGTTTACCTGATTATTCAGACACATGAGGCCACATCCCATTAATTCCAAGAGAATTTCCTTGCTCGGAGTCGACAGATTCAAAAATCTATTGAAAATCTTAATTTGATTGCCACTTGCTTAGAAGAAAGTAATTTTTTTGAAATTCAACTTCAAGAATTTAATACGAGTTTATCTTCTATTGCAGGTATATCGAGCGAGCCATGTCACGTTGAGGACATGAATAAAAATATCTACATGGCAAGAAGTGTGTGCAAAAGAGAAGACGAGCTAGCAATTTTGGATGAACAGGAGGAGGACACAGCTAGGGAAAAGGGTTTTGAGATTATCGCCATGGAGCCAGAACCATTCCATCCTCCAGTTTTATCCCAAAATCATTTACCCCTCTCCCCAATGACTGAGCATCGTACCGAGAGTAGTGCATATCTTTCAGGGAGTAGTCGTCAACTCGCTTTAATTTATTTCACTTATTTTGATGACTACATTTGGAATATTTTTATTGCGAAGAATGTTAGACTAAAATGGATTGACATGACTCATCTCTTGTAGGATACAGGTGAACATCTTATAGAGATGCTGGGAGTTACGTTGCTGGGATCCAGTTTAGTCATTGGAGGAAAATTACTCGCCGAGGAGCGCAAGGAGCAAATTGAACAACTTCCTCCACAATTAAAGATTCGGTATCCGCCATTTGATCACGGTGTGTTCTTTCCAGTAGTGTAGTTTTCAAATGCTTTCTAGGATGCTTGCTTTGAATAAACTCGTACCCCTTTCGACATTGAGGACAATGTCCATCTTTAGTTGGGGGGTGTGTATGAGACCTTAGGATTTTTTTTTGAGAAGAATAAATCACCAAATCTCATCATTTTAAATTCCTTCACATGCCTCAAATACGGATGATTATACATTGATTGAGTTCTGAAAATTGTTTATGGCTTGAGTTAATTATTTTTCCTTCATGGAATTACTCGTTAATATGCTATTCATGAAAACTTTCAATTGCCATGATTAATATCTCGAAATAGTTTGAATTTATTTCATGCATGCTAATGTGATGAAAAAACTTAAGTATACACGATTTATTAGAAAAGTCTTCAAGTTGAAGAGGAATTTGGCCTTTGTTATTAATGTTTTGTTCGAAGAATGGGCGTTGAGTTGCTTACAAAAAAATAGAAAAGAAGAAAAAATTGAATGAAAAATTGAATGAAGAAAAATGAATGAATAAGTATGTCACTAATAAATAACTTGGTTGGCTCGAGTAGTACAGTCCGAGTGGTCCTTTTTGGCCTAATGCCCTATTATCGTCTGATTTGGGAGCCATTGACCGGAAACTCACTCATTTGATGGAGCGATCCAAGTTATACATTTTTCTGTGAATGTTGCTTGATGCGCGTTACGCAAAACTAATAAAAGAAAAGAAGTGGCGAATAAACTAAGCAACCTCAATGCCCATGACTTGAACGATCTGTGTGAGATGCCAATTCCTTGGAAACAAGAAAACTAGAGAAAAACGATGTGTTATACTTTCGCTTGCGCAAAACGATGCTTGCACGTTATTTATTCAAACTAAATTAGAGAAAATATCATGTGGTAGATTTTGTTCATGGATGGTGTATATTGATAGTCTAGATCATGTTGGAAAGCGTACTATTGAGCCATGCCATAAGCAATTGATGGAATTTATTGTTTTATTAATCATCTGTATTAATAGCTCTTTTTGCTAGAGACTAGCAAATCGCTAGTTGGTGGGTGTGATACGGGTTCAATATTACATATTTAACCCCCCATTTAGCCCTATTTTGTGCTCATGTGATGCTACATTGTTCTCTTATACATACGTATTTTGTACACAATTATTTATTAGAGAAAACACTCAATTTGAGCACAAAACAGAAATTAATGGAGTATTTCTGCACTTCTTATATTTTTCCTAGCTTGGTCTCGATCTCACGATTCCAACGACTATTTATTTGTATTTTTCTGATATCTGTGCTAATTACTGTGTATTTTTGAATGCAGGATACCAAAAATGAGATGTGCACGAATCTTGGCGGCCACGTGGCCGCATCTCGCTTATTCCCGCCAGATCCGACGACGCAAGACGAGCGGCGACAGGCTCATTTCTAGCCGTTGGATCGAGATCCAACGGCCGTCAGCGACGCAAAACGCAGCGGCGGAGCGCGCGATCTTGGAGCCTCGTGGCGACATCGAGACCGTAGGAATCCGATCGGACGGCGCAGATCAAATACGAATTCGAATCGAATTTGAATTCGCGAGCGGCGATGTGGCCAAGCGGGAGCCGTCGATCCATCATCCGACGGCGGCGATCGTTTTAATTCGGAGAGCGGATTCGGATGCAAACGGGCGCGGATCCGCTCCGCGTGGACACGTGTCCACACCTCACGCGATCCCACATCCATCCAACGGCCCACAGATGCGCCGATCAAGATCAACGGCTCGGATGCGTTCGGGTAGCGGATTTCAAGCGGGTTTCGACCCGTTAAGCACAGTAAACCCGCAATGCTATTATTTAAGCGTATTCTAGGGTTTTTGGGCATAGGGTGGGCGTATTGGAGGCTCTAGGAGCCGTATTTCCCCTCTGAAAATTTTTGTAAATTCCAGAGGCTGTTCTTAGTATTTCCAGAGAGTTTCGGGGCCTAACTTGGAGATTTGGTGATGAATTCTAAACTTCTACCCCGTATTTGATGCTTTTCTATTGAATTTGACTATTAGATTGATGTATTTTGATATGAAACTAGATTGTTCTTGTACCATGAGTAGCTAAATTCCTATTGTGCATGGTTGGGTATAGTTAGGGGATATGATTTGTGTTCGTTTGGTTGAATATTCGTTGTTCTTAATCGTTACCGTTGATAAAGTTGTGAACTTTGGTATTAAATCGTCTTTTTCATCTTCCAAAAGAAGTGATTGAGTTGATGATCGCCACAAAAGGGTGAGTTTTGATCTCTCCAAAAGAGAGTTTCATACCGTAGTTGTAAGATTATTACTTTAGCAACGATTTTATTCATATTGTGCTTTAACCCCCAAAAGGGTATCCTCCGATGAATTGCTCCCAAAAGGAGAATTCATTGAGTTATATTGAGTATTTTCCGGTGAATTGCTCCCAAAAAGAGAATTCATTGTGTTATATTCGTCAACCAAGTTAATACAAATTATTGATCCTAACGAACCCATACCATGTGCATACTTTTCGTCGATACTTTCATACACGACTTTTCTTTGTTCGTATTGTTCGCACATCATCATCACGCACTTTCACACCATCATCACCATCATTATTGAAGTGGTTAGTTTCTTTTCGTCGGATTTCTATTTGATTTGAGCTGTGGTTGCAACAGATTTCCTCCCGAGGATTCGACATCTGGACTCCCTGATTTTACTACTTGTACAGACTCTTGCGCTTGAGAGAAGCACTATTTTGGGCCTACCAAGTTTTTGGCGCCGTTGCCGGGGAGGAATGGTTTGTTACCACTGTTTATTTCATTCAGAGGACCTTCGGTGAGATCTTTCCACTTTACTGTATATAAATTTTTGTTTAATTTTATTGTACATAAACTTTTGTTTATTTATTTTTTTAAAAATGGAGTATATGAATTTCTATTGCACAAACAATCTGTATGATGCAAGGTATGCTAATGCACACAAACATAGGATGGAGAAGCTCAAGATCGTTATTTTTAATCAGACTGACTGTGAAACTTTCTTTCAGGCCTGGAGGAGGTTCACAAACATAGTATCGACCTATCCGCAGCATGGGTACACAAATGAAGAGCTTATGGAGTCCTTCCTAAATGGACTACGACCGCAGCTGCAGGAATTATTGGGAGGCATGACGCCGACAGAGGCGTGGAAATACATGGAGTCTCTGCAAGAAAATGAAGAAACCATGGAAGAGACTTCAGAGTGCGATTCAACGGAGCCTTCGTGCCTCGATCAAGGGGAGCAAAGCATAAACGTACCTTTGCAATCCTTGAAAGAGGAAGTTTACTTGCTTATTCAAACACAGGAGGCTACATCCCATCAATTCCAAGAGAATTTCCTTGCTCGGAGTCGGCAGATTCAGAAATCCTTTGAAAATCTTACTCTGATTGCCACTTACCTAGAAGAAAGTAATTCTTTTGAAATTCAACTTCAAGAATCTAATACGAGTTTATCTTCTATTGCAGGAAAATCGAGCAAGCCATGTCACGTTGAGGACACGAATAAAAATATCTACATGGCAGAAAGTGTGTGCAAAAGAGAGGACGAGCAAGCAATTTTGGATGAACGAGAGGAGGAGACAGCTAGGGACAAGGGTTTTGAGATTATCTCCATGGAGTCAGAACCATGCCCTCCTCCTGTTTTATCCCAAAATCATTTACCCCTCTCCCCAACGATCGAGCATCATACCGAGAGTAGTGCATATCTTTCAGGGAGTAGTCGTCAACTTGCTTTAATTTATTTCAACTATTTTGACGACTACATTTGGAATACTTTTATTGAGAAGAATCGTAGACTAAAATGGATTGACGTGACTCATCTCTTGCAGGATATCAGAGAACATCTTATAGAGACGATAGGAGTTACGTTGCTGGGATCTAGTTTAGTCATTGGAGGAAAATTACTCGCCGAGGAGCGCAAGGAGCAAATTGAACAACTTCCTCCACAATTAAAGATTCGGGATCCGTCATTTGATCACGGTGTGTTCTTTCCAGTAGTGTAATTTTCAAATGCTTTCTAGGATGCTTGCTTGAATAAACTCGTGCCCCTTTCGACATTGAGGACAATGTCTATCTTTAGTTGGGGGGGTGTGTATGAGACCTTAGGATTTTTTTTGAGAAGAATAAATCATCAAATCTCATCATTTTAAAACTCCTTCACATTCCCCAAATACGAATGATTATGCATTGATTGATTTCTAAAATTTTTTATGGCTTGAGTTAATTATTTTTCTCTGCATAGGAATTACTGTTAATATGCTATTTATGAAAATTTTCAATTGCCATGATTAATATCTCGAAATAGTTTGAATTTATTTCATGCATGCTAATGTGATGAAAAAGCTGAAGTATACACGATTTATTTGAAAAGTCTTCAAGTTGAAGAGGAATGTGGCCATGGTTATTAATGTTTATGTTCGAAAATATGGGTGTTGACTTGCTTACAAAAAAAAGAAAAAAATGAATGAAGAAAAATGAATGAATAAGTATGTCACTAATAAATAACTTGGTTGGCTCGAGTAGTACAGTCCGAGTGGTCCTTTTTGGCCTAATGCCCTATTATCGTCTGATTTGGGAGCCATTGACCGGAAACTCACTCATTTGATGGAGCGATCCAAGTTATACATTTTTCTGTGAATGTTGCTTAATGCGCGTTACGCGGAACTAATAAAAGAAAAGAAGTGGCGAATAATTTAAGAAACTAAAGAGACCCATGATTTGAATGATTGTTTTGATAGGCCAATTCCTTGGAAATGAGAAGACTAGAATATAACGACGTGTTATACTTTCGTTTGCGCAAAACGATGCTTGCATGCTATTTATTCAAATTAAATTAGAGAAAATATCTTGTGATTGATCTTAGTCATGTATTGTGTATATTGATGGTCAAGATCATGTTGGAATGCGTATAACTGAGCCATGCCATAAGCGATCGAAAGAACTTATTATTTTATTAATCATCCGTATTAATTGCTCTTTTTGCTAGAGACTAGCAAATCGCTAGTTGGGGGGTGTGATTCGGGTTCAATATTACATATTTAACACCCCATTTAGCCCTATTTTGTGCTCATGTGATGCTACATTGTTCTCTTATACATACGTATTTTGTACACAATTATTTATTAGAGAAAACACTCAATTTGAGCACAAAACAGAAATTAATGGAGTATTTCTGCACTTCTTATATTTTTCCTAGCTTGGTCTCGATCTCATGATTCCAACGACTATTTATTTGTATTTTTCTGAGATCTGTGCTAATTACTGTGTATTTTTGAATGCAGGATACCAAAAATGAGATGTGCACGAATCTTGGCGGCCACGTGGCCGCATCTCGCTTATTCCCACTAGATCCGACGATGCAAGACGAGCGGCGACGGGCTCATTTCTAGCCGTTGGATCGAGATCCAACAGCCGTCAGCGACGCAAAATGCAGCGGCGGAGCGCGCGATCTTGGAGCCACGTGGCGACATCGGGACCGTAGGAATCCCGATGAAATACACACGAAAATACGAGTTAGAAGAATTTTCACAACGAAAATACGAGTTAGAAATAGTGCTAACTTGGTAGGCTAACAACGAAAATACGAGTTAGAAAATACGAGTTGTGAACTTTGGTATTTCAAAAAAAAACCTCCTTCAAAAATTTAATATTGAAAAATTCTATATCATACACAATTAAATTTCAAAAAACTTGGTAGGCCCAAAATAGTGCTTCTCTCAAGCGCAAGAGTCCGTACAAGTAGTAAAATCTGGGAGTCCAGATGTCGAATCCTCGGGAGAAAATCTGTTGAAACCACAGCTCAAATCAAATAGAAATCTGACGGAAAGAAACTAACCACTTCAATAAGGATGGTGATGATGGTGTGAAAGTGTGTTGTGAATACGTAATCAATGCGAACAACGAACTTAGCGTATGAAAGTATATATGAGAAATATGCACATGGTATGGGTTCGTTAGGATCAGTGATTCGTATACGTTGGTTGATTAAATATAACTCAATAAATCCTCCTTTTGGGAGCGATTCATCGGAAAATACCCTTTTGGGGGTTCAAGCACAATATGAATAAAATCGTCGCTAAAATTATAAGTAATATTTTCGTAGGGGGCTAAATAGCACTATTTCGCTTGAGAGAAGCACTATTTTGGGCTGCAACGGCGCCAAAAACTTGGTAGGCCCAAAATAGTGCTTCTCTCAAGCGCAAGAGTCCGTACAAGTAATATAATCTGGGAGTCCAGATGTCGAATCCTCGGGAGGAAATCTGTTGCAACCACAGCTCAAATCAAATAGAAATCCGACGAAAAGAAACTAACCACTTCAATAATGATGGTGATGATGGTGTGAAAGTGCGTGATGGTGATGTGCGAACAATACAAACAAAGAAGAGTCGTGTATGAAAGTATCGACGAAAAATATGCACATGGTATGGGTTCATTAGGATCAATAATTCGTATTAACTTGGTTGACGAATATAACACAATGAATTCTCTTTTTGAGAGCAATTCACCGGAAAATACTCAATATAACTCAATGAATTCTCCTTTTGGGAGCAATTCATCGGAGGATACCCTTTTGGGGGCTAAAGCACAATATGAATAAAATCGTTACTAAAGTTATAATCTTACAAATACGGTATGAAACTCTCTTTTGGAGAGATCAAAACTCACCCTTTTGGGGCGATCATCAACTCAATCACTTCTTTTGAAAGATGAAAAAGAGGATTTAATAACGAAGTTCACAACATTAGCGACGTTATCGATTAAGCACAATGATATTCAACCAAACGAATACGATTCACATCCCCTAACTACTCCATACCATGCACAAATAAGATTTAGCTACTCATAATGCAAGAAAAATCAAAGTTCATAGCAAAATACTTCATTCTAATAGCCAAATACAATAGAAAAGCTTCAAATACGGGGTATAAGTTTAAGAATTCATCACCAAATCTCTAATATAAGCCTCAAAACTCTCTGGAAAAATGAAGAACAGCCTCTGGAATTTTACAGAATTTTTCAGATGAGAAATACGGCTCCTAGAGCCTCCAATACGCCAAGAATACGCCAGAATACCCCCCAAAAAACTGTGTAAATCCTAAGAAATACGCTTGGGTATATATAGGGGTTAGCGGATCCGAAATTTCCGCTTAAACCCAATCCAAAATCCGCTCAAACCCGTAAACCCTAGCCGGCGCAAATCCTGGCCGTTGGATCAGGGCGGGATTGCTTGAGCGAGCGACGCGTGTCGGGGCTGTTGAGTATTGGACTCCCCGGATTTGGTTTTGATTATGAGCAAACATAAATAATCTATGAACTAACAATTTGTGAGCGCAGTATTGGAGATCGTCGCCAATTTCATGAGAACATTCAAAGCGACATCTCAACACTTCCCAAAGCTCGTATTCATGCCTAAAGCTTCGTTGAAACTCTTGCGACGCTTTGGAAGTTATGAAGATTCAATCGAAGCTCTCGAAGACCATTCTTTAAGGTTTTATTTATAGTCTTTTAGTTTCGATTGATAGATTGTTAAGCCTTGAGTATATCTTACGTCTCTATCTTCATTACGCTCATTTCGTAGCTCTAGGATCCTTGCACAAGTTCATTCTAACTTCCTCGAAGCATCGCGCTTCGATTCGGACTTTATTGTGCATGTTAGTTGGTACAAGAACAAGTACTGACCGACTAGATGGTGATCTAGTCGGTCGGCAACTGTTCTTGGACTGACTAGTTTGATTCCTTAATTTCTTGGACTTTACTGTTTACAGTTAGTCGGTCTACGTTGACTCACCGACCGACTAGTTTGTGAACTAGTCGGTCAGTGATGCTTCTTTGACCGACTAGTTGGACTTTACTGTTCATGCCAATTTTCTCCTAAGCTACTGTTTATCGTTAGTCGGTCTAAGAACGTTTGGTGACCGACTAGTTGTTGATCTAGTCGGTCAACATTTGCTCTTGGACCGACTAAATCATTTGTATTCAGACTATTTGTTTTTGACTCTTAGTCGGTCTAAGTTTACTGACCGACCGACTAGTTGTGAAACTAGTCGGTCAGAAAGTCTTCTTGGACCGACTAGTTATCTAGGTCTGAAATCTTCATCTATACACTGTTCACCTCTTAGTCGGTTCATGTTGTTTCACCGACCGACTAGTTGATGAACTAGTCGGTCAGTGGTTGTTCTTTGACCGACTAGTCTGCTTCAGATTTAGATCCGTTGGAGTTTTGAAAGCGACGTTTCTCTCTCCCTTTTCCCTTGATCCTTTAAATACCTGAAGGGGTTATTTCATAGGATCCAAAAAGGCTGCTATTTCAGAGTTCTATTGATTAAAAGAGAAGCTTTCAACTCTCATCTTCAAGCTCTCCCATTATCAAGAATCTCTCCCTCACTCTCATTCCTCTAGAGAGATTCATTGGTTGTGAGCCTTCCAAGACAAGGGCTTGATTCTAGGTCATCCATCTCATCCCTAGGCTTCCATTGCTGGTCATCTTCTTGAAGCTAGGGTTTGGTGACTCTTCCTCCATCAAAATCCTCTTTGCCCTAATTTGGTAAGAAATCTCAAGGCATAGGTATTTTGTTGGTAAGCATTTCATTTCAGTTATATTTGAATTGTATACTCTCGGTTGTGAGAGGTTTTGCGTGATCCCGGGTTGTGGGAGTCACGGTCATCGATTGTAGGTCGATTGCTCTTGTGAGGTTTTCGCAAGTGTTCATATTGGAAATCTTGAGTTAGGGTTTCTAACTCAAGTATCAGGAAGGGATCCGGGTGGTTGGGACGTAGGATCACCGGGAACAAGTCGGGGAGACTTGGGTGGATCCGAACCCATTAAATCATTGTGTTTGCGTTTGCATTATTTCTTGATTGTAGTTATTCCGCATCGTTGTTTGTTAATTGCACGATAATTAGGAATAACACTCCTTATTATTTAAAAGTACTATTCACCCCCCCTCTAGTACATGTGCAGTAGCTTCCCAGGGCACTACAATTGGTATCAGAGCCAAGGTTCAAAGCTACACATAGCCAAGGTTCAAAGCTATGACGAACAACGACTACAACGTCTTCAGGAACCGCGATGGAGCTTCTTCAGTTATGGAAGGACTATCCTCAGTCAGGCCTCCACACTTCAACGGTACCAACTATGGGTACTGGAAATGCCGGATGCAAATTTTCCTCCGGAGCGCTTCACTATGGAGAGCCACCATGACGGAGTATGTCGAACCTTCCGAAGAAGATTTCGCGAAGTGGACTCCCGCGGAGGTCGCCGCGGAAGTAGCAAATGCCAAGGCAATGAATGCCTTGAATTGTGCGTTGGAGCCCGAGGACTTCAACAAGATATGCACATGTAAGAGTGCATATCAAATATGGAACCAACTCCTCATATTGCACGAAGGATCGAGTACGGTAAAAGATTCTAAACTAGTCGTTGCTAATAAAGAATTTGAGTTGTTTCATATGGAGCAGGGCGAAACCATGAAGGAATATTACGCTCGCTTTGTGGATATATCAAACGACTTGGAAGCTCTTGGGAAGGTCTATACCCAAAAGGAGAAAGTCGCGAAGATTATCGACGGTCTTCCATCATGTTGGCAAAAGCGTACCTTCGCCATCGAGGAAGGTAATGACATGAATAAATATACTGTCGTACAACTAATGGGTACCTTGTTGTCTTACGAGGTACGCAAGGATAGTAAGATCCGAATGAAGGAAAAGATGAAAGCGTACTTGAAGCAAGATGAGCCAAAGAAAAAGGGGATTGCCTTCAAGGCCGCTCCATCTATCGATGATGAAGAATCGGAAGACGAATTGGACATGGAATCCATTGCCCGTATGGCAAGGAAGTTCGATCGATTCCTCCGAGAAGGTATATCTTTGAATAAATCTAAAGTTAGTTCGACTAATGCTTCTACTCCCGTGTGTTATAAATGCAACAAGCCAGGACACATCAAACTGGATTGTCCTCTCTACAAACACAAGGAAAAGGGGAAAGCATCAAAGTACGACAAGTCGAGAAAGTACAAGAAAGGACTTGTTGGCACATTCACCGACTCCGAAGAGGATTCCTCAAGTGGAGAGTCGGATGATGGAAGAGTGGAGAAAGCAAAACTTTGCTTCATGGCAAATGAGGCAAAGGATCGAAAGTCCTCCTTCGATGATAGCGAGGATGAAAGCGAGGATGGTAGCGAGGAGGAAAGCGGAGAACCTACTATTGATGAAATGAGGTTAGCAAACCAAGAAATTTGGTCTAAATTTACTAAATTAGTAGATCGATATAACAAGACCAAAGATGAACTTGTCAACCTCCAAACCTCTCCTAAGTCTACCATCACCAACAATGACACCATTGTTGAGACACTCGCCAATGAGAAAGCAAGTTTGCTTACTCATAATGGCTTGTTGAGAAATGAGGTGAAGTCCCTCAAATCTCAACTTGAGCATGTTCGTGTTGAGGATTCGGATGAACATGTGATAGCGGATTTGACGTCTCAAAACTCAACTTTGAGTATTGAGAATAAGAATCTCAAATCACGTGTTTATGCACTCACATCGCAAGTATCCACTTTGAATGCTTCTTTGCATTCTCTCAAAGAGAAGTATGAGTGCACGTTAGGCCGTATCAATGATTTCAATAAAGGTAAGGGCCATTTGGATAATATCCTAAATGACTTACTTCCGGCCAAACACCACATTGGCTTGGGGTATAAGATGGGAGACTCATCCAAATCGCCTACCACCTTTGTTAGGCCGACATCCGATGCCTCGACGAGTGGGAGCAAACACCCCATTGGTAGTTCTCCTACCAATAATGCTTCCACTTCGTACACACCCCCGATTGGAAAGAAACCCACTTTGGGTAGACCTCCAAAGAGGGGTCATGCATTTTTGTACTCACATGCTATCCACGTAGGAACACACATCCTACTCCACCGGTGCATGCAAATATTAATGATGATTTTTATGCTCCGCACCCACGAGCACGTGCTAACACTCATATGAGACACTCACATGCACGTAATCATGCTCATGCACATCCTAATGCATATGTTCAAACATCTCATCCACATGTGCATGCCTTCTCTCATAATCATCCTCATGCATACACACCTCATGCTTATCCACGTATGTATGCTACACCACATCATGGATCTCATGCTCATCCTAATGCTATTGCTAGATCTCATGCTCCTAGGCCACATGCACCACATAGAAATCAACCTTTTGTGCATGCAACCACTAGGAAGAGGATTCCCAAAATTTACACTATTTGGGGTCCCAAGAACACTAGCAATCATGATATGAATGTTTATGTGCAATCCTATATTAATGATGTTATTTTGAATGATGATTATGTTGGAAAGTCAAGTTCCTCTTGGACTTGGTTTCCGAAGGGTTAGTTCCTTTAACCCTTCAATGCTTGGTACCATGAGCTTATGATCATGTTATGGGTACCAAGGCATTTGTTTATAAATTTGATTTTGATTACATTAACTCATGGGTTACAATTATTTTAATTTCGTATTTCAAATTTGTTGTCTAACCCATTGGATCCAAAAGAGTTTTTGGATAACAAAATGAAGTTTTCTAGGTTCAATCCACCGTGGGATACCAACCCTACCAACTCCTCGATTTGCGAAGACTTTCATTCAAACGGAGTTGATGGTGCTTAGGTAATGCACCAATGTAGGGGGATCTAATGTTGTAAGTATAATATTACATTTGGTATCCATGAGGGTTGAATGCATGCTTGGTTAGAATCTATTTCTTTACATTGGTATCATATTGTTTCTCCTAGCATGATAGAATTGTGAATGCCATAAATGCTTTGAAATTCATATCTATTTTTGGCATGACATGTTTTTAAAAGTTATAATGATAATTTTCGTATTACTTTTATCACATTGTCACTTCTCATTGCACACTTCACTTAGTTTTGATGTGCTTTTACTTTATGTTCATTTTCGATCGATATTGTATCAGTTGATATTCTATGATGTGCACTACTCTTCTGATGGTTCATTCCTTTGTGCACATTTTATGTATGTCTCTGATATTGATTTCGTCGCTCGACGATTTATTTTGATTCAATAGCCTTGGTTGTATGAAAACATAGAATTGTTTTCCATGCACTAAAATAGCTATAAATGTTGATATTGGAGAGTAAATTCATTTCTTCAATAAGTGAATTTACATTTGATATTTTGATGATTTAAGTTTTCAATTTTCGACTATGGTCTCATTGACACGCTTTGATTTTATTCGAATTCTATTTTGGTGTCATATGAAACGTGGTCGTATTCTTAGACTCCCATGCTTACTGAATTATTTGGACATGATTTATTGTCATTGGCTTCCTCCCGCTCTTTTTGGATTATGCCAAAGGGGGAGAGATATAATAATGGCATAATAATGGCATGTGCTAAATGATAATTTACCATGAATCTAATTTGATATGTTAGATTCAGGGGGAGTTAAGATATAAAAATGGAGTTAAGATACTCCTTGTTATTTGGAATAAAAATGGATTACAAATCCTAAATCTCAAATATTGGATTTGCATTTTTACTTTCCTCGTCTGCTTGATGAATGTGCTTATTATTTCATATGGAACTAATGTGTCATCAATGCAGGGGGAGTAAGTATATTTCATTTAGTTCATTATTTATTATTATTATTTATGTTGGTTTGTCATCACCAAAAAGGGGGAGAATGTTGAGTATTGGACTCCCCGGATTTGGTTTTGATGATGAGCAAACATAAATAATCCATGAACTAACAATTTGTGAGCGCAGTATTGGAGATCGTCGCCAATTTCATGAGAACATTCAAAGCGACATCTCAACACTTCCCAAAGCTCGTATTCATGCCTAAAGCTTCGTTGAAGCTCTTGCGACGCTTTGGAAGTTATGAAGATTCAATCGAAGCTCTCGAAGACCATTCTTTAAGGTTTTATTTATAGTCTTTTAGTTTCGATTGATAGATTGTTAAGCCTTGAGTATATCTTACGTCTTTATCTTCATTACGCTCATTTCGTAGCTCTAGGATCCTTGCACAAGTTCATTCTAACTTCCTCGAAGCATCGCGCTTCGATTCGGACTTTATTGTGCATGTTAGTTGGTACAAGAACAAGTACTGACCGACTAGATGGTGATCTAGTCGGTCGGCAACTGTTCTTGGACCGACTAGTTTGATTCCTTAATTTCTTGGACTTTACTGTTTACAGTTAGTCGGTCTACGTTGACTCACCGACCGACTAGTTTGTGAACTTGTCGGTCAGTGATGCTTCTTTGACCGACTAGTTGGACTTTACTGTTCATGCCAATTTTCTCCTAAGCTACTGTTTATCGTTAGTCGGTCTAAGAACGTTTGGTGACCGACTAGTTGTTGATCTAGTCGGTCAACATTTGCTCTTGGACCGACTAAATCATTTGTATTCAGACTATTTGTTTTTGACTCTTAGTCGGTCTAAGTTTACTGACCGACCGACTAGTTGTGAAACTAGTCGGTCAGAAAGTCTTCTTGGACCGACTAGTTATCTAGGTCTGAAATCTTCATCTATTCACTGTTCACCTCTTAGTCGGTTCATGTTGTTTCACCGACCGACTAGTTGATGAACTAGTCGGTCAGTGGTTGTTCTTTGACCGACTAGTCTGCTTCAGATTTAGATCCGTTGGAGTTTTGAAAGCGACATTTCTCTCTCCCTTTTCCCTTGATCCTTAAATACCTGAAGGGGTTATTTCATAGGATCCAAAAAGGCTGCTATTTCAGAGTTCTATTGATTAAAAGAGAAGCTTTCAACTCTCATCTTCAAGCTCTCCCATTATCAAGAATCTCTCCCTCACTCTCATTCCTCTAGAGAGATTCATTGGTTGTGAGCCTTCCAAGCCAAGGGCTTGATTCTAGGTCATCCATCTCATCCCTAGGCTTCCATTGCTGGTCATCTTCTTGAAGCTAGGGTTTGGTGACTCTTCCTCCATCAAAATCCTCTTTGCCCTAATTTGGTAAGAAATCTCAAGGCATAGGTATTTTGTTGGTAAGCATTTCATTTCAGTTATATTTGAATTGTATACTCTCGGTTGTGAGAGGTTTTGCGTGATCCCGGGTTGTGGGAGTCACGGTCATCGATTGTAGGTCGATTGCTCTTGTGAGGTTTTCGCAAGTGTTCATATTGGAAATCTTGAGTTAGGGTTTCTAACTCAAGTATCAGGAAGGGATCCGGGTGGTTGGGACGTAGGATCACCGGGAACAAGTCGGGCAGACTTGGGTGGATCCGAACCCATTAAACCATTGTGTTTGCGTTTGCATTATTTCTTGATTGTAGTTATTCCGCATCGTTGTTTGTTAATTGCATGATAATTAGGAATAACACTCCTTATTATTTAAAAGTACTATTCACCCCCCCTCTAGTACATGTGCAGTAGCTTCCCAGGGCACTACAGGGGCTTATCGGATCCTCTTGCTCGCGGCTCCAACCCGCTTCGCTGCTCTTCAATCATTCGCGCGGGAGACACAGTGGCCGTTAGATTGGAATCGGATGGCTCGGAAAGCGCCACGTGTCCCGCGAATCGCCGCTCCGCCTCGCTCTTCAGCTTCGACCGCAGCGGTTGGATCGTCGATCAACGCTCAGGATACTGCCACGTGTTCGCTCCGTGATTTCGAATTTGAAATGATGTGCAAGTACTGCGGTCGCTCGAGGCCGTTAGATGCGCGATCGTGCGGTCCAGAGATGGCCACGTGGCTTGCGGGATATGTATATCACCCGCTTCAGTTCGCTGCGCTTGATAAGTCTCCGGGCCGTTGGATTGAGATCCAGCGGCCACGATTGTGCCACGTGTCCCTAGGAATCGCCCGCCTCTGACTTCGCTTCAAACTCCTCTGAGCTGTTGGATTGAGCGGGAGCGGCTAGGATGTCGCCACGTGGCGCTCTTCGATTGGCTGGCGACCGTATTTTCATATTTCCTAGCGTATTTCTCCATTTAATTGGTATTCTGCATTCAAAAATTCACAGTAATTAGCACAGATCTCAGAAAAATACAAATAAATATTCGTTGGAATCATGAGATCGAGACCAAGCTAGGAAAAATATAAAAAGTGCAGAAATACTCCGTTAATTGCTATTTTGTGCTCAAATAGAGTGTTTTCTCTAATAAATGATTGTGTACAAAATACGAATGTATTAGAGAACAATACAGCATCACATAAGCATAAAATAGGGCTAAATAGGGGGTTAAATATGTAATATTGAACCCGAATCACACCCTCCAACTAGCGATTTGCTAGTCTCTAGCAAAAAGAGCGATTAATACGGATGATTAATAAAACAATAAATTCTATCAATCGCTTATGGCATGGCTCAATAATGCGCTTTCCAACATGATCTAAACTATCAATATACACAATCCATGCACAAGATCAATCACATGAAATTTTCTCTAATTTAATTTGAATAGATAATATGCAAGCATCGTTTTGTGCAAGCGAAAGTATAACACATCGTTATATTCTAGTTTTCTTATGACCTGGGGTGGATTTTGAAGCCACATACTCCCCGGTCATGGACGCGATCACCTTCCAATTCCTCATTGGCTTAACAGCCCAAGAGGGTTTAGATATGCAGCTTATGGACGTCGTGACTGCATACCTATATGGCAACTTAGACCGAGACATCTATATGAGATTGCCTGACGGTTATTCCTTGCCCGCAGCACTAAAAGAGAGACAACGTGACATCTACTCAGTGAAACTGCAAAGATCATTGAATGGTCTAAAACAATCCGGAAGGATGTGGTATAACAGACTGAGCGACTTTCTTACAAAACAAGGATTTACAAATGACCCAGTCTGTCCTTACATCTTCATAATAGCAAAGGCAACAAGATTTGTCATTATAGCCGTCTATGTAGACGACTTGAACCTCATCGGATCTCCTGAAGAGATCGCCGAGATTTCTAGAAGCTTAACAGAAACCTTTGAGATGCAAGACCTCGGAAAGTCAAAATTCTGTTTAGGTCTTCAAATCGAACATCTTAACGATGGGATCCTATTACATCAGTCAACTTACACATCGAACTTATTGAAAAAGTTTCAGATGGATAAGTGCCACTCCCTCAGCACCCCAATGGTCGTCAGATCATTGGATATGGACGAAGACCCCTTCCGGTCGTTAGAAGAGGGGGAGGAAGTACTAGGCCCTGAAGTGCCTTATCTAAGTGCTATCGGTGCACTCCTTTACCTGGCTAACTGCACTCGCCCTGACATAGCATTTGCAGTAAACTTATTAGCCAGATATAGTGATGCACCTTCACAGCGGCACTGGGCCGGAGTTAAGCATCTTCTGCGCTACCTCCAAGGGTCCATACAGGAAAGGGGCATCAACTGGTTTAGTTGGTTATGCTGATGTAGGATACAAGTCCGATCCTCATACAGAGAAGTCTCAGACCGGATACATGTTTACCTATGACGGCACTGCCATATCCTGGAGATCTGTAAAGCAGACCATGACAATCATCTCATCCACTCACTCGGAACTTCTAGAGATCCATGAAGCAAGCAAGGAGAGTTTCTGGCTACGCTCTGTGATCCAGCACATTCTCACCTCCACCGGCCTGATGACAGGCGTACTTGCACCTACTCCTCTCCATGAAGACAATGCAGCATGTATAGCCCAGCTACAGGACGGCTACATCAAAGGCGACAAGACAAAGCATATCTCCTCCAAGTTCTTCTGGACGCACGACCTTCAAAAGCAAAAGCAGATTGAGGTACAGAAGATCCAATCATGTAATATAACTTGGCGGATTTGCTTACCAAATCCCTGCCTACTAGTATCTTTGAGAAACTTGTATATGGGATTGGGATGAGGAGAGTGAGGAAATGTAAACTGGGTTAGGATGAGAGGACTATGAACACATAGATACATAGGAGACTGATGTATAGATTCATAGGAAATCTGCAAGCCTGAAGATTGGTCAGATGAGGGGGAGTCAACTGCAGATTTTTACTCTTTTCCCTTGGCTACTGGTTTTTTCCCACGGGGTTTTTCGTAGTCAAGGTTTTGACGAGGCAATCTCGTTGACTCTGGATCCTGAAGCATCCACCCCTAGACACATCCCTAAAACAGGGGAAGTTATGGATTAACTGTTCTTTATTTAACAAGGCAGTTATCCTAACTCGGATCCTGAAGAATCCACCTCTTATTCAATGTTGGTTGGATAAGGGGAAGTGTTATGAATAGGCCCACGAGGCCCATTGGGTATCTGGTCCATCATTGAAAGCTATAGATATGAGGGTATGGGGGCTCTTTACCCCCTACACCTATTTCCCTACTTTTCCCTTCACAACAGTAGCTATTTTAATTTAAATTTTCAGATGTAAAAATGTACTCCATGTTTTTGGTGAAATTTATATTTATGTCCAGTGGGATGTTTTAGTATTTTCTTTTATTTCTATGGCTTGTTAATTTAATTTGGATGGAGAACCTGTTTGTAATATTGTTACGCAGAGTTATATTTAAATCAAAGAAAAAGAGGAGAAAAAAAGAAAAAAATAAATATATTCCATTATTTCCTTTTATTTAAACAAGGCGTGAGCCTTCATGTTATGCTCTTTAAGAATTTTGGGAAGCAGTGTGTGACAAATTTGGTACTTAAAATTAATTACGTAAAATGAAAAACATTACCACTTGGCAATTTGTGGTGAAAATACATTATGACTGTTGCGTCGTGAGATGTCAAGGATATACACTAGAGGGAAGGAAATAGTATATATATGCAAATAAAATAATCCTCTAGAAATACTCCCTAAGATTGCAATTAGAGTTTCCTAAAAGAATCTTGATCAACAAAACTCACTTACAACAATAAAGATAAGCACAACGGAAAATAGAGAATGTAAGTAAGAAACAAGTCAAGAGATCGCAATCGCAGACACAACAAATTTATTCTGGTTCACCCTTAGGGGCTAGTCAACTATTGGGCTTTAATCCACTATTGAAAACAAATAGTACAACTCACCTTGCCTCCAACAAGGATTTAAAAATCACCTTGCCTACAACAAGGATTTCACTCCACCTCACCTACAATGAGGATTTCCCTCTCATACAACACAAATGAGAGGATACTTACAGATCTTAAAGATACAGTTGCATATAGCCTTACTTGAAGCTCCAATGTAGACGTGTTGCTATAAGAGAACGCCTGATATCTAAAGATAGGATTTTTGGCTCAAGTAGATCAAGGGTTTTGGCCTTTGAAAAGGATTGAAGACAAACAATGTGTTGGCCAAGATGGAGAGGGATTTTCTAAAACTTTTGGATCTTAAAGCAAATTTTCTCTTGAAGAGTTTAGCTTAAGAGTTGTATAAAAACATCTGAATAATCTCCATATATAAAGAAATGAATACTGGACAAAACAATTTCACAAAATCTTCTCCACATGGATCAAACACTACACAATCACGTTAATCGAGAAACTGGTCAAATATGATTGTTGGGGGTCTATGAGTCGACTCCTGTTTGGCTGGCAGTCGACTCCTGGACCGAGTAGTCGACTACCCTGGCAACAGGAGTCAACTACTGGCAAAGTCCAGCAAAGTCCAGTGAGTCTCTTGAGCCTATGTATACATGGTAGTCGACTCATATGGTTTTGGTAGTCGAATCCTAACACTGATACATAAGATACAGACTCTAAAACTTAGGAAATGATTTTCGAAATAGTTAAAACATTTTTAAAGCATTTTTTAAGAAATCCTAAGTGTGTGTGTGTGATCTTTTGGCAAACGTTAACAAGGTACGACAAGAAATAAAAAATTACTTCAAAACATAAACTTTAACATCGAAGTCACTGATATACTCTCAACAATTCAATCTACTTGTCTAGCTTCCATTGATCTTTTGTCTTGTTGAACTCACTCCAAACTTTGAGTACCTCTTGATTTTTCTTAAGTTATTATTCTTGCACTCACAGATGTTAAATGTCATGTTTGCTCATCATCTAAACTACATGAGGTGTAACTCGATATCTCAACATTCTTCCCATTTTTGGTGATGACAAACTTTTTTTTGACGAAGAAGTGTGTTTCTATATAAAACTGGAATATTTTACATAACTTCACCCCTAGTTAAGTTAAGTGGGATTAAAGGCGAGGGGGAAGAGGGCACAAGCGTCGTCACCCCCTACATCCTAAATCCTACCAAACCCAACCAGAGAGACAAATGAAAATCTATACAAGATAAATCACAAATCTAGAAAACCCCAATTGGAAAATGGTGCAGCTGCTGAGGGTTGATCTCGATCAATGTCCCTAAGTGCAATAATAACATCCGCCGCAATATCATCAAAAAGAGTAGTTTTGTCCTTCTTTTTGTCCTCAAAAATCCTCAAGTTACGTTGTTTCCAGATATGCCACACCATAGTAGCAAGCGCCTTTTTAGCCAAAATGCCCACACTATCCTTCTTGCCATAGCGAGCAAGAATGAGGTCACCTACACCCTGTAAGGAAGAAGAAGCAGCACTAGTAATACCCAACTTCAACAAGAACCTGCATAGAAGATAACAAGTGTATGTGCAGTCAAAAAATAAATGACTGATACTCTCCATCGAGGCTCCATCGCAAAGAACACAACAATGGGAAGAGGCAATCCCCCACTTATGGAGAGTATCTCTGGTCAAGAGCTTGACATGAAAGGCTCTAAGTAATGTGATTGCCATCTTGGGGACATGTCCGCTGAACCAGACGACACTGTAATAGGTGAAGAGTCCTCTCCTGGTTCTAGTACCCCCCCAAGCCTCTCTAAATGAGCAATCTGTGCCGCTAACCCACTCCCAAGAATCTTCCCCCTGACCCACCCTTACTGCCTGAAGAGTAGATTGCAGCGATGCCAAGGCCGGATCTTGCTTCCAACATGTACCAGCCCAGTACTCACTATCTGATTTGTTATCTGCTCCAGATGGTACTTCATGATGCGTATCTAATGGGCCACAGTGTAACCAGTTGTCATACCAGAAGGAGGTATTGGTGCCGTCTCCAACAATCTGTTTGATGAGCTTCTGAGAAGTGTTTCGACAATGAAGGAGAAATTTCCATGTTCCTGAATCCAGTGGTCTAATCTTAGAAAGATAGAAACCTTTCGTTGTTTTATAAGAGTTCCTCATGAATTTAGCCCAATGACTGCCTGAAGAAAGAAACTTCCAAGTTAAACAAACGCCTGAGGCCACATTTAGGTCCGAGAGGAGCCTAAGACCAACCCCTCCCTCTTCCTTAGGGGTGCATAAATCCTTCCAGGCCCAAGTATGAGTATTTCCCCATATAAACTTCTGACATGCTGAGCTGATAAAGCGAATAACAGTAGAAGGGATGCGATAAGCTTGCATCCAGAATGCCACCATCCCATAGATAACTGTACGAACAAGCTCAATTCTCCCTGATATTGAAAGAAGAGAAGAGGACCATCATAGGAGCCTTTTCTTACATTTATCAATCAATCTGCTAAACATGGGAGCTTTCGGATATTTGAAAGATAGGGGCAGACCAAGATAAATAGAAAATGTAGAGACAAGATTAATCCCCAGAATCCCAGCAAGGGAATCAGGACTACGAGTCCCTTTACTAAATATGGCTGAACTTTTATCCCAATTAACTTGTAACCCTGTAAATAAGTTAAACTCACTAAGGAGCTCTTTCAACCCATGGATGGAAAGCGTGTTACCACGGCAAAAAACTAGAAGATCGTCTGCAAATAATAAATGTGATATAGCTCCTGACCTCCTTAGAGGGTGAATGGCTAGAGAAGCCTCATATCTTGCCATCAGAAGTGAGAATGCCTCCATAACGATGACAAACGGATACGGGGATAATGGGTCCCCCTGACGCAGACCTCTATTGGAAGGAAAATACCCGGCTGGGGAACCATCAATCAGGACAGAAAAGGTTGGAGTAGAAATGCACTCATAAATCCAGTTAATAAATCTGGACCCAAATCCCATTTGATGTAGCATAAATAGAATAAACTCCCTATTGACGCTATCAAAAGCCTTGCGCAGATCTAGTTTGATGCAGGCCCTAGAACCCATAGGGTTGCTGAAATCACGGATCTGCTCATGAGCAATCAGGGTACAATCAGCTAACAACCTTCCTTTGAGAAAGGCGGCTTGATTTGGAGAGACCAGCTCACTAACAACCTGTTTCAATCTGTTGCATAAAAGCTTCCTAATCACTTTATAAATAACATTGCAACATGATACAGGTCTGTAATCTCCTAGATTAGAAGCATTTGAATTCTTAGGGATTAGGGTGAGAAAAGTGTGATTAATTTGACGAAGCATGGATCCTGATCTGAAAAAAGACAAGACTGCGGTGGTAACATCAACCCCTATAATGTCCCAATTATGCTGGAAAAAGTATGCATTATAGCCATCAGGCCCAGGGGCTTTGTCATTTCCAAGCAAAAAGACTGTTTCCTTAATCTCATTAGCGGTAATATCTCTCTCCATCCAAGTATTACCGAAGCTAGTAAGCTTCCGTTTAGGGGTAAGCTTCGGAAATACATTCCAGTATTCTTCTTGATAATATAATTTCTCATAGAATTGAGGCGCTTCCTCCCTAAGGCAAGAAGCAGAAGAGGAACTTTCACCATCAGCAGAGAAAAGGTGATTGAGATTGTTATAGCAATTCCTGGCCTTCATAGCCGTATAGAAAAATTTAGAATTTCTGTCTCCCAACTTGAGCCAATTTTGCCTACTTTTCTGCCTCATATCCGCTTCTTCCATATCAAGAGCACTAGCCAGCCTGAATGAAGCCTCCTGCTCTATTTTCTAAAGATGGGGATTATGATAAAGTTCCGGATTACACTGCACCTGCTCAAGTTCTCGGCGACAAGTCTCCGCAAATTTACGAATACTGGGAGCCCAGATTTTTAGTTCATGCTTGAGAACTTTCAGCTTATTAACAAATTTATACATATGGGAAGAAGGAGGAAAATACATACTCCACACGGATTGCAAAAGGGGACGAAACCCAGAATTCAAAACCCAAGAATTATAAAATCTAAATGGTTTAGGATGTGATATTACCTTGGGTTGCAAGTAGACGTGTATGGGACAGGGATCACTAGTCCCAGCATTAAGATACTCCATATAGGAAAATGGTAGAAGTCGAAGCCAATCAGGGTTGCAAAGCATCCGATCAAGAGTGGCAGTGATACGCCCCGCACCAATACGCTTATTATTCCAACTACCACGATTGCCCACACTTTTAAGTTCCAACAAGCCACAGGAACCAATGCAAGAATTGAACGCATCTGTAGATATAGGATCAAGTGGCCGGCCCCCAGTCTTTTCATTAGAAAATCGGACACAGTTAAAATCACCACCCATAAGCCAAGGCAACTTACTCAAAGTAATGAAATCTTGAATAATATCCTCCCAAAGCTGTCCTCTCATAGTGGAACGATTAAATGCGTACACAATAGATAGTGCGAACACTAACCCCTCTGCGTTTCTGACGATGGCGAAAATGTGTTGGGGGGAGGTGGCATGGACCTTAAAATTCCAAATGGAGTGGTCAAATAGGACTACTATGCGGCCCTGAGAATGATGTTGTCTGTTGTCGAAGCTGGCCCAGGATCGAGGGAAAATTTTGGAAATTCTCATGGCATTACGCATCTCAACTTTAGTCTCTAATAAACAAACAATCGATGGACGATACTTACGAATCCGGTGCTTGAGATCACCCCTCCTAGCAGAAGAGTTGAGCCCCCTAGTATTCCAAAGTAAGACAGACATTTAGATGGTAGAAGGAGGGGTGACATAACCCCAGCAAGCCGTGCACTTCTCCTGGTATTCGAATTAGAGATATCTTCTTTAAGTGCCTTTTCCCCGTGCTTGCATAAACTGATGCTTTTAAGTGAGATTGCTCAATTTAAGTCGAGACATCAAGACGAAGAGAGGGACGAAGGTTGGAATTGTGCTCCATGGCCTGATCGTTCTTATCTCCCACATCCGGATAAGCCTCAGGCAGAACTGCTACATCATCCGGTGAGTTAATGGGTTTACTCGCCGAATGAACAACCTTAGATTTGAGGAGCAATGCTGCCAATTTTGCCAGCAAGCCCAACCTTTTCCAACTACTACCAGGACAAGCTAGTGGTCCACATTCAATCAATGATTTACCCTTCTTTAATGCCTTGATACCACAATCAGGACCCTCATTAATATTGACAACCTCCTGAATAAGGTCATCAATGCCAACCTCCTGCGTAGCTTTTGAGGATTCACCAATCTCAAAAGTGTTACTTGCATGGACGCCCATTTCTTCAATAGGCCTGGCAATGTGCTCTTCCATGCGTGACTTAACTCCAATGGATTTCCACTCGGAAGCCCGAACCTCAGCAGGGGGTGATGCACTCTTCTCCTCTGTAGACTGAGAATTTATAACCACCTTTCTAGACGGGCATTGAGCATCGGTATGCCCGAAACATGAACATGTGCAATACCTAGGGGCTCCCCCTCATATTTGACATCTACCAAGATGTGAGTCCCATCTTCCAATTCCACTCAGATATTTTTAGGTAAGGGTTTCTTCGCATCAACTTCAACTAGGCAACGGGCATACTGAATTCTATCAAGGTTGGCAGTTGCAAGGTCAAGACAAATAGGAATACCAACACCACTAGCTATTAAATTGAGAATGTCGAGAGTCCACATGTAAAGTGGCATGTGATGGAGTTGGATCCAGACGGGGACCGCAGTAAGAAATTCTCTCTCAAGCTTCACGGTCTGACTCCATCGTTGTAAGACCACCAGCCGCCCATCAAACAACCAAGGACCACGTGGAGGATACTCTCACAGTCCCCACCATCTTCAAAACAAAAATAGAAAAACCCATTCTTCCGACTGAAGATACGTAGTCCACCCTTCAACTTCCAAAGACGATCAGTCCAAGCTTTAATTGACCAAAATAGGGGACGTCACCAAGAACATACCCTACCAGAGTGTTAGACAAACGAGAAGCCCCTCGATTAGCTAAAGCCGCTGCTACTTTGACCTTGATATCCCCATTTGCTTCAACAATAGGTGGAATATGCGTCATCACTAAGGGGTCATCATACACCTTGCGGCCTAGTGGAGCAGTTATCAACCCACGACCTCTTCCCAGCATCAGGGTTTATACGAATAGCAGCCTGAGGTCTAACAAGAATAATATCAAACACCTTGCGGCACTTAAATTGAAACGCTATTGTAGAACACTTCGCACCTTGACCATCCGCTCGCTGGGGCGGCCTGAAGACAGAGCTCCTCCTCCCACCTCTGTAATTCCCGCCATAACCTTCACCCCGATCAGGTTTCTGTAGCCGCCTGACCACTTTAGTCCAGCCATCAATGGTGGGCTTAGCAGTATTCGATGAATCATCAGGCCGTCGGCCGTCGACCGGTCCATGCTCAACTTCGTTATGATTACCTGGGTTTTTGTTGAAGAAGCCTGTGCCGCTTGGGTAAATGTTGTTGCCGAAAAAATTGTTGAAGAAGCCGGAGCCGCTAGGGTTGTTGTTCAAAACGCCGTGTGGGTCAGTGCCGCGTGGGTCAGTGCCGCGTGGATCCCTGTTGATAGCACCGCCTGGGAGTAAGAAGCATGCACCGCCATCTTGATTGACCGCCCCTCCATCTGGATCTGCACGATCGCCCAAGTCGGCGGCTCCACAATTTTCGCTCATCACTTTTAGCTAGGTGGTGATGGCAAACATGCATGCATAATAACATGTATATATACTTACTCATCATGTAACACAATGTGTTTGCAATTTCATATATACTCGTAATACCAAGTGTTGCAAAAACATCATGTATGTAGTTATTATGCATGGGCATCTAATACTTCTCCCCCTTTTATTATCATTAAAAGGTGTTAATGAAAAAGTTTTCTCCCCCTTTTTGTTCTAAAAATATTCTCCCCTCATGTACATCTCTCTCCCTAAATATATGCAATTATGAGTCTAGAGTGTATATTCGTGACTTAATATCAACGTAAGTGATCTGAAAGTGGGATGTACATGATACTATGTGTGGTAATATTAAAGAAATAAATACAACGTAATGAAAGAATTTACCACGTGTTAAAAATACGATATTGCCAAATTAGCTTAGCTCCCCCTGCAAATTTACTCATCATTTTGAATCCCACCTGAAAGTATGGCTATTCTTTTGAAGTTCAATTAGGTGTTTACTTCTAATCCCTTTATATGCGAGTACCTGAAAAATCAAAATATCTTGGTACCCATTCTACTTTTGGGTTCATTGGATTCGGTGTTGGAGCTGGATACTAAAAAATTCTCGTGCAACCCACAAGATATCACACGCAGTTATAATCACATGCATGGTAAATAATAATCAAACACATATGCACAACAGATTTACATTGGTTCGGTCGTCACCACGACCTACATCCAACCCCCAAAGCAAATACTAGATTAATAATATAACGGGTACAACCTTAATAGCTAGAGAACCCCCGTCTCTACACTTACCAGGCTCTCAGTATCCCACTCACCGTTCAACAAAATTAATCCTAATATAAGCTTTCTATTGGCTAGTCACAACAAGCCAAGTCCCTATTGTCTAGCACCCACTAGACAAGACACCAAAACATCACAATGGTAAAGTTTCCCCTATAAAGATCGCTACTACTACACAAATATAATAATAAAGAGTTTAGAGAATTTCAGTTTGTGTAGCGGCAGTCGTCTCTGTCAATCAGCTCAGGTCAGATCGTATCTGACAGGATGTAGTCTCTGATCTCAGCAACTCAAGTTGCGGCTTGCATCCTTTGGATGTTGCGGCCTTGGTATCCCTTCTTTATGTGTTGCGCAATATAGGATCTCCCTCACTTGGATGTGTTGCGCAGTGTAAAGATGGCTCCTCCTTGTTGTTGCGCAATGTATGATGGCTGTCCTTGAACTTGTGGCAATGGTGATCTTGGAGAGGGAAGTTGCGGCCTCGGCAAGGGTTGGAGAGGATGTTGCGCAAGTTATCTTTGGCTTTGAGGAGGAAGGAGATGAAGCTCTTGGAGGTGACTTGAAGTGTTGGCCTTGGATGTGTAACTTGCACAATTATGAAGGAGCAATGGCTATGGGGCTTTGGCAAGATTTTTGCAATGGATCTCTTGGGTATGGTGCGGCCAAGGAGAGGCTAATGGCTAGAGTTTTTAGTTATGGAGATTTGGCTATTGGCTTTGGCAATGTGATTTATGCAAGGAGGAAGAGGGTTGCGCAATGTATTGATGATATGCCATGGATGTTACGCATGGAAGGGATGTGTACAGGAAAGTTGCGGCTATAGGCTTCCCCCTTAATGTTGGCCGAAATTCTCCCCTTCTTTTGGTTGCCCTCTCTCTCAAAATTTCTCTCTTGGAATATGGGTTTATATATGAGAGGATGGGATATGATAGAATCAACTAGAATCCCATAATTGATGGAGATTAGAAGGAATCCTAACTTGATTAGGATTTGAATTAATCACCATGGATATGGAGTTTGAATATGGATGACTATGGAATTTGAGTAGCTATAGGATTTGAATTGGATCTCATTTAATCACCATGGATTTGCATTAGATTCTCCATATCTCTCTACCTTTGACTAAGTCTTCAATTTGCATGGCATTAGGATTTGAATGTTGCACCAATCGATTTGAGATTGATTTAAATCAATTCAAATACGATTTGAATTGATTTCATCCTTATCTTCCCATCTTTGACTTAGTCCAATATTTGTAGCCATTATCTCCATCTTTGACTTAGTCTCTCTTTGAGTATTTGCGAGAGTGCCATTCTTGAAATCACTTAACACACACATTAACTTGTTCACAAATGTTTGTTATCATCAAACACGAAGTCATCGATCGTTGTATCCAACTATACGTTGTATCCAACAATCTCCCCCTTTTGATGATGACAAACCAATATAAGATATGAGCAATAACGATTCATATAATATCATCGTGTCATGTGTGTGTGAAGTGTGAAGATGGAGGATGTATGCAATATGCAACAAGTATGACAATGATGTTCAAACATACAAGCATGCTACAATGAACATATATGTATGCTCCCCCTTTATGCAATATGGAGGATGTATGCAATATGCAACAAGTATGGCAATGATGTTCAAACATACAAGCATGCTACAATGAATATATATGTATGCTCCCCCTTTATTCATGCTCCCCCTTGAACCAATATTCATATATTCAATAAGCACATTTTCATTATTCATTGTTCATTAATGCTCCCCCTTAAACCAAAATTCATATATGCAACATATAAGCATTAATGCACATTCAAATCTTCTCAATTCTTTCTCCCCCTTTTGTTATCATCAAAAGTGTATATATGAAGTCAAATTTCATACCACATGCAAACTAAAGAGTATTATAAGTTACGACAAGCACTTGCATGTAAACATTCATAGAATAAGCATTTCAAGTTCAATGAAAATTATAACAACAACTTCAACACCTTCGTGTAAGTGTGATGATAGCACATAAGGAGAACTTTTAAGAAAGTCAACCGAAACCCATCCACATTTTCCCTTAAACATGAAATCACCTAGAATTGATTTTCCCCATCTCATTAAAAATGAGTTCAAGATACCATGCCCCAAAAACATAGCCTATAAGGACTATTAGATGTGGGGGTGGCATTGCTTGACGAGTATAACACCAACGCTAAAGATTACCTGTCAAGCATATGTTGGATACCCGTGGGTAGTGTCGTTGCCAAGGATTGTATCCATTTTTCATACGGAACAATTTTCATTCTTTTTCAATTTTTTCATATTCAATTCTTTTGAGCTCAATTTTTATCCATGGAAAAACACATCATATCCCTTAGATTTTCAGTTATTTTTCATCCTACATTCACTTTCCATTATTTCATAAAAGTTGTCTATGAATGTACAACAATATTTAATATTCGTGGAAGCGAAAGTGTAGGTGTATATATCAAATTATTCTAATCATTGAACATGTCATGGCTATTTAGAAAATCAAACATGTGCATGTAGCCATAAATATAATACATCGATTTCTACATGGATATGATTATATTCATTAATATCACTTGAATGATTCAAAAGAGAAGATACACATTAAGCTCAATTTTTTTTTGCTTTTTGACTTTTTCATAATTTTTTACTTTATTTATAAAGAACTACACAAACTAGAAAGCAAACAAACTAGCACACAAAATAAAAAAATCAAATCAAGCACACACAAAAATGCTATGAAGGTATGCATTAAGTTCAAAGAGAAAAACCATACCTTCGCGTCGTCGTTTGGCTAAGGAACTAAATAATGAAGCGTTCAATCCATAATTCTTCGCCAAATCTCCATCTTACCTACACGGTTGATGTTATGTGTGACCTTGGAATCCAACAAGGTCCACTCATGTTAGTCATCAAAGATTTAGGAACCCATATTTGCTTGAATTTCATATTCGTGTTCCTAAACTTACAATAATAAGTTGTATGACCAACACTAGCACAAGTAAAGCACTTTGCATATATATTTTTGACCTTCAATGGCTCATTGTAAATTTTCTTATAATTAGGCTTTTAGCATGTTTCATATCATATCCAAGTCCACGTCTGTTATTGCCATAAAGTTGATTTTCTAGAATAGTATCCAACGATTTTTTTCCTATAGAAAATTTCTTTAATGACAATTCTAGACTTGTGACTTTGGATTTCAATAAAGCATTTTCATTCACAATCAAAATGCATTTACTTATAAAGGCCTTCTTATTGTCATCTTCAGCAATTGTTTTTCTTTTAAGTTCATTATTTAGCATGCAAATCTTTTCATTAAGCAATTCAATTTCAGCTTCTAGCTTTTTCACATTTTGCTTATACATGCTAATTTCTTTTAACAAGAGAGGACAAGTAAGACATTCAGCTTTTTCATGCAATCTAGAATTCTCTTTTTCCAATAAAGCAATGGTAGAATCACATGCGACAATTTTTCCTTTTAGTTCCTTAATTTTTAATGACATGTTGTAAGTGTCTTATTACATTTCATCGTTAGAATTTCTATACTCTTCAAATATGAATTCATGTTCCTCTATAATAGATTCTAGGTTGTCAATTTTATCTTGCATTCCCTTACAAATATTCACGAGTTTTTAGTGCAAGATTTTACCTCATTGTGTTTTGCCATTAAGCATAAGGAGGTGTGCGCAGTTTCCTCCTCATTTTTGCTATCAATATCCCACGTTATCGCTAACTATTTTCCTTTCTTTTCAGTGACGTCGTTCTTTTCTTGTGGGCAGTCCTTTATAATGTGTCCCCTCTTCATGCAATAAAAACAAAAACTACTCTCAGTAGTTTTCTTACTAATATTCTTATGCACATAAGCATCATTTTTATTTAAAGAAGCTTTTCTTCCCTTTTACTTCTTTTCATTGATGCTGAGGGATTGCTCGCTTCCATATGTAGTTTCCAAAGCCATCCATATATCCTACGCAGAAGAGCAATGTGAGATATGATCAAATATTTTTCTATTCAAACCACACAATAAGATATTCATTACTCTAGCATGTGTAGCACACACATTTCTATCATTTAAATTCAAATTACTTTCAGGCATAGAATATCCGCTATCAATAATGTACCAAGTGTCAACATCAACGGATAGTAAATAAGTTTTCATACTAGCCTTCCAGTATATATAATCATGGCCACTAAATAGAGGAGGACGATCAATAGGCATGTCATGAGCAAAAATAAAGTTTGGGGTATTCATGATAATTCTAGACTAGATCCTCTAACCGCTCTGATACCATTTGTTGGATCTGGATCTAAGTCTAGAGGGGAGGGAGTGAATAGGCTACTAAAAAATTCTCGTGCAACCCACGAGATATCACTCGCAGTTATAATCACATGCATGGTGAATAATAATCAAACACAGACGCACAACAGAATTACCCTAGTTCGGTCGTCACCACGACCTATGTCCAGCCCTCAAAGCAGATACTAGATTAATAATATAACAGGTACAACCTTAATAGCTAGTGAACCTATGTCTCTACACTCACTAGGCTCTCAGTACCCCACTCACCGTGTTCAACAAAATTAATCCTAGTATAAGCTTTCTATTGGCTAGTCCCAACTAGCCAAGTCCCTCTTATCTAGCACCCACTAGACAAGACCCCAAAACATCACAATGGTAAAGTTTTCCCTACAAAGATCACTACTACTACATAAATATAATAATAACGATTTTAGAGAATCTCAGTTTGTCTAGCGGCAGTCGTCTCTGTCAATCAGCTCGGGTCAGATCGTATCTGACAGGATGTAGTCTCTGATCTTAGCAACTTAAGTTGCGGCTTGCCTCCTTTGGATGTTGTGTCCTTGGTGTCCCTTCTTGATGTGTTGCACAATATAGGATCTCCCTCACTTGGATGTGTTGTGCAATGTAGAGATGGCTCCTCCTTGTTGTTGCGCAATGTATGATGGCCCTCCTTAAACTTGCAGCAATGGTGATCTTGGAAAGGGAAGTTGCGGCCTCGGTAAGGGTTGGAGAGGATGTTGTGCAAGTTATCTTTGGCTTTGAGGAGGAAGGAGATAAAGCTCTTGGAGGTGACTTGAAGTTTTGGCCTTGGATGTGTAGCTTGCGCAATTATGAAGGATCAATAGCTATGGGGCTTTAGCAAGCTTTTTTGCAATAGAGCTCTTGGGTATGTTGTGGCCAAGGAGAGGCTAATGGCTAGAGTTTTTAGTTATGGAGCTTTGGCTATTGGCTTTGGCAATTTGATTTATGCAAGGAGGAAGAGGGTTGCGCAACGTATAAATGATATGACATAGATGTTGCGCATGGAAGGGATGTGTACATGAAAGTTGCAGCTATAGGCTTCCCCCTCGATGTTGGCCGAAATTCTCCCCTTCTTTTGGTTGCCCTCTTTCTCAAAATTTCTCTTTTGGAATCTGGGTATATATAGGAGAGGATGGGATATGATAGAATCAATTAGAATCACATAATTGATGGAGATTGGAAGGAATCCTAAATTGATTAAGATTTGAATTAATCACCATGGATATGAAGTTTGAATATGGATGGCTATGGAATTTGAGTAGCTATAGGATTTGAATTGGATCTCAATTAATCACCATTGATTTGCATGAGATTCTCCATATCTCTCCATCTTTGACTAAGTCTTCAATTTGCATGGCATTAGGATTTGAATGTTTCACCAATTAATTTGAGATTGATTTCAATCAATTAAATATGGATTTAAATTGATTTCCTCATTATCTTCCCATATTTGACTTAGTCCAATATTTGTAGTCATTATCTACATCTTAGACTTAGTCTCTCTTCGAGTATTTGCCATAGTGTAATTCTTGAAATCACTTAGCACACACATTAAATCGTTCACACGCATTTGTTATCATCAAACACGAAGTCATCGATCGTTGTATCCAACTATACGTTGTATCCAACATTCGGCATTCAAAATAATATCAATCCATAGGGAACCAAACCTATATGACTTTAGATTTTCCATCATATTGAAAATCTATAATCCATACTAAAATGAATGTTTTCCATGAAACTAGAAACATATTTGTCTTTTATTTGGACGGTCCCTCTCTTGGATATCCAAATTTTAACAAATCCATTTTTAGTTGTTGGAACCCTAGCTTGATGATGAGTAACCCTAGCTTTTTGTTTAGTCACATTATATCATATGCAACATTTGCTACTCAAGGATAGTTGTGTGCTAATTAGATCAACTAATTTATCTTTACCTTTGTTGAACCTAGACACATTTCTGCACAAGTCATCATGCTTTGACTTAACGGTGATCAAGGATTTTTCTAGGTTAATAAACCTATCACTTAGGTCTTTATGCTCAATACTAAGTACTTTATTTTTTCAATATACTCATTATTCTTGTTAATTAATTTTACATTTTTCCTTAATCTTTTCTAACTCAAGATTGGAAGAATTAGATTCAAAAGCTTCATGTTTCTTCTTAAGATTTAGAAGCTCTCTTAAGGTAGTCTCATATTTTTCATATAGCTTGTGAAACTCTTCCTTCCAATCATACTCATCATCATTATCGCTACTACTAGAGTCAGACACAATTTACCTTTTTATCATCCAAAGCCATGAAGAACATGTAGGCTCCTTCTCTTCTTTCTTCTTCTTCCTCGAATGAGGAGTCATCGCTTGAATCATCTACGTTTCGATCCCAAGTAGGCAAGGGCACCTTCTTTGGCTTCTTCCATTTCATCTTCTCCTTTTCCTTGTTCTTCCTGCATATGCATTCCTTCTTCATGTGCACTGGCTTATTGCATGCATAACAAACAGGAGTTTTGTCAGATAAGCTCTTTTTACAGAGTTTGAGTTTACCAGATTTGAGCATTTTTCTAAAGCCATTTGTTATGAGAGCAAGATGATCTTCAACTTCATCTTTTGAATCGTTGGATTCTGGAACGGCTTTGAGAGCAAGAGTCTTCTTCATTTTTTTTCTCTGTGTCCTTCCTTTCTTGCATCTAGGCTCATACGCCATGAGGTTGCCGATAAGCTCTTCCAAGGATATCTTGGAAATATCATTGTCCTCTTCTATTCTGATGCCTTTGACGTCCATTCATGTGTGTGTGTGCACGCGCGCAAAGGATTTAGCATACATGATCTTCTTGTGAGGACTTCTTTCCTAGCACTGTATGCGTGTTGATGATCTCAATGAACCGCATATACATGTTCATTATGGATTCTGCATTCTCCATTGTGAATTGCTCATACATGCTAGCATAGAAAGAAGATTTTGAAGTTTTTACCATTTTGTTACCTTTATAGTTTACCTCATGTATCTTCCATATTTGTTGCATGAAGGTAGTCATGGAGATTCGGTTGTACTCGGTCATGTCAAGCGCACAATAGAGAGTTGACATTACTTTAGCATTAAGTGCAATCACGTCTTTTTTCCTTCAGGGTTTATTTTTCTTCCTATATGGTTGGCACGTCTAGGGGCTCTCTACCATCCTTCAATGATCATGAAGATGAAGTACATCCTTATGTACTTGTTATCCACAATAGAGATAGACATGAAGTACATCCTCATCCTATTCTTCCAGCTTCTGTAGTTGGATCCGATGAGTGGTGGTGGACGAACAACTGATTATCCTTCGGAAAACTTATTGCCATTTGATGCCATCTTGAACTTGGCTCCGATACTACATGTTGGGACCTGAGATGGCAGAAGATATGCTAGAGGGGAGTGAATAGTGTATATGTGAAGGTTTTTTAGCAGGCTTCCATAGGCCTTTTCCCATAGTTTAGCCCTAGACTTAACAGAGGTGGGAAAGCAGCGGAAGAATAAAAAACATAAAATCGCATTTTATGAAAAACCTAAGGAAATAAATAAAACCATTGCAGGATCTTTACTATCCAAGGAGAAGGGCGAACTGATCTCACAAAGATAGATCTTAAAAATAAACTACTAAAATAAAGAACATACATTATGTTTTTGTCGTCGCAAAAACAATCTCCTTATAGCGACTTCCCGAAGCAATTGCAACGACTCGTCTTAGAGCTAACCACTTGCACCAGAAAGTTTCACATTAGCTGAATCATCGTCTCAAGATTCGGATCAAATCTGAACTCCCTTCAAGTTTTGCTCGAAGCTGCAAGAGGGAATAAATAGGGAAAGAGGAATAATATTTGGTCGCCATTTAATCAAAGTTTGTTCAAATAATTTTGGAAGAGCTCCTTTGATTAAGGCTTGGTGTAAGTTTAGGAGGAAGATGAGAACCTTATTTATAGGGTGAGTTGAGCTTTTAGTGGAGTATCACATACGATGTGGTACTAAAAAAAGAATCCAAATTAGCTCAAGTTTTCCCCCTTTCAATTACTAAACTTTGAGTAATTAATTCTTCCTCTCAATTAAGCCTAAGATGCGAAGTGCTTCAAATGAAGATTGCTTAGAAACAAACGGTGCACAATTCCTCAACATCGCCAAAAAACTACCCAAAGGTCAGTCCGCAGATTGTACAATTAGTGGTCCCCACTGCAGGCCCCACCCTGATTGGGTGAACCGGGTCGGGTGCCCACCCAGTTCAGGCATGCCTACTAGGCTGGGCATGCCACGGTGGGGCGCCTGCTTGTTAGGCTAGGCGCCTGGGCCCAGAGTGGCACGGGCGTAAGCACAGGCCACCTGGGCGTGAACCCAATCTACCTGCCAATGCCTGGACTCAAGCCCAGGCACTGTGATGGGCTCGACCAGCACCTGGGCTCGAGCCCAGGCACTCACCCAGTGCCTGGGCTTGTGCCCAGGTGCGCCCGGGGTCAAGCACAGGCCTGAGCTGGCCCACAGGCGCACCTAGGCTTTACCACAGGCGCACCCAGGCTAAAGCCTAGGTATGCCTGAGTCCATTTTATGGGCTTTAGCCCGAGTTAGGACCCTGTATTGGCTTTTCTATGCTTTTGAATGGCTCGATTTTCGCGTCACATCATATGCGATCGAAGTCCTCTTGGCAACTAATGGTGACCATATTAATTTCCATGCATCATATGCATGTTCCTCTTATTACTTCGATGAGGATCTCATCTTGCGTGAGATCCTACAGCCTAACCCTATTACAGGTGGGACGCATAGCCCCTGACGATAGTGACCACAAGCAATAGTTGATGTCCTTGTTTCGGTATCATCATTACATAGTCTGCACATTGACATAAACATTGTCGAGACCTTGGCTATGTCAGTAATGAATTCCATAGTTTTAATCACTTCATCAACACTATGTCGATGCGAAGCCTAGGTGATGAATATATGTCAACCCTTATTAGCTTTACGATCGGATCAATATAGTTCGATCTTAGCTTGAATTTGTTGGATCATGTCCAACACAACTCGGCCAAGGATTTTCGCTAAGAACCGTACTGATTCTGCGACACTAACTCCCCACAATGGGATAGACGAATTCTCTCTTGGCCACTTCTCCTCTCGTATGCTTCAAGTGCCACCCAAACAAAAACCTTTTTACATGCCCTACCTCGAAGATATGTTTAGATATCAAAGCGACACCGTTCACGAACAATATGTAATTAAAAATAATCATCTAGAAATACTCTCTAAGATTGCATTTAGAGTTACCTAAAAGAATCTTAATCAACAAAACTCACTTGCAACAATAAATACAAGCACAACAGAAAATAGAGAATGTAGTAAGTAAGAAACAAGTCAAGAGATCACAATATAGCAAATTTATTCTAGTTCACCTCTCCCAGGCTTGTCCAGTCCCCAAATCTCTATTGTGCTTTAATCCACTATTTAAAATAAATAGTACAACCTACCTTGCCTCCAATGAGCGGTTACAAACCACCTTGCCTATTACAAGAATTTCACTCAACCTCACCTACAATGAAGATTTCCCTCTCATAAAATACAAATGAGAGTATACTTACATATCTTGACGTTATAGTTACATATAACTTTGCTCGAAGCTCGAGTGTAGACGTGTTGCTATGGGAGAAAGCTTGATCTCAAAAGATAGGATTTTTGGCTTAGGTAAATCAAGGGTTTTGACCTTTAAAATAGATTGAAGACAAACAAATTTTTGGCCAAGATGGAGAGGGATTTTCTAAAACGTTTGGATCTTAAAGCAAACTTTCTCTTGAAGAATTTAGCTTAAGCGTTGTATAAAAACATCTGAATAATCCCCATTTATGTAGAGATGAATACAGGACAAATAGCTCCATAAAATCATCTCCCAACAGATCAAAAAAGATAAAATCGCATTAATCAAGGAACATGTCAAATATAACCATTGGGGGTTTGGGAGTCGACTACAGTTCTACTAGGTGTCGACTCCTACACCAAGTAGTCAACTATCCTGGCAACAGAAGTCAAATACTGGCAAAGTCCAGTAAGTCTCTTAATCCTCTCTATATAGGTAGTCGACTCATATGGTTTTGGTAGTCGACTCCTAACACTGATACATAAGATACAGGCTCTAAAACTTAGGAAATAATTTTCAAAACATTTACAACATTTTTAAAACATTTTTAAAGGAATCCTAAATGTGTGTGTGTGTGTGTGTGTGTGTGTGTGTGAGAGCTTCAAGAAAGACTTTAATAAGCTATGACGAGAAATAAAAAATTACATCAAACCATAAACGTTTACATGGAAGTCCCTTGATGTAATTGCGACACTTCAAGCTCCTTGTCTAGCTTCCTTTGATCTTTGGTCTTGTTGAACTTACTCCTAGCTTTGATTACCTCTTGATTTGGCTTAAATTATTATTCATTCACTCACGGATGTTAGATAACATGTTGGCTTATCACCATAACTACATAGGGTGTGACTCAATATCTAAACAACAACGACAGCAACAACACTTGCTCTAGCCTTTACTTGTAGAGTTACGTCACCAACTTTTAGTCTTATACTTATATCAATCCACATAAATCTATTATATAAAACACAATTTTTTTGAATTATAAGGCTGCCTAGGACAAACTGGTTGATAGAAAGACGACTCAAATTTAATTTTGATGAGTGAATGGTTGGGATGATAATATGTGAAAAATTTTGGGGGGAACTTTGCGGGGAACTAAATTTTTAGTACAACATTATTGATATTCGTTTAAATTTAATGCATAACAAGTTATGCTCTACCTTAGAAACTTGGGTCATCCTCTTTCAAAATTTTACTATTAAGAATTTAATGCAAAAAGATTTACACAGCGATTACAATATCATCAAAATTTCTTTCATAACAATAGGTGGCATCAATCATTCTAGTCAAAACAAATTGAATCCCCAAATCACTGCCCAATTTGTCTACTTCAGACAAAATTTCGGTTACAAACAAGTGCATATAAAAAGTCCCCGCACTGTCGCTTTCATTATCTGAAATATTTTTACGATAATTTCTTATTTCACGCCGACGCCGAAGGTGCCCGCTAATTTTTTTACACTAATTTGTTGTTCAGCGTCGAACGTGCCCGCGTCGAATTTATTGTTCCGCACTGAAGGCACCCGTGCAACTAAATATTTTTACGCTAATTTGTTGTTCTTTTAAATTTTGGCTGTGTAAATAACATTTTTGGATAATAAAGATTTTGTTGGGATATCTTAAATGAACTGTGCCCGCACCGAAGGTAAATTTTTGTTCGTTTAAATTTTAGAGAGGGAAATAATTCTTAGGGAGAACAGAGATTTTGAGGGGATATCTTAAATAAACTGTGCCCGCGTCGAAGCTAAATTTTTGTTCGTTTAAATTTTAGAGAGTGAAGATAATTCTTAGGGAAAACAGAGATTTTGAGGGAATATCTTAAATGAACCGGCAGCGAAGGCTTTCGCGCCGGCTAAATTTTTTAACGCTAATCTGTTGTTCCGCACCGACGGTGCCTGCTAAATTTTTTTACGCTAATTTGTTGTTCCGTGTCGAAGGCACCGGCACCGAATTTGTTGTTCTGCGCCGAAGGCGCTCGTGCCGCTAAATATTTTTTCGCTAATTTGTTGTTTCTTTAAATTTTGGATGTCGAAATAATTAGGAACTAAGAATTGGAGTGGGAAAATCTTAAAGGAACCCGTGCCCGCGGGTTCATTTAAGCGCCCGTGCTGAATGTGACTACTAAATTTTTTTACGCTAATTTGTTGTTCCGTGCCGAAGGCAATCGCGCCGAATTTGTTGTTCCGTGCCAAAGGCATCTGCGCCGAATTTGTACCTGTGCCGCTAAATATTTTTACACTAATTTGTTGTTCTTTTAAATTTTGGCTGTGGGAATAATTTTTTGGGAACTAAGATTTCGCGGGGAAAAATCTTAAATGAACCATGCCTCGGGCACGGGTTATGACTAGTAATTACATATATAAGAATCAACTTCGATATCTACTACCCAAGTTGTATAAGAAAACGGGAGTTTACTTTGAATAACAAACACAGCTGAAGTAAAGGCATCGCCTTGCCCCTTCTTCTTCTACGACTCTAAGTTTTCCTTGCAGTTACTCTTCTAGTCCCAGACTTATGAAAAAAGAAGCATCCACCTTTCGCAACCTCATCTTTCTTCACTTTCATTTTCTAGATGCCATCATTAGGTTTAATAAGTGTATTTTCCTTCCCTTGTGAATAGCCTTGGAATGAGAAGAAGAGCTAGTAAGCATAACAAGTGTCTACCTTCCAAAAAAATAACAAGTGTCTCTTTCAAAAAGGAACTATTTGCTTATCTTAGCATATTGAGGAGATTTGAATTTGAAAATTCAAGTTTGTTCATATTGCAGTTCAATATGAATTGAGAGAAGTAGAAAGAGAAGGTGCTACAAAGAAACTGTAAAATTTTATCTATGTATAATTCATTATCTAACCCAAATCTCAACTATTCCAATTACTCAATATATCTAATAATCTAAGGACATGGTCTTGGACTAGGGTTTCAGCTGTCATCTTCGATTGAAACAACTTTCTCAAAGTATCGAATCATGTGATTCGAGATTGCTCTCCATATAACTTCTTTACATCGACAAATTTGGACTGAATGTCGATATTCTCATACCTTCTTTGTAACTCATTACTCATGGAGGACACCACATGTCACTTGGTAATGGCACAGTCCTGAGTCCACGTCTTGTAGAGTTTTACAACTACATCACTAGACTCCTCAGTTGGTGCGTTGGGTGGAATTGCATCTAAGATGTTTTCTAATTTGCCAAGTATCGATGTAATTTTAATATTTCTTAACCAATCTTCATAGTTGGGTCCAAATTATTCTTGTCGAGTATAAGTTTAAGGCCAAACATGATGCCACAAGAGATATATTTAAAAGATTTACAATAATGTAAATCAAATGTTTTAAAATAATTAGATTAGTTTTTATCCAACTATTTTTCTTCCACTAATTTTAGCAAATATTCTCAACCCAAAAAAGATAGACGAAAATTAGTATTTTAATTTTATACTTAGAATTGGCATCCAACTATCATAAGATTGATAACTTTGATCGTTGCCAACACGTTATCTTTCTCTATAGAAGGTAGACAAACTCTTTGTAAATTACAACTCCATGTAATTCCCAAAGGTTTTGCCCCTAATCCCTTTACTACCTTGACCGTCACCAATAAGACATATCTGTGGCCGTTAGTGTTCTTGGCTACGGAAATATTCATGGCTAAAGAATTAAGGCCACGGTTAATTTTTTTTACTCAGAGTCTGTGGCGTAAAATTTTATGCCACAGGCAAAACCATGCCCAATGGTTACTATTGGTCACGGAATATTCCGTGGATTAAGATTTCCTGCCACGACTTTATTTTTACCGATATTCTGTGGCTAAAACATTATGGCCACGGACAAATCCGTGGCCGATAATGGACTATCGGCCACAAAAATGGCAGTGGTGAGTAATCCCCTGGCCATGTTTTTATTCCGCCACGAAATCCTTTCCACGGATTTTTCCATGGCCGATAGTCCATCATCGGCATGGATTTGTCTGTGGCTAAAAATTCGTGGCTGAATACCCTTTTCCAACCACTGGCTAGGAAGTGACATATGTGCCACCGACTGTCACGCCCCGCTTCCCAATTATGGAAGGCGAGACGTGAGGAGGTCCGCTCAGACTTGGAGCTGTGAAGCTGCAGTCTGATAAGCGTCCATGTACGATAAAAATGGCAGGTCCTTGCATTGCGACGAAACAATAACAATGATATATAAGAGCAGACATAGAATTATCCACTAACAACATCCAATAATATTCCAACATCACAAAGTAAAGTCACAAAAGAAGTACATCGTCTGAAACAAAAGGCCTAAGACATGGCCAATACATAAACAGAGAGATAGGTGCTACGCACCGAAATCTAACAGCAACCACTAAAACAGCAACCACTAAAGGAAGTCACCAAGAGGGTCTAGGACTGGTCACCAGTGTCCTCAAACTCGGTCTCCACAGGTACCTCGAACTCAGCGTCTGTAAACTGCTCGCCCTCTGTAACTACCTCTGACTCAGAACCTGACATGTGGCACCCAAAGAGAAGAGGGCACATGTCAGCAAAAGTCTCCCAAGGAAACGGAGGAATTTTGTGCAAGTATACAAATAAAAGCAAAGTGACTAGCAGTACTAATATAATGAGAGGACATGGAATTTAATAAGTGCAATAATTAAAATGACATGATGTGGCAAACACGCACATCGTAGCGAAAACTACTAAAACACTATTTCACGATTCACTATTCACTGGTTATCACTTTGTGCACAGAGTTTCCGTCTTTTGGCTGAAGTGGCTGTACGGGCTTACTTCTACGCTCAAGCGACCGTTTAAACCTACCCATCCACGTGTATATGAACTGGCGTCCATCTTCTGGATCACGAGCCAGGAAGTGTTATTGGCATAGGGTTGTGCCCGCAAAGCAGGTGCCTAGCCTCAATAGTTAACAATTTTATTGTAGCGTGTGCTACACAATCACGATGGCATTTCGATGCATGAATGACATGGCAAAATACAGATAAGAGTGCGTACAGTTAATCGAAAGTAAACATGACATGGCAGCATGAATGAAAGCATGGTAAGGGTGTCGGATCTAGCTTCGTAGTCAAGCTAGATCTAATAAGGCGTCTAGGCGACTATCATTTCATCGCCTAGTCTCTTTTATGCTAGTACACAAAATTGGCCTAAACATGGCCTAAATAACACTGACAAGTATCACTTGCCTGTTTCCGATGATGTCGGTTGTCGTGGGTTCATCTGGGGAAAGCGGACGGTATGGAACGACTGGTTCTCTGTTTTGATCAATCACATGTTTGAATCAGATTCGTCCCAAAATAATTAAACAGTAATTCATTCCTTTTTTTAGGTTCTCTACCCTAGGGGTGTTCGCATCATTTTATTAACTAACGTTACTGTTTATGCGCTAACATCCTAGGACAATATACTAACAGCTAACAGTCACTCACATGAATAACTATAACTATATATGTTTACAAAAACAGTGGCTAACATGCTACTAACTTAAAGTGTATGTACCGATCTCATCAATAACCATTCAATTAAGTTGGGCTAAGGTAGGTATGTGTATTACTGGCATATAAGGGTACCAACTTACTGGTCCAAGGCAGATGTACAAACAGTACCAACTAAATTTATAACGTTGCTTAATGACTTAACTAACATGCTGCCTTACCACAAGTTCCAACATACCACTATGAAGTTACTGTTCTTTAAGGTACTAGTATTATATTTACATAAGACTTGAAGCTGATACATCAATAATAGAACTACATGGATAATAACTAAGGTGATACTACATAAGGTAGTTCTGTTCACTCATGAAAAGAGTTGCGGGTTCCAAGTCTCTGTACTAGTCAATATAGTGCTAAGTTCCTATTGTATAAGCCGTACCAACATGTACATTATTAATGTCACATGCCACCCTAGGATACTGTGGCATGGCCTATCCATTTGCATTGGAATTCAAAGCTATTCACAATTTGTTTTATAAAATTTCAATGGGAGCCAGTACAGTTTTTAAGTAAGACTATTATGTAAGGACCTTGTCTCTGGGGAAAACACTAGAAGGGGGGTTGAATAGTGTTTATGCAAATTTAAAGGAATTTACGCCAAATAAAATGCAATCCAACAAATATTGCGGAATAGAAAAACGACCCAAAGTGAAACACACGCAAACGCAGAGATGTTTCAAGGGTTCGGATTATCCAAGTCAACTCCCGACTTGTTCCCGGTAATCCTACATCCCTACCACACGGATACCACCGGATACTCAAGTTAGAACCCTAACTTGAGGTTCCCTTAAAGCCCACTTGTAGCAACCCTACAAGTGCAATCGAATACAATCGATGTCCTTGACTCCCACTATTAGGGAGCAAGCAAAACCACTCTCACAACAGAGAGCACAATTCAAATAACGAAAGTTATGAAATATGAAAGCAACACTTACAGTCACATATGCCTTGAAGTAGAACTTGAAGGAGAAGTGTGATGTGTGTTGAAGAACTCTCTTGGAAGAGAGGAGAAAGCCCTTTCTCTTGACTGCACCAATTGCCTAGAAGATCAATCGTTGGTTCTAGGTTGGAGAGCAAGAGAACAAGATTTGGAAATACTTAGGGCTTTGGATTTGAGAGCTTTGATATTTGGAAATGAAAGCTTGAGAGATTTTGCAAATGAATGAGTAACCTTCCAACGGAACAGTAGAAGCTCTATTTATAGCTTTCTCAAATCCATAAAACAGTTTAGGCAAAAACCCAATTGGAATCCGGGAGAAAAATCTCAACGGATATAATCTGAACTCGCGACAGTCGACTGTTGAACACTCCACAGTCAACTGTTGCACAGTCAGCAAGGGTAGGTGAGAATTCATAACGGTAACTTACCACGTGGACAGTCGACTGATGAAGCAAAGACAGTCGTCTGTTAAACCAACAGGCGACTGTAACTTCTTCGACAGGCGACTGGCCGAGAGAAGAGTAAGTTAGACAAATACTGGAAATCTCACAAGATACAGGACATACGACTGATTCAATTAATACAGTCGACTGTTAATCAGAACAGGCGACTGTAAAACCTTAAACAGACAACTGTCAAAAGCAAGAGAAATTTCCAGAGAGCTGAGTCAAAGAAATGACTTACAGACAAGCGACTGTTGCATCATAGACAGTCGACTGATATAATAGACAGTCGACTGTATATACAGCATAAGTCGACTGGCCGTAGAATTCAGATCAAACAGAGTTTAGGCAAGGAGAGACAGGCGACTGATTTACAATACACAGTCGACTGTCTCAAGGACATGCGCCTGTGAATCATTCATCAGTGGCCTGTGCGAAATAATCAGAGAAGGCCCAAAACTATATTGTAATAGTCTGTGCATAACAGGCGACTGTAGAACAAAACACAGTCGACTGTTTTTTAGACTGGCGACTGTAAACTGTTAAGCAGTCTGCTGTTATAAACAATCCTAGCACAAACAAAAGAGAATTGAATTGGAATCAAAGGACAAAGGTCTAATGATGTCCTATGACAGAATGTAGATGTGTGTGAGTGCTCCATCAAAGTTCTACTTCTAAGCTACATACTAGAAGAGATAAAAGAAAAATTACATTGACGAATAATCTCTTCTTTCCATCGTATGAGCATGAAGTCTTTACGGAGCTTCAATCATCAATCTACGATCATCCAATTCATGTCATTTGCCTTCAAAGACGTATGTGAGTCATCCATTGCTAGTTGATCTTCATAATAAGCTTAGGCAATGGATTAACTGCAAAATAGGGAATTAGTCACAAGTATTTATGTTTGCTCATCATTAACACCAAGTAGGGAGAAGTCCAATACTCAACATTCTCCACCTTTTTGATGATGACAAACAAACATAAACAAAAAGATAAATAATTGTGCGTAATGAAAACTTACTCCCCCTTCATAGATGCCGATCAAGTTAGTCAACAAATATTAGAGCATCTACATAACAGTTGAGGCAAATGAGTGAGATATGAATGAATTCAATCCAAGTAATCTAGGAAATAAAATCCCTATTCATTGTAATCTTACTCCCCCTGAATCTAAGGCAACGAAAATCTTAGATTCAAGCGTTAGAACATACTTAGCACATCCATTATGAATCTTGTATGTTTATTTCTCTCCCCCTATGGCATTATCCAAAAAGGTGGGTGCAAATAACAACAACAATAATAGTGCTAAATACGAACTAACAACAATCAAGGAGTATAAAGATATATCGAATCAAAAACTCATAAAATCTCATCATATACACATGTGAGTAATGGAATTGAAATCCAATATCAACATTTTAGATATAAGAAATGAAAATAATTTCTACAAATTCATCACATCAAGGATAGCATGAACTAACCAATATCAAATTCATATATTGTGTCAAAAGCACATCAAGGAGAGTGAAGCATACATGGAGACAACATATCATACATCACACAGATAAGATATACAGTATAGCATAGTGTGACACAAGATAAGCAGCAACATCATATATATATATATATATATATATATATATATAAAGAGAGTACATCAACGGATGGTCATCTACATGGCCATCCCAAAAATATGCATCATGATCAAGACAAAAAAATACATCATCATGACGACATCAAAGTACATCACCATACATATATAAAGGAGTCGCTGACAACATCATCCATCATACACCAAAAAAATATCATCAGAATCACTCAACCTAAACAAAAGCAGACCACACAAAATAAAAACAAGGTCTTCAGGTGAGTGAACAGAACAGCAGCAGCCTCAGTCAATATGACTGACGGAGGGGTCCGACGGGCGACCAGAAGATCGGAACAAAAGCCGAGCAGAGCGATGAGTAGGAAGGGCAGGAGTCTTCCTCTTAGAAGACGAAGCACGAATAGCAGATGATTCAGCAGGAACATGAAATGGAGTCTGGGCCTCGGAGGTCTGAACCACAAAGGGTTTGGGTGTGAAGCCAGGAGGAGGAGATACACAAGCAGGAGCAGTGTCCTCAGAGGTAGCAAACATAGCCTGAAGCTCAGTAGGGATGGGAAAACCCTGATGCATTAGAGATTTGTACTGAAGCTCCAACAAAAGATTGAGCTTCTCGTCAATGGAATAGGAGAGATTCTCAAGGACGGTGATACGATCACAGAGCCGAGGAACGGGCTGAGACGAGCGAGAAGGCTTGTCAGTGTGCTGAGAAGAGGGGATGGGATCACTGACAGAGAAAGGAAGAGGTTCTCCAGAAGATTGAGGAGAGGAGGGAGTCGGATCAGGCTTCGGTGAAGGAACAGGCTCATTGAGGAAATCGAGAGAGACATTAGGAAAGAAATGATCGAAAAGAGCCATGGTCGAACACGAAGCTAGGGCAAGACACAAAAGTGAACAAACCCTAACAGGAGTTAAGATAGAGAGATCAAACCTAGTTCAACGACAGAATGAAGGCAACGAAACTCGAAATAGACGCACGAAGTGAGGAGATCGACGGATTTGGTAGCGAAATCGAGCGGTTTTGGAGAAAAAAACGAGCGAGAAGACGAACGGTCGAATCGGAGGAGAGAGAGTCGACGTGCGGAAGTGATCGTGCATTCTCGAATAAAAAGTTTGGGGAATGAATCTGAGCCGTTGGATCAAGAAATCGACGGCTCGGATCAAATCACTTGAACCGCCACAACAGAAGACAATCGACTGATGAACAAAGTCAGCCGACTGGATGAGGTGATAAACGATAAAGCTCGGAAAGATGCAACAGTCGCCTGATGACTATAATGCAGTCGCCTATTAAACTAAAAGTCGACTGTAAATCAGTCATCAGTCGGCTGTGCGAAAGATACCAACTCTCAGACTGAGGAGATAGAGTAGGGCAGTCGACTGTCGAAGGAAATACAGTCGTCTGTCCTGGTCCAAAAATGCACAGTGAGATAGAATTCCAGAGAATAAGAACACTCACCCTAGGACCTATACTCTAATCACATATGCATCGTAAAATCATTATAAAAACAATAAATCCATTGAAACACGAATTACTCCAATCAATTTCAAAAACTCATGAAATCAAATAAGTCACAATTGCCTTTCTTAATCTCATAATATAATAAAGCACATGAAAAAAAAGACAACGAAAAGATATGAGCTCAAAAAGAAGTTATAACATGAAGGTTTGAGCTTCTAGATTTCAGGTTCACCCATAATTCCCAATTCTCCACGCAACCTCACAAATGAATCTTCTTTAAGAGGTTTAGTGAAGATATCGGCAATTTGTTTTTGGGTTTCAATGTACTCTAAGATGATGTCCTTCTTAGCTACATGATCATTTATAAAATGGTGTCTCACGTCTATGTGTTTGGTACGGGAGTGCTGTACCGGATTCTTGGAAAGAAAAATAGCACTTTGATTATCAACCATGATAGGGCAAGTATCACAATTGACACCATAGTCACTAAGAGTGTGTCTCATCCAAAGAACTTGTGCACATGCAAGACCCGCGGCAATATATTCCGCTTCAGTCGAGGACAATGACACCGAATTTTGTTTCTTAGAAAACCAAGAAACTAAGGAATTTCCTAAGAAATGGCAAGTGCCACTAGTACTTTTCCTGTCTGACTTGCATCCGGCAAAGTCGGCATCACTATATGAGATTAACTCATATGTGCTAGACTTAGGGTAAAGTAACCCATAATCTAGAGATTGATTGAGATAACGAAATATTCGTTTAACCGCAATCAAGTGTGACTCTTTAGGTCTTGCTTGATATCTAGCACAAAGGCATACGGAAAACATGATATCGGGCCTACTAGCGGTTAGGTAAAGTAAGCTACCGATCATACCTCGATATAGACGAACGTCTACATCTTTTCTGCTTTCATCCTTGTGTAGATGAGTAGTAGTACTCATGGGTCCTTTTGCTCGAAGACGGTTCCATCCTGAATCGCTTAATAAGCTCCCATGTGTACTTTGTCTGATGTATGAAAGTGCCATTCTCCATTTGTCGAATTTGCAATCCAAGGAAGTAGGTGAGCTCTCCCATGTGGCTCATCTCAAACTCGTCCTTCATAGACTTGGAAAATTCTTGACAAAGATTAAAGTTAGTAGAACCGAAAATAATATCGTCTACATAAACTTGAATCAAAAGAATGTCATTTTCATAATCTTTAATGAAGAGTGTAGAATCAACTTCTCCCATTTTAAAACCTAAATTCAAAAGAAAGGTCTTAAGACGATCATACCAAGCACTAGGAGCTTGTCTCAAACATACAACGCTTTCTTAAGTTTGAAAACATGGTTTGGAAATTTTTCATGAATAAAACCGGGAGGTTGAGAAACATAGACTTCTTCATTGACAAACCCATTTAAAAATGCACTTTTAACATCCATTTGAAATAATTTAAAATTCTTATGAGATGCAAAAGATAAAAGCAACCTAATAGCTTCTAATCTAGCTACGGGGGCAAATGATTCTTCGAAATCAATACCTTCCTCTTGCCGGTAGCCTTGAGCTACTAACCTTGCTTTGTTCCGTGTGATTACCTCGTTTTCAACCGTCTTGTTCTTGAAGATCCATTTGGTCCCAATAACTTGGTGACCACTTGAAGAGGTACGAGTTCCCAAACTTCGTTTCTCTCGAATTGCATTAGTTCTTCTTCCATTGCCACTATCCAAGAGCTATCCTCACAAGCTTCTTGGATGTTCTTTAGCTCAATGGTAGAGACAAATTCGCAATGAGAGAATTCTTCAATTCTAGATCTCGTTCGAACACCCACACCAATATCTCCAATAATTTGGTTATGGGGATGGTTGCGAACGGTCGGATAAGCTTTGGGTAAACCTGGATCACTAGGAACAACTTCAATAACTTCGTTAGAAGTGTTAGTCTCAATAATAGAATCATTAATCTTAACATTATTAAGAGAATCACAAAGAATATCTACATTATCATCATCAACATGAGGAAAATCAAAATCTTCATAAAAAGATACGTGAAGTGATTCATCAATCATTGAAGAAGTTTTGTTGTATATCCGGTAGGCTTTGCTACAAGTGGAATATCCAACAAAAATTCCTTCATCGGATCTTGGCTCGAATTTGTCTAAATTACCAAAAGTGTTCTTTATAAAACATTTTGAACCAAAAACACGAAAATATTTCACTTGAGGCTTTTTATCATAAAACAACTCAAAACAAGTTTTGTTTGTTCGGGGTCTCACTAGGATCCTATTGAGCACATAACATGTCGTGTGCACCGCTTCTGCCCAAAATTGTAGTCCTAAATGACTATCATGAAGCATAGTGCGAGCAAACTCAATAAGAGTCCTATTCTTTCTTTCTACAACACCATTTTGTGGTGGTGCATGAGGAAAGGAAAAGTTGTTAGTTATCCCGGAGTCATCACAAAACTTAGTAAAAGACTCATTCTCAAATTCTCCTCCATGATCACTACGAATAATGATAATGGTGGATCCTAAAAGATTCTGAATCTTCTTTGTAAATTTGGTAAACTCTTCATGAGCTTCATTCTTATTAGTTAAGAATGAAACCCAAGTAAATCTAGAAAAGTCGTCAACGACAACTAGTCCATAATGAGCATTACCTAAAGAAGCGGTTCTAGTTGGCCCAAATAAATCTAGATGAAGAAGTTCTAGGGGCCTCTAAGAAGTAATCCCTTCTTTAAGCTTAATTGAAGATTTACTTAGTTTACCTCTTTGACATGAATCATAAAAGTTTTTCTTATTAAAATCAATCTTAGGAAAACCTTTGACTAGATCATGCTTAGCTAACTTATATAAGTGCTTGAAGTGAACATGACCAAAACGGCGATGACATAATAGATGTTCATTTGTGTTAGCAACTAGCAATGTTCTACGGTTTTAGGCAAGCTCAAATAATAAATATTTTTACGCCTAATACCAGAAAATAAAACATTTGAATCACAATCAACAATAGTACACAATCCTTCTCCAAAGTTAACCTTGTAACCTTTGTCACAAAGTTGACTAATGGAAATGAGATTGTGACATAACCCACTAACAAGATAGACATTAGTAATTAAAGGTTTGGAAGGATTACCAATGATACCTACTCCAATGATGGTTCCCTTTTGATTACCTCCAAAAGTGACCGTTGCACCATCCTTGATGCTAATCACTTCGGAGAGCAAAGAGGGATCTCCCGTCATATGTTTGGAGCAACCACTATCAAGAACCCATCCTTTACCTTTAGAGCTAATAAGACATTTATTGCTCTTCTTCTTTCTCTTGGGTACCTATATAATATACCATAAACTTATGGTTACCAATGTTTGTTGGGTCCAAGGGGATTAGCCCTTTGGAAGCCAAGTCCAAGTGGACTTCCGCTTCCCAACATAGTTACTATTTCTAATCACATCATGAAAGTAGGAATCAACATAAGCATTCCTAACATTTAGACTAGTGTTCTTAGGACCCCAAATAGTTACATCTTGGGAGTCCTATTCCTAGGTGCATGCATATGTGTTGGATTTCTATGTGGTGCATGCTTCTTAGGAACATGATTTCTAGCATAGAGATGTGGTGGAGGATATGCATTGTACATTCTAGAATGATATGTATGCTTGGGAACATGCATATTATTTGAAGCATATTGATCATGCATGACATGTGGAGGATGAGCATACATGGAAGAATGATGCGTATGAGCATACGGGTGCATAGGAGCACGTACATGAGTATTTCTCATGTGTGGTTGTGTATGTGCCCGTAGGTGCGGAGCATAAAATGTGTCATGATTATCCACTTGTGAAGTAGAGTGTTTCTTACGTGGATGAGTGTTAGTGTACATATAAGCATGGCCTTGCTTTTGGTTTCCACCCTTAGTGGGTTTCTTGCCAAAAGGAAGAGAAGGTGATGTGATGACATTCTTGGTAGGATTGCTACCTATAGTTTCTTTGACACCACTTGTGGATGCACCGGAGGAAGGCCTCACAATATCTATAGTGGCACCATTATAGGAGGTGCGAGCATTAGATGTATTCACTTTTACAAATCCAAGGCCAACACGATGTGTGGCCGGAAATTGGTTTACAAGCAAATCATCCAATTGTCCTTTTCCCTTATTGAATCTCACAATACGGGAGGACATGAGCTCATATTTCTCCTTTAAAGAAGAAATGTTGGTATCCAAGGTGGACACCCGTGCTTTGAGCTCGTGCACTTGGGTTTTAAGAGAATCATTCTCTAAACTCAATTGTGTGTGACGTGTAACTAGATCACTATTATCCATGGGATGTGTTTGTTCTAGTTGAGATTTGAGGGAGTTCACCTCATCTCTCAATGTGACATTTTGAGAAGCTAAGTTTGCTTTCTCAAGAGTTAAAATATCAACAATGGTGTCATTGTTGATAATGCATGAAATGGATGACTTGCTAACATTTGATTTCTTTAAGCTAGTGTATCTAAGCATTAAAGATTGGTATTTAGCAAATAGTTCATCATTAGCAATACGAAGTTCATCCATTGTTACCTCGGTGTCATCCGTGTCGGAATCACTCTCATCTGAGAGTGGATCTTCAAGTGCCATGAAACACATGTGGGCGCTCTCACCCTTCTCATCATCGGAATCGCTTGATGAGTCATCACTTGAGTCATCAAAGGTACATACGAGTCCTTTCTTCTTGTCTCTCTTGTTCTTGTCGGACTTGTGGTACTTTGGTGCCTTCCATTTTTCTTTGTTATTTGGCATTGGGCAATCCCTCTTGATGTGCCCTGGCTTATTACATTTATAACAAAGAGAGGAAGTAGCATTAGTAGACTCAAAACGTTTGTTTGAGGAAAATTTACCTTAGCGGAAGAAGCGTTGGAACTTCTTCGCCATTTGGTCCATTTCACCCAAATCCATCTCGTTCTCAGATTCATCACTTTCAGAGGATAATGAATTGGCGTTGAATGCCAAATCTTTCTTCTTGGCCTCCGAGGGATTCATCAAGGCTCGAATCTTCAATCGGTTATCCCGTCTTACTTCGTAAGACATAAGAGTCCCGATGAGATTCACAACGGTGTAGTTCTTCAAGTCATTGACCTCCTCAATGGCGATTGCTCTTCTTTCCCATTTGGAGGTCATCCCCATGATGATCTTCCTTACCTTTTCAGGTTCGGTGTAGATTTGGCCAAGTGCTTTCAATTCATTTGTGATGTCGGTAAAGCGTCCGTACATCGATGCAATGCTCTCATTTTCCTGCATATGAAACAAGTCGAAGTTTTGCACGGCAACATATAACTTTGAAATCTTTACCTTATTCGTTCCCTCATGGGTAACGATGAGATGGTTCCAAATTTGATATGCACTCTTACATGTGCATATCTTGTTGAACTCATTCGGGTCCAACGCACAATGAAGAGCGTTCATTGCTTTAGCGTTGTTGACTTCGGCGGACTTCTCGGAAGTCGTCCATTTCTCGAAATCCTCTTCGTCGGGCTCGACGTACTCCTTGTGGAGAGTTCTCCAAAGAGAAGCACTCCTAAGGAATGTCTCCATCCTACACTTCCAATAGCCAAAATTAGTACCATTGAAACGTGGAGGACATACCGTAGATTGACCTTTGAAAAGAGTGGACGCTCCATCACGGTCGTGATTGTTGTACGTAGGCGGCGGAGGAACGTTGTTGTTGTTGGATGCCATAGATAAAACCTTGCGCTCTGATACCAATTGTGTAACGACCACTTTTCGTTGTACGTTGTTCGTGCACGTGCTTTTGACCGTGCACGTGTTTATTTTAGACTTTGTTTGTTTGTGAACATTTTGGTGTGATATGCTGTTGTGAACGTCTCTGAGAGTGTTAAATTGTGGTACTAATTTGGAACGACATTTCTCGGGTCGTTCTCCCACGATTTGATCTTATTCGATGAGACGTTGCGATTTTCACTTTTGACGGGAGACGTTTCTATTTTTAGTTTCGTCGTCCGACATCCAAATTGAGATCCGTCTTCTTAGTTACCTTTCTCTCGTCATCACGATCACCCCGATATTTATATTATAATTTTTGGAGCTCATTTGACCTACTTTATATTTTTAGCAAGGTTTAAAATATTTTTAATAGCTACGTTTTAAATTATTTTCGGCCAAATAAAATTTATTTAAGTTTAAAACGTTTTAAATAATTTTTGATCCAAATCTTAGCCCCTATCTTGGCCGCACCCAATCCCTATGTGATTAGGAAAGAGAGATTTGAATTTTAAATTATTTTAAACTCCTAATCCCATTAGGATTAGCCCTAAACCAAGTCAACCCCTCTACACTATATAAACAACCCCTAGGAAGACTCATTTTCACAAGAAACTAACCCTAGCCGCTTCCAAAACCCAAATTCACGCTTGCGACGTTTCGTCGCAACGTCGCACAGCCGTCCCACGAGCCCTGCCGAAGAAACAGCCCCAAAATCCCCGCACCGATCGACAGCCGCCCCGCACCAAGCTCCGCACCGCACCGCTGCATCGCCCTTGCACCAAGCCCGTGTCCGACCGAGAGATCCTCTCGGTCAGACCGAGAGACCCCGCCGCTCAGCGCCCGCTCCGCACCCTGCATCGCCCCGCTCCTGTCGCCCGCTCCGCACCGTGCCTGACCGAGGTGCCCGCCCGCACCGACCGAAGCCCCGCTTCGTTGCAACATTGCAACGTCCCGCCCAAGCGCCCGACCGGCCCGCTCTCCCGCACCGACCGAAGGAAACCCCTGCACCCACTGCTGTGACCGACCTGCAGCGCTGCACAGCCCCGTTCCCCCGCACCGACTGAGCCAAATCCCCGCATCCGACTGTGTCCGACCGAGAGCCAATCGTCGTAACCCCGCACCCGTCACACCGCTTGCCACCGTGGCCCCCCAAGTTCTCCAGAGGTATTGTGGGTCCCCCATTGGTCCCTAGGACTACTGTGGGCCCCACCTAGGTGTCTCCACTTTGCGGATTGGACGTTTACGACGTTGCGATACGTCGTAGACCGTCGTGGCACGTGCTAGCTTTGGAATCTGGATTCGTTGCTCCGGTTGCTGCTCTGAACTTTCCAGCGAGGAATCTATTTTGGAATCAGGACTTGGAGCGCGTTCTTTTATTCCAACCCCTAGCGTCGCTACCCGACGCCAGTGTAGCTTTCGCGTCGTGTTGAGGTAACGCTTTGCACCCCTAGGACACCCAACCCATTGCCTGTTAATCAAGACTAAAATCAATGTTTTTAAAGTATTTTAAATGTTTTAGAATTCACTAATCAAGATTAATAATATGGTCTTTAGGCCGGTGGACTTGTGCACGTAGGATAATTGTGACTTTGGACTCGTTGGACGGTGTGCTCAGACGTTGTACTTGCAGGCAAGTGAAACTTGCCAACTCTTGTGTAGGGCCATGTTTCAGGCCACTTCCTTGTTTTAGCGTAAAAGAGACTAGACAGTGAAATGATAGCTGTCTAGACGCAGCTTTGGGATCTAGCTTGACAACGAAGCTAGATCCGTCACCCTGCCATGTCATGCATGCATTGATATATGTCACGTTTAAATTCCTTATCTGTACGCACTTTTAACTGCCATGCATTGCATTCTACATGTCATCCAAGTTAATTATTGCATTGGTAGCACACGCTCCAATACTTGTACTTGTACTTCCTTGTTTGGCTAGGTGCACCCCTATGCCATCGTGATAAAACACTTCCTGGCTCGTGATCCAGAAGATGGGCGCCAGTCCATACACACGTGGAGGGGTAGGGATAAGTGATCACTTGAGCTTAGGAGTTGGCCCGCGCAGCCACTTGACTGGACTAAAATGTTGCAGTTTAAATTCCCAAGTATAGGAAGTCGGTCAAGTAGTAAACCTGGTGAGTCCAGGGTCGTATTCCACAGGGACAAACTAGTCTACAAGTTTTACAATCTGAAACTTGCTTTAGAAGTGATTTAGCAAAGTATGAACCACCCTTTGAAGGTGAATTTTTAGTTGGGTTTTTGTTTAAGGTAAAACGGGTATGTAAAAAATAATACGGTAAAAATGTGAGTGTGTTGTGTTTTAGTTAGTGTTGTAGGGTCTCATGGTAATCATTCTTCATGGGTAACTCAATCCCTCATCCATACAAAGGTATGGGGATCGGATGATTTAACTTTGAAAACGGTGATTTTTTAGCAAATTACAATAACATTGAATCGGTCGTTTTTCAAGACAATGGCGTATAAATAGATGAACCTCGCGGTTCATCACCCTCCTTGGGCCCCTCTACGGGTTTGTGCACATAGACGATGCCTCGCGGCATGTCATCCTAAGCGGATTCCTCACGGATAGCGCGTAATTAATTAAGAAAGCAGAAAACGACGTATTCAACATTTTCGATTAAAACGAGTGCTATGAAGAAATGAAAACATGAAATCCATCAATACTAGCTTCCACACAACACAATCACATGATATTTAGCTAGCCATGGTAATAAAAACAACGATTTTCATTAATACAAACATCGTTTAATACAAACTTCAATACAAAACTAATTAAAACATAGAAAAGTGGAAGGAAATAACCCAAAACGATGCCAAAACGATGCCCAAACGTCTCCAAACTTCTCCTAAAGCTGCTCCAACTCCTCTGGAATTTGGGGGAGAAGCCCCCAAAACTTGTTTCACTCAATTTGGAGCATGGATCAGAAAGATATGAACAAAATAGCCCTTTTTATAGGAATTAGGGCTTATTGGGCTTGCGGGTCTGCTGGCTGCAGACCCGCAGCCCAGTCAAAAGTCAAAAGGACTTGGCGGGTCAGAGGCTGCTGGCGGGCGCCGCCCGCATGGAAAACGCGGGCGGGCGCGCCCAGTAAACGTAGGCGGGCGGACCCGCCTGTGTGAACAGGCGGGCCGCCCGCATGCGGAACAGGCGGGTTTGACCCGCCTGTTCAACAGGCGGGCCGCCCGGCCCGCCTGCGGAACAGGCGGGCTTTGACCCGCCTGTTCCACAGGCGGGCCCAGCCCGCCTGTTAACAGTCGGACTTTGACCCGCCTGTTACCAGGCGGGCCAGCGCCCGCCTGTCACAGGCGGGTGGGCCCCGCCTGTCACAGGCGGGTGGGCCCCCGTGGGCCCCCCAATTTTGAAAGCTATTTTTTTTATTTTTTTTTCTGTTTCCTCTTTTCCAATAGTTTTATTAGGCCTTTTAAATCTCCAAAAATTGCTCCGATCTCCGAAAAATATGGAAAAATAGCCGTTGGATTCGGAAAATTGCAAGCTTCTCCTGAAAAATAAAATGGAGACAAAATTAGGCCCAAAATGGTATTTTACGTATAAACAAGCGATATGTACTAAAATTAAATGATATTTCAAGAATACACATATTAGAGACCAAATAGACATTAAATATACGCAAAATACAATCAAATGAGGGGCAAATAAACGCAATATTCTTCCAGAATCACCACTCTAGCCAAAAGGCGTAATGTGCACGACGTGCTTACTTTACTTGTCTTGTACTAGTGAGTGTTTCTTGTAAAACTTGACATCTATGCCATGCTCGTACTTTACTTTACTTTACTTGTTGCACTCATACTTTAACTGCCATGTCATTGCATCATGCTAGAATTGATAGGTTGTTCACTTTACTTTCAGTTTCCTTGTACAAGTCTCTTGTAGACTTGCTGACATGTGCCCCTTGCTCTTTTGGGTGTCACATGTTAGACCCTGAGCCAGAGACCGTTGCTGAGTACGTGATGTTTTGCTGACGCTGATCCTGAGCCCAAGTCTGTCCAGGAGGAGTTTTACAGACCCTGGTGACCTTTCTTAGTGACCACGCTGAGTTCTCCTTTTGTTTTAGGATTCCTGTTAGTTGTCGGTGCGTGGCACCTTTGCTTTTGTACTTTGTACTTTTGGTGGCCATGCCGGGGCCTCTTTTTAAACTCTTTTCTTTTAGCCTGGTGGCTTTTCTGCGATGTTGAAATTTATTATTATTGATATTCTGAGATTTCTCTTTTGTCTCATTTCCTTATTATTATCTTTGTTTCGTTTCGCGTTGCAAGGACCTGCAGTTTAAAGTGATTGACGCTTATCGGACTTGCAGCTTTGTAGCTTCAAGTCTGAGCGGACCTTCTCACGCTTCGCCTCCATATTTTTGGGAAGCGGGGCGTGACAGGTTTTGTTGGTGGCCCATGGAGATCCATTTGCAAATGCGAACTATCGGAACGACGATAATAATGATAGAATGTCCATTAAATAAATTGCAACATCCGAATCATAAGCCTAGTTCTAATCGTTTTCCATGTCACTAGGTGGTAAGGAGACTTAGTTAGACATCTGAGCTTGCTAGTTAGAGGTCCCTGACTGTTAGTTAGATCCCCTGCTAGGAATTGATTTAACCGTCGTAAGAGTTACCTCAGTGGTTCTTGCCCAACCCTGACCATATTAGACTTCTAGGACTCCTTTTGTCGTTCGCTTGGGTTCATCGATTTCGGACCAAGCTGAACGCATTTCATTACCGTCTAGCCCTTAGAAAGTCTTAGCGCTTAGTCCCCTAATCTTTAGTTGGTCAACCGTAGGGGTTTCCCGTAGGTTTTCCTAAGTCATATCCTAGGCGTGTTTATGTTTCGATCATGCGACCAATTCCTTGCCTCGATTCACGTGATCACCACATTACGATAATCGTTGACTTTCAAATGTCCTCTTCCAAAAAACTTGATTTTTCCAAAGTTATTTTTTCGATTTCCCTTATTAAAAGTTTTCGCTAAGTTTAAATTTTGTTTTAAACTCTCTACGTATATATATATTCAAAATTCCTTACTTTCTGGGCGAGTCAAAAATTCCTTGTAGATTTTGAAGTCTATTGGTTGTAATTATAATTACTATCTCGTAACCATTTTCTAATCTATATTTTTCGCATTTCGGTTTAAAGACTCTATTACTATTTTGAAAATTCGAGATACCATTTTTCCTAAACTATGAGATTCATTTTAATCGCTTAGCATACATACTTTAAAATCTTTTCCAAGCTAAATAGAATTTCAATTACTATATATATATATATATATATATATATCAGTTTTAGGATTCGTGGTACTCGTACTTAAAGATCTTTGTATAAATCAGTTCGTTTGGCAAGTCCGGGTTTCTCTAAAAGTATTTTCAATATTATTTATTTAAAATTTCTCTTCAGTTTTAAGACTTGGAAAACATTCCCCACACCATAGTTAATTTAGTTTCATTCTTTGGATTTCAAAACTTTTGACAACACTACGTTGAACTACTGCCGTATAATATTCCTAAACTACGTCCTTAATGTTCGTATGAATGATTTGCTTCCTTTTCATAATAATTTTCGATAAGTCAATAAACCATTTTCTCTTATTATAACTATTCGACTCAAACTCATTTTGAACAACTCGTTTTATCGATCTCCAAATATTTTATACATACGAGGATTCCAACTTTTGAAGCACAACAGTTTTCGATTTCACGTGTTTTAGCTTTGATAATTGCACTATTTTCCTTCTGTATCCTATGAGGGTATCACTACACCTCCCTTCCTCTACCTAAGCATTCACAATTGATTCGTTGTTCCACCTAACCAAGCTGTCTCCTTTTAATCGTCCTATCTGAATTCGTGCTTATCGATCCTTCCCTCGTCACGCTTTCGACCTCCCTCTATTGCTTAGGCTTTAGTGCTCGTCAATAACTGTGTCAATTCTAATTTGTTAGTAGGCCTTGGACCTTTGTGATGTTGTCGTGGTGCATGTACCTAAGTTGAGTGTGTGGGCTTGAATGAGTGTATTCCCATGTAGTATAATAATGTTGCCTATTGTGTGATATGTGCATATTCAGAGTTATTCGTAATGATATGAAGTGGCTTGTGTGTTAGTATTTATAGATATGTGTGAGGATAGCTATACCACTCTAGGGACGTCGGTGTAAATATGAATCAGTGTTGGAATACCTAATGGAGTGTATGTAGTTGGAGATACTTATAATGGTTGAAATAATATGTTGGTGAAGTTATGGTGTATGTTAGGTGTGATAATAATAAGTGTATGTATAGTTAAATGAGTAGGCCTATTATGTGACCTATATGTTAGTACGTGTGAGTGTGTGCTCATACGTAGATATGTAATGTGTTTAGACGTAAGTAGTTAAGTATTTACTACATGAGTATATAAGCGATATACATATGATAGTGGGATTATAGTTTTGATTGGTATTGCTTGTTATACGGATGTTGTATGCGTGTATACCAGGAGGTATACACGACTATTGCATATCTTATCTACGTATGTAGTAGATGTGATACTAATTATAGGTAATAGGATATGGTGAGAATATATGTTCTACATATGTGTGACTATGAGGTGAATGCATGTGTTAGGGAAGGTATTATAATTAAACGTGTGATGATGTTTGTATTATTATTATTATATATAGAGTGATTGAACTATGTGAGTATTACTTGACTAAATATTAAGTGTAATTGACATATGGTATGTATATGGTTGTATTGGTAGATGTATATACATTGGAGTGGTATTGGTATATGTATAAATACCGTGTTACGTATATAGAGTAATCTGATATGTGTTTCGAGTCTCACTCAAGCCTGAGTAGGTATACTCTAAGTATATTGTTATGTATGACGGTGGTTGCATATAGCGATGTTGATGTATGAATAGTGATAGGATTATTTGTGCCTGGTTGTGCTACACACATGATTGTGGGTCGCTATACCAGTATATAGTTATAGGTGTTGGTCTTGTGGTATAGTTAGTTACTAAGGACTTACCTGTGTGAACGTATGTGTGCTAGCTAAACTAGCTGTGTAAATGTGCTAGTTATATAATGGTACGATTGGTATGCGTGAATGAAATGTTAGCGTGTATGGGTGTGCACCATGCACGGGTAAGTATGTGCTTAGTTATAGGTATTGATGACTATGGTGTGTGTGGCGTGTCGTGAATATAGTTATAGGACCGTATGTAATGTGAATGTATGGTGAAACAATTGCATGCATCTGAATGACTATATATTGTGAAGCTATAAGTAGTGGTGAATGTATGTTAGATATAGTAAAACCTGATATAAAAATGGTATGACGTGACTACACGTGTTGAAATGTTTGGTATCGGAAAAATATTAGGGAGTAGTATACCCATGTTTGTTTTGTGCATAGGTAGTTTATCTATACGTAGAACAACGATTGTATTTGCTAGTGTGAGATTACACTTATATGAGTACCTGAACTATTGTTTTGTGTTAAGTAAATAGTAGTTATAGAAGGGATGTATGCATATATATATGATTGAAATACGTGTATGAATTTGACTGACTATAATGGGTATAAGTGTATAACGTGCGTGAATACATACATATTGGTAGTGTTAATGTTTGACTACCTAGTGCATACATATAAGCACTTGTAATAGCTATTCATGGGTTAAATTATAATGTGACATGATTGGGGTAGTTACTAGAGCGACTAGATATGTTAGAAAGTCCGAGGACGGACTTTATTCTAAGGTGGGGAGGATGTAACGACCACTTTTCGTTGTACGTTGTTCGTGCACGTGCTTTTGACCGTGCACGTGTTTATTTTAGACTTTGTTTGTTTGTGAACATTTTGGTGTGATATGCCGTTGTGAACGTCTCTGAGAGTGTTAAATTGTGGCACTAATTTGGAACGACATTTCTCGGGTCGTTCTCCCACGATTTGATCTTATTCGATGAGACGTTGCGATTTTCACTTTTGACGGGAGACGTTTTTATTTTTAGTTTCGTCGTCCGACGTCCAAATTGAGATCTGTCTTCTTAGTTACCTTTCTCTCGTCATCACGATCACCCCGATATTTATTTTATAATTTTTGGAGCTCATTTGACCTACTTTATATTTTTAGCAAGGTTTAAAATATTTTTAATAGCTACATTTTATATTATTTTTGGCCAAATAAAATTTATTTAAGTTTAAAACGTTTTAAACTATTTTTGAGCCAAATCTTAGCCCATATCTTGGCCGCATCCAATCCCTATGTGATTAGGAAAGAGAGATTTGAATTTTAAATTATTTTAAACTCCTAATCCCATTAGGATTAGCCCTAGACCAAGTCAACCCCTCTACACTATATAAACAACCCCTAGGAAGACTCATTTTCGCAAGAAACTAACCCTAGCCGCTTCCAAAACCCAAATTCACGCTTGCGACGTTTCGTCGCAACGTCGCACAGCCGTCGCACGAGCCCGACCGAAGAAACAGCCCCAAAATCCCCGCACCGACCGACAGCCGCCCCGCACCAAGCTCCGCACCGCACCGCTGCATCGCCCCCGCACCAAGCCCGTGTCCGACCGAGAGATCCTCTCGGTCAGACCGAGAGACCCCGCCGCTCCGCACCCGCTCCGCACCCCGCATCGTCCCGCTCCTGTCGCCCGCTCCGCACCGTGCCTGACCGAGGCGCCCGCCCGCACCGAACGAAGCCCCGCTTCGTTGTAACGTTGCAACGTTGCAACGTCCCACCCAAGTGCCCGACCGGCCCGCTCTCCCGCACCGACCGAAGGAAACCCCCGCACCCGCTGCTGTGACCGACCCGCGGCGCTGCACAGCCCCGTTCCCACGCACCGACCGAGCCAAATCCCCGCATCCGACTGTGTCCGACCGAGAGCCAATCGTCGCAACCCCGCACCCGTCGCACCGCTTGCCACCGTGGGACCCCCAAGTTCTCCAGAGGTATTGTGGGTCCCCCATTGGTCCCTAGGACTACTGTGGGCCCCAAGGTGTCTCCACTTCGCGGATTGGACGTTTACGACGTTGCGATACGTCGTAGCCCGTCGTCGCACGTGCTAGCTTTGGAATCTGGATTCGTTGCTCCGGTTGCTGCTCTGAACTTTCCAGCGAGGAATCTATTTTGGAATCAGGACTTGGAGCGCGTTCTTTTATTCCAACCCCTGGCGTCGCTACCCGACGCCAGTGTAGCTTTCGCGTCGTGTTGAGGTAACGCTTTACACCCCTAGGACACCCAACCCATTGCCTGTTAATCAAGACTAAAATCAATGTTTTTAAAGTATTTTAAATGTTTTAGAATTCACTAATCAAGATTAATAATATGGTCTTTAGGCCGGTGGACTTGTGCACGTAGGATAATTGTGACTTTGGACTCGTTGGACGGTGTGCTCAGACGTTGTACTTGCAGGCAAGTGAAACTTGCCAACTCTTGTGTAGGGCCATGTTTGAGGCCACTTCCTTGTTTTAGCGTAAAAGGGACTAGACAGTAAAATGATAGCTATCTAGACGCAGCTTTGGGATCTAGCTTGACAACGAAGTTAGATCCGTCACCCTGCCATGTCATGCATGCATTGATCTCTGTCACGTTTAAATTCCTTATCTGTACGCACTTTTAACTGCCATGCATTGCATTCTACATGTCATCCAAGTTAATTGTTGCATTGGTAGCACACGCTACAATACTTGTACTTGTACTTCCTTGTCCAGCTAGGTGCACCCCTATGCCATCGTGATAAAACACTTCCTGGCTCGTGATCCAGAAGATGGGCGCCAGTCCATACACACGTGGAGGGGTAGGGATAAGCGATCACTTGAGCTTAGGAGTTGGCCCGCGCAGCCACTCTAGCCAAAAGGCGTAATCTCTGTGCACGACGTGCTTACTTTACTTGTCTTGTACTAGTGAGTGTTTCTTGTAAAACTTGACATCTATGCCATGCTCGTACTTTACTTTACTTTACTTGTTGCACTCATACTTTAACTGCCATGTCATTGCATCATGCTAGAATTGATAGGTTGTTCACTTTACTTTCAGTTTCCTTGTACAAGTCTCTAGTAGACTTGCTGACATGTGCTCCTTGCTCTTTTGGGTGTCACATGTTAGACCCTGAGCCAGAGACCGTTGCTGAGTACGTGATGTTTTGCTGACGCTGAGCCTGAGCCCAAGTCTGTCCAGGAGGAGTTTTGTAGACCCCGGTGACCTTTCTTAGTGACCACACTGAGTTCTCCTTTTGTTTTAGGATTCCTGTTAGTTGTCGGTGCGTGGCACCTTTGCTTTTGTACTTTGTACTTTTGTTGGCCATGCCGGGGCCTCTTTTTAGACTCTTTTCTTTTAGCCTGGTGGCTTTTCTGCGATGTTGAAATTTATTATTATGAATATTCTGAGATTTCTCTTTTGTCTCATTTCCTTATTATTATCTTTGTTTCGTTTCGCGTTGCAAGGACCTGCAGTTTAAAGTGATTGACGCTTATCGGACTTGCAACTTTGTAGCTTCAAGTCTGAGCGGACCTTCTCACGCTTCGCCTCCATATTTTTGGGAAGCGGGGCGTGACAAATTGTAAGGACCCTGTCTATTGGGAAAACACTAGAAGCGGGGTTGAATAGTGTTTATGCAAATTTAAAGGAATTTACGCCAAATAAAATGCAATCCAACAAATATTGCGGAATAGAAAAACGACCCAAAGTGAAACACACGCAAACGCAGAGATGTTTCAAGGGTTCAGATTACCCAAGTCAACTCCCGACTTGTTCCCGGTAATCCTACGTCCATACCACCCGGATACCACCGAATACTCAAGTTAGAACCCAACTTGAGGTTCCCTTAAAGCCCACTTGTAGCAACCCTACAAGTGCAATCGAATACAATCGATGTCCTTGACTCCCACAACCAGGGAGCAAGCAAAACCACTCTCACAATAGAGAGCACAATTCAAATAACGAAAGTTATGAAATATTAAAGCAACACTTACAGACACATATGCCTTGAAGTAGAACTTGAAGGAGAAGTGTGATGTGTGTTGAAGAACTCTCTTGGAAGAGAGGAGAAAGCCCTTTCTCTTGACTGCACCAATTGCCTAGAAGATCAATCGTTGGTTCTAGGTTGGAGAGCAAGAGAACAAGATTTGGAAATACTTAGGGCTTTGGATTTGAGAGCTTTGATCTTTGGAAATGAAAGCTTGAGAGATTTTGCAAATGAATGAGTAACCTTCCAATGGAACAGTAGAAGCTCTATTTATAGATTTCTCAAATCCACAAAACAGTTTAGGCAAAAACCCAATTGGAATCCGGGAGAAAAATCTCAACGGATATAATCTGAACTCGCGACAGTCGACTGTTGAACAATCCACAGTCGACGGTTGCACAGTCAGCAAGGGTAGGTGAGAATTCATAACGGTAACTTACCACGTGGGAAGTCGACTTATGAAGCAAAGACAGTCGTCTGTTAAACCAACAGGCGACTGTAACTTCTTCGACAGGCGACTGGCCGAGAGAAGAGTAAGTTAGAAAAATACTGGAAATCTCACAAGATACAGGACAGACAACTGATTCAATTAATACAGTCGACTGTTAATCAGAACAGGCGACTGTAAAACCTTAAACAGACAACTGTCAAAAGCAAGAGAAATTTTCAGAGAGCTGAGTCAAAGAAATGACTTACAGACAAGCGACTGTTGCATCATAGACAGTCGACTGATATAATAGACAGTCGACTGTATATACAGCATAAGTCGACTGGCCGTAGAATTCAGATCAAACAGAGTTTGGGCAAGGAGAGACAGGCGACTGATTTACAATACACAGTCGACTGTCTCAAAGACATGTGCCTGTGAATCATTCATCAGTGGCCTGTGCGAAATAATCAGAGAAGGCCCAAAACTATATTGTAATAGTCTGTGCATAACAGGCGACTGTAGAACAAAACACAATCGACTGTTTTTTTAGACTGGCGACTGTAAACTGTTAAGCAGTCTGCTGTTATAAACAATCCTAGCACAAACAAAAGAGAATTGAATTGGAATCAAAGGACAAAGGTCTAATGATGTCCTATGATAGAATGTAGATGTGTGTGAGTGCTCCATCAAAGTTCTACTTCTAAGCTACATACTAGAAGAGATAAAAGAAAAATTACATTGATGAATAATCTCTTCTTTCCATTGTATGAGCATGAAGTCTTTACGGAGCTTCAATCATCAATCTACTATCATCCAATTCATGTCATTTGCCTTCAAAGACGTATGTGAGTCATCCATTGCTAGTTGATCTTCATAATAAGCTTAGACAATGGATTAACTGCAAAATAGGGAATTAGTCACAAGTATTTATGTTTGCTCATCATTAACACCAAGTAGGGAGAAGTCCAATGCTCAACATATTATTATAATTCGTACAGCTGTGTGTTGAAATAACAAAGCTTTATAATAAACCACTTAGTGTTTTTTTGTGCTGTCTTGCATGTGCTTGAAGGTGAGGCAGCGGACAGCGACCGGGCTCGTGGGCTTACGGCGGGGGCGAGGCGCTGCGCGGTCGGAAGGTGAAGAACGGAGCGCTGGGAAGGGTCGTCGGCGATTGCGGGAGTTGGACGAAGGCACGGTGTCGGTGGGAGGAGGTGTGGCGTCTGTGGATTGGGAAGAGGGTTGGATGGCGAGTTGTTGAGGCCGTGAGGGGCGCAAGGCAATGGCGAGAGTTCGTTTTCGGGCTCTTGGCGTTGCTGGGCGAAAGTGGCGGTGAGCGAGAGCTTGGGGTGGCGAGGCAAAGGCTCGGAAGTGCAGGCGGGTGCACGGGCGGAGATGAACGGAGGCGAGGTCGTGCGGCGGTTTGTGGCGTTGAGATGAAGATCGGAGGGAGGCTACTGCTTATAGGAAGAAGGAAGGCGAGGCAGTTGCAATATCGTGCCTGGGTTCCGCGTGTACAGCGAGAGTGACGTGTGGGGAGACGTGGGGAGAGTGAACGGGAATGAAGGGGCAGTTGAGATGATTTGTTACAGCCTATTAGATTTGTTGGATGGGATTTTAGTTGTTAGATATTTAATCTTTGATTTTTTTTATTAATCTGTTTGAATTCCTCTTCTTCTTTGTTTTTTTTATTATTTAAAAATGTTTTTTTCGTTTGGATTCCAAACTGAGGTGAAGGGTTTTAAAAATAATTTAATACTTATAAATGCTTAACCAAAACGTACACATTCCATTAACCTCAAATTTGTATTAGAAAATTATTTTATAAAATTAATAAAGAGGTTATGGCATATTTGTGCCCCGACGTCCAAAAATCAAAAAGAAGATATAGGGGCGATCGCGCCTCCGAGAGGGTTACGAAAACGGAGATCGGTCGCACGTTTGAGCTTTGAAAAGCAGTATTAAAAACAAATACATAAAACTCACACGAAACACAGCTACGCGCGTAGATACGTACGGTCGGAATGTGACCGTTACATCCTACCCACCTTAAGAAAAGATTCCGCCCTCGGAATCTACATCAACTACGGCTCAGGAAATAAATGCGGGAAGCACTCTCTCATCTCTTCCTCACGCTGCCAGGTAGACTCCCCAGGTGAACCATGATGCCACTGCACTCTAACCAGGTCGACGGTCTTATTGCTCAACTGTTTCTACCGTCTGTCCAGAATCTCAACTGGTTACTGATCATAGGTCAGGTCCGGTCGGACCGTGATCTCCGAGAAATCCATAGCATGAGATAGATCACTGACGTATCGACGTAACTGAGTTACGTGAAACACGTCGTGAACTCCCTCCAGTGATGGCGGCAACGCCAAGCGATAAGCCACAGCTACAACTCTCTCCAGGACGTCAAAAGGCCCAATGTACCTTGGACTCAGCTTGTGTCTCTTTCCAAATCGAATAACTCCTTGATTCAGAGAGATCTTAAGAAAGACGTGATCTCCATGCTGAAACTCCAACAGTCGTCGTTTAGCATCTGCCCAATGCTTGAAACGGTCCTGAGCAATCCTCAGCTTCTCCCTGATGTCCCTCACAGCATCCACTGCCTCTACGATCATCTCTGGTCCTAACAGCTCCCTGTCGCCAATGTCATCCCAGCTCAGTGGTGATCGACATTTCTTCCCATATAGCGCGGCGAATGGCACCATGCCAATACTCGCCTGGTAGCTGTTATTGTAGGCGAACTCAACATGATGGAGATGATCCTCCCAAGATCCCTTGAAGTCCAACATGCACGCTCTCAGCATGTCCTCCAAAATCTGAATCGTCCTCTCGGACTGGCCATCTGTCTGCGGATGGTACGCCGTGCTGAAACTCAGACTCGTACCCAAGCTCTTCTACAGACTCTGCCAAAACTAAGATGTGAATCTCGTGTCTCTGTCTGACACTATACTCACGGGGACTCCGTGAAGTCGCACGATCTCCAGCACGATTCATGTTACATCACTATCTAAACTAGGGAAAAGAAATAAAAACGGAGAGTAAAAATATTTACCTCCATATATCTCCTCGCTAGCGTCTCAGTGTACTGTCCTACTCGGAAGGGAATAAAGTGCACGGATTTGGTCAATCGGTCTACGATCACCCAAATCGCGTCATTCT
>CM061142.1:724848212-724937750 GCA_030789695.1 Scilla litardierei
AATGAGCTTAGGTCCATACCCTCACCCCTCCCGGAATCCACTGCAAAGGAACTGCCGGGAGAAACTGAAATATCATTAAATTATGTACGTATATGGGAAGAGTTAGACAGAAAAGTACAGTCGTCGATGATGACTTTGCATTTCATATTGCTATTCACGTCACCGGAAGTGATGATGATCATGTGTTGGCCTAGTTAGTCTACTAACTAGGTCGTACGATATAATTTTGATTATGACAAACAAGACGTGTGACTAAAATTTTTCATTAAGTGATTTCAGGGAGCAAAATGCAAAGTAAATTTCGTTTGCAAGAGAGAGCATGTATGATTCACGCAGTCATCTTTCGAAGACTATATCTTCCAATCCAGACATCGGATCAACGAACCGTTTGCGCCCACACGATCACGATCTCACAAACTTTATCACGGTGATATCTCTCTGATTTTTCACCGTAGTATTAAAGCTATTTGAATCTGTTTTAGTTGTGAGATTGTATTGTGAATAGCTTTACTCTGAAGCTATCTCTGTGCTTTAACTCTTGAACTATATCTGTGTACGGTGAGATCACTATCCGTAAGTGTGATCAGGTTTATTGAGTGAAATACTCATAGGTCTTGGGGTCGGAGTTTTGGCGGGGAGCCACTCCGTTAAAAATATCTGTGTCAGATTATCTCTGCGATTGTGATCGTTTTTAAAATTTGTGCCACACACCCTATTCACCCCCCTCTAGGGTGTTTTTCAATTGGTATCAGAGAGGGATTCCTTTTAGACTCAAAGTCTAGTGGAATTTCGATCCTATGGCACAAATTCCGCACACATACTCATATGACACGCACAATCAAAGAGAAGGTCAGTCATATCTCGATCTCCTCTATTTGACGGTACTGACTATAGTTACTGGAAACAGCGTATGTCCATACACATCAAAGGTATCGATATGGCATTATGGAAAATAATCAGTGAAGGATTTACACTATTTGATAAACCCACTCCTGAGCAACAAAAAGAAAATGATCGGTTACAAAATCTAAACTTTAAGACCATGAGCATCTTGTATTGTGGTCTTAGTAAAACTGAATTTATCCGCATTAGTTCTTGTTCTACTGCTAAGGATATTTGGACGAGACTTGAATTTACTCATGAGGGAACTAGTGAAGTTAAGAAAATTCGTATTAGAATGTTATTACAGAAATATGAAAATTTTGCTATAATGCCTAATGAGTCTATTGATGCTATGTTTTCTCGTTTTGCAGATATCGTCAATCCATTGAAATCCATTGGAAAGGACATCCCAGAGGAAGATCTGGTTGGAAAGATTTTATACTCTTTATCTGGCGTTTGGATTCAAAAGAGGACGGCGATCGAAGAAGCACATGACTTGGCGGATATCAGTTTCGAGGAGCTTATGGGAAAATTAATGGCTTATGAGGTTCAATTGAAGATGGCCAATAATAGCACACCAAAGATGGAAGAGAAATCTAAGGAGGAGGAAACAAAGGAAAAGAATTTAGCCTTTCAAGTCTCCAAAATGCTCAAGGAGGAGATGAATGAATCAGACGATGAAAGCATGGATCTTGTTACAAGGAAATTTGTGAAATTCATGAAAACAACAAAAGAAGGACATGAAGCATTTGGGGAACCAAGAAAAACGAAGAAAATGATGGAGAAAGTTCTGCACCTCAGTGTTTCAGATGCAACAAGAGAGGGCACATGAAAGCAGAATGAACACTTCTGAAAGGAAAAGGAAAGGAAAAGACTAGTGATGGATAAAAGAGGACATCAAAGCGAGGAATGGTGGCTACGTGGGGAGAAAGTGACGCAGAGGAGCTCTCCTCAGATGATGACTGGAACGATAACATTGGAACTTGCTTTATGGCTGGAAACAAAAAGGTAAAAATTTGCTTTCTTGTTCAAAGCTTTGATGATGAAATGAATATTAGTGATGATATGTTTTCTAGCATGGAGGAAGCTTATGAATTTCTTGTAGAACTCCTTCAAGAAATGGGTCCTAAATTCCTTAAACTAAAAAAGTTCGTGATTTATTAAAAGAGGAACTAGGGAGCATGACAAGAGAGAGATGAGCTTTTTGTTAAGTGGAAAGAACAAAAGGAAATAATATATAATTTTGATGAAACCCAATTAGAATCAAAAACTTAGAGCTAGAAAATACTAATAAAAAATTGGCTACGTTAGAGCTTGACCACGTTAATTTAGCTAAAGAATTAAAAGAGAAAATTAGCATTCTTGGTTCTAAAGATTCTGAAATAAAATTATTGAACCTAAAAGTGGCTAGCTATGAAGAAAAATTGGAAGAGCTTGAAAAAGAAAAATCTAATTTAATAAAAGGAAAACACATAGCCATTGATTTAGAAACTAGCGAAAAAGAAAAAAATATGAGACCAAGATTAGTGAACTTGAGAATGAAAATCAAAGTCTTAGCTTGACATTAAAGAAATTCACAAATAGCCAAGAAAGCTTTAACAAGATGATAAATGGGCTAAATGAACAATCTAGTAAATATGGTCTTGGCTTTCAAAAAAACAACCCAAGAAAAAAACTAGGAAGATCATTGAAAAGAATTTTGCAAGAGACATGAGCTTTCACCATTGCATGCACAAAAATCATATGTCATCTACTAATAAGCATTTCAATGTTACATGTTTTTATTGCAACAAAAGTGGGCATGTTATGAATGATTGCTTGGCCAAATATTATCCTGAATATTTTATATGGGTTCCAAAGCATCGTACTAACAATTGTGGATCCAAAATTTGGTTATCAAAGGGTGCATCTTCTTTTGTAGGTGCATCTTCAAGCGGAAAATGGCAACATTTGGTACCTTGGTACCGGTTGCTCGAACCACATGACGGGCAACAAATCCCTCTTCACGACGCTATCAAGGAAAGATGGAGGGACGGTTATTCTTGGAGATGGAAAGAAGTACAAAATCTTGGATAAAGGTAATATTGAATCTTCAGATATTGCATGTGGCTTGGATGGACTGGAGATAAACACTAGCAATTCCAATGAGCAAGAGAACAACAATGATGGTGTACCAAAAGAAGCAGAAGCTACTACGTCATCACAAGATCTCCCTAAGGATTGGCGCTTCAAGAATGATCATCCAAAGAACCAAATCCTTGGAGACACGACGGAAGGTATACGCACTAGAAGTAGCGTTAATTTGATGGCCCTTAAACCAAAAACAATTTTGCTTCATTCGAAGGGAGTTGGGAATTATGTCACTAATTGAGCATTAGCACGCATATCTATGCACATACACATGCTTAAATATTGTATCTAAGCTACACACATTGAACACTATTTCATCTTAACGTGGGTTTGGTCATTCTTTGTATGTGCATGCATGATCATCATCACTATTATTGATTTTGGTTGAGGATTTGGTATGAACATTGTTAGACATCTTAGAAACATTAAAATGTTTTTGATGATGATGCACCATATTATTGTCAAATCCCCATGCTTGAATTATTAATGAAAAAGTGAAACTCGTAAGCAAGCCAAATTGTACGAATCAAATAGATTGATTGAGTCTTATAAACTATGGAGACAATTGGATGTGCTTAGACTCTAAAGTTTCTGAATTTATATTTTATCCTTACAATTGTGCGCGCTTAAATCTCTATGGAAAATTAATTAGTAGGAGCCGAATATGTCGATGCCTTCATGCGTCACTATTTTGAGACACCAACATTGTAATTAGAAAAAAATTGCAATGAGCATTCATATATTAAAAAAATGGTCTATCAAAACATTTTCAAATATGCTATATTTGAAACCAGCGGCTAGTAACCAGATTTCGGGGGTTTGTTGAGCAATGCATATGAAATATTGTAGATGAAGTAACCACTTAGCGCATCTCAATTCCAAAGGACCCGAAATTTAACATCATGGTATTCTTTTTTGGTCTCTCCCTACACATTACTTATAGATTATTCCACAGCAACGAAGGCTCACATATTGTATTAGATAATCTTTTATTTTGATCTTTTAGTTTCTAAGCACCCTTCATATTGTCAAAGTGTTTCATAATACAACATTTTCCAGTTATATTTCTTACAACGATCGTATGCTTTCAATGCTCGTGACATTTGTTATGCAAGAGAGAGCGTGTATGTGGACATTGGTGCAAAAAGGAAATTCAAATGATTCTATATTATCTATATTCAGATTCAAATGAAGATTTGATTGGATACTCAAGGGAATTTCTACTTGAATTCAAATTCCATGTTCTCATCCTAAACACATCGCACGTGGTCTCCTATTCAAACTCTTATCCAAAAACTATCTCAAAAGCTCAATCCCTTTATCATGCAACAAAAATTTAGAATCCCAAACTTTTTATCTGCTGCATGTTCAGTTCACGCAAACAATCATTTTGATTAAAAACTCTGCCGCATCTTCAAAAAAAAAGATAAGAATAATAAAAAACCAGTGGTGTGCATTGCTTTAAAAAATAAAACACCAGGAACGCACAAAATATATAAAAATGCTGCCATTTCATTGAGAGCACAGAGGTCACGCACCAAGAAAATCACAAAACAAAAAGTTACGCATGATATCCAATTCACAACGTTTTTTTGTGCGGCTCTTCAAAATTTCTTTTTAGTGCGGCTCTTCAAAAACCACGCAGCATGCAATAATAGGAATTTGCGTTCTCTTTTATTAAGTGTGCGTGATCATCAAATTTCTTCTGCGGCGCCCCTTGTCAAAAACTTCGCACGAAAATTCTGTTTGCTTTCATGTTTTTTTTTGCGTGCATCCCCTGTCAAACACGCACGAGGATTGCGATTCTTTGTGCGATTCTTTGTTGCGCCTTTTCCTTGTCAGTAAGAAATGCAAGTGCTTCTTTCTTATTCATCAAATCTGCAAGAGCTTCATAGATTTTAAAAGTCCAGATCTCATTCTCCAGAATTCGGATTGTGCAAGAGCAGATTTCAAGTGCAGAATTCAGATTTGCGTATTCGACTTCGTACGCTCATATCTCATGATCCAGACGTCGGATCGACTCGTCGTTTGTGCCCATGCGACTACATCTTCATGCCCGTCTCAAAGGTGATAGTCTTCTTCCCTCAGTCCTCAGGATTATACACAGTTCGGACGTTTTTCTACAGATTCGTCACTGCAGATTCCAGATTCGTGCATTCGACTTCGTACGCTCATATCTCCTGATCCACACGTCGGATCGACGAGCCGTTTACGCCCACGCGACCACACCTTCATGCCCTTTGCAACGGTGATAGTCTCCATTGCTCAGTCCACAGGATCATACTCAGTTTGGACGTTTTACTACAGATCAGCCACTGCATAATTCAGATTCGCGCAGTCATCTTCCGAAGACTATATCTTCCAATCCAGACATCGGATCAGCGAACCGTTTGTGCCACAAACTTTATCACGGTGATATCTCTCTGATTTTTTACCGTAGTCTTAAAGCTATTTGAATCTGTTTTAGTTGTGAGATTGTATTGTGAATAACTTTACTCTGAAGCTATCTCTGCGCTTTAACTCTTGAACTATATCTGTGTACGGTGAGATCACTACCCGTAAGTGTGATCAGATTTATTGAGTGAAATCCTCATAAGTCGTGGGGTCGGAGTTTTGGCAGGGAGCCACTCCGTTAAAAATATGTGTCAGATTATCTCAGTGATTGTGATTGTTTTTAAAATTTGTGCCACACAACCTATTCACCCCCCTCTAGGGTGTTTTTCATCATGATCCACATTCCCTTGCTGAATGCAAACGTAGAAATGATTGGCCAAAGTGGAATCAGGCAATAGAAGCTGAGTTGGACTCGCTTAAGAAACACAATGTCTTTGGGAAAATAGTCCAGACACCTACTAGTGTCAAACCTGTGGGATACAAATGGGTATTCGTGAGAAAAAGAAATGAAAATAATGAGATCGTACACTACAAAGCACGTCTTATAGCGCAAGGGTTTTCCCAAAGACCGGGTATTGACTTTGAGGAAACATGCTCACCGATCATGGATGCGATCACTTTCTGATTCCTGATAAGCTTAATAGCAAAGGAATGTTTAGATATGGAGCTAATAGATGTTGTTACTGCATATCTATACGGTAATCTTGATAAGGAGATATACACGAAATTTCCTGATGGCTTTTCAATTCCTGCTGAATTAAAAGATAGACCTCAGGACGTCTACTCTGTTAAGATCCAAAGATCATTGTATGATCTTAAACACTTGGGACGGATGTGGTATAACAGACTGAGTGAATTCCTTGTACAACAAGGATTCAACAATAATGAAGTCTGTCCTTGCATTTTTATAAGAGCAAAGGAAAAAGGATTCGTCATAATAGCAGGCTACGTAGACGATCTGAATCTCATTGGATCTCCTGAAGAGATCGCTGAGATATCTGTAACCCTGACAAAAGAATTCGAAATGAAAGACCTAGGCAAAACGAAATTCTACCTTGGATTACAGATTGAACATCTAAAAGACGGAATCCTATTACACCAAACCACATATACGAAGAAAATGTCACAAAGATTTCATATGGACCAATGTCATCCACTTATCACACCTATGGTGGTGCGATCTCTGGATGAACATAAAGACCCCTTCTGGCTGCTGGAAGAGGGGGAGGATATACTTGGTCCAGAAGTCCCTTATCTGAGTGCTATTGGAGCACTTCTATATCTGCCCAACTGCACACGTCCAAATATAGCATTCGTAGTAAATTTACTAGCCAGATACAGTGCAGTGCCTATGTAGCGCCACTGGACCAGGGTAAAGCACCTTCTATGCTATCTTTACGGGTCTACAGATTTGAGACTCTTTTACAAAAATGGATTATCCTTCGCACTTGTTGGTTATGCTGATGCAGGTTATAGGTCCGATCCTCACAATGCAAAGTCACAGACTGGGTACGTGTTTACACATGGTGGGATAACCATTTCCTGGAGATCCGTTAAGCAAACCATGAAGACAACCTCGTCCAATTACTCAAAGATCATCGCCATCCATGAAGCAAGCAGAGAATGTGTCTGGCTACGGTCAGTTGTAAATCACATCCCGTGACGACTGGATTGAAGTCTGACGATCTTTAACCTACTACAATGTTCGAGGACAATGCTGCTTGCATAGATCAGCTACGAGGTGGCTACATCAAAGGCGACAGAACGAAGCATATTTTCCCCAAATTCTTCTCGACGCACGAGCTACAGAGAGATGGTGTGATCGACGTCAAACAAGTACAATCATGCGACAACCTGGCAAACTTGTTCACTAAAGCCCTTCCTACTGCTACCTTTAGGAAGTTTGTACAGAAAATTGGGATGAGGCGCCTACGAGATCTGAAAGCCTGAGTGCTTGTACAGATCAGGGGGAGTTAGGGAGTGTCTGCACTCTTTTTCCTTAACTATGGTTTTTCCCAGGGGGTTTCCATAGCTAAAGGTTTTAACGAGGCAAACCTTACCAACTCAGGATCCTGAAGTATCCACCACATGTGAGACTCCTATTACACTCAGAATCATGAAGTATTCATGAGCAGAGTCCACACCTATGGCTGGATAAGGGGGAGTGTTGTGAAGGGATAATACCGAGTTGATTTGTCGGTTGGGATCATGGCTTATCTTATAGATAAGACCATATCTAATGTATCTTATCTGTATACGTTCCCATATATGCTATAAATAAAGAGATGCGGGTTTCTCTCCAGATGTTGATTCATAACATACTATATATTTTAATTACTTATTTATTTATGTTGCATTTTCCTATTATTGTTAATTTAGATTTTAATTAATTAAAATGATTACTATTTCCTCCTTTTATTAAATTACTTAAAATTAAAATTAATCACATCAAACTCATGAGAAAATTTCTAATAATTTATTTAAATTAAGAAGAATTAAAATACATCAAAAATCTACTAAAGAAAAATAGTATAACGGGTTGGGATAGTTATAAAATACGATATTATATCTATTTTTATATTGGATAAAGAAGGATACAAATTGATTGAATGATGTTAAGCACATTTTCAATAAAATTATGTTGATTGAATTTGATACATTAGATAATGGCATTTAAAGTTCGATACAAACACCATACTTAATATTCAGAATTCAAGTAAGTGAAAGACTCCATAACAAATGAAACCTGCTAGTGGAATTATAGACTAGGTCATTTTGGTGAGAAAAGACTTAGTAAGTTGCATAAGAATGGATTTTTCTGAATTCTTTTGATTTTGAATCATATATAGCTTGTAAGTCTTGTCTCAAAGGTAAAATGGCTAAATACCATTTGTAGAACATGTGAAAAAAGTTACTGTACTCTTGGGACTCATACATATTGATGAATATGGTCCAATGTTTACACAAAAAAGAGATGTATATTCCTACTTCATTACATTTACTGAGGACTTCTCAAGGTTGTGATACATGTTCTTGATGAAACATAAGTCGGATGCCTTCGAGAAATTCATAGTGTATAAGAATGAAGTAAATAACTAGGCAGGAAAAAGTATTAAAATTCATCGATCAGATCGAGGGGGAGAATACTTAGTCTGTAATTCCTTGCTTATTTAAAAGAGAATAAGGATTCGTTCTCAATTTACTCGTCCTTATACAACACAATATGATGATACGTCAAAGAGAAGGAATCACACACTATTACATATATGATGAGCAATGCCGAGCTAACTCTTTCGCTATAAGGCTATGGCTTAGAAATATCAATGCACATACTTAATATAGTTTCACCCAAAGCTGTGCATACCACTTTATATAAGATATGGAAATGCACTAAACTTGGTTTTAAGTTTGTTAAGATATGAGATTGTAATGTATATGTGAAAGGTAAAATCCAAGTAAACTAGAGGCACAATCCATAATATGCAAGTTTAACAGATATCCAAAAGATTCTCAAGAATATCTTTTCTATCAACTTGAGAAACAAAAGATTATTGTTTATCGGCATTCCATCTTCTTGGAGAAGGAATCTCATGATAAAGAGATGCATGGCAGTTTGATAGAATTAGAAGAAGTTCAAAAAAACACAAACTGCAAAGGATCAATAGATAAAACAAGACACATATGCCCCTTTTAATGACTCTCTGCCATTTAAGAGATCTAGTATATGATACAACCCTCTAACTGGGTCAGGGGAAACCAAGTCAAATGTGAGCAGTCACTCGACAGCCCTGGGCTCTGGCCCAAGGACCTCACGGGCAGGTCGGCCTCTCCACTCGAGGCAAAGTCTCGGTGGACCACCTGCTCTTCGAGGACGAGGAGATCGCTCCCTAAACCGAGCCAACATCAATTGACATTCAACCCTCTATCAATGTGGACGAGTGCAACGGGAAGGTCATAAACGCCATGAACACATAGGCGTATCATGAGGAGACATTGACAAGGCACTCACTAATTATGGTAGGCACTCAAAGCCATTGATGTAGCACTCAAGGCCCACATTCATGACATTCAAATGATGACAATTACTCAGGTCAAGTGCTGCCTCAAATGGGTCCTCATCAATACGACCATAAAGGGTTATTATGGCCTCCGACATGAAGAGGGGAAAGTTCACCTATGTAAAGGCGAGGATGCATCACAAAAGAATGAAATCATGGATACTTGATACCCAAGTATACCATCTCCACACACCTTTCTTCCACCTTACATTTCTCCTCCATAGCTTGGTCTGAGAACTCGTGCTTGGTCTCTCAGTGAACCAAACTCGATTCCACCAAAGCACTTCTTAGTCCAGGTCTGACTTAGGCATTGGAGGAGACTTAGTCAGAAGCAAGGTCCGGCCCCTCTAACGAGCTTCCTTATTTTGCAGATAAGAGGAAATGTTACCCATCCGAAGATTCCCTTTGGCATCATGTCGATCGTCTCCAAGTGCATCCTGCGTCAAGGGTCCATATGACCGACCAATCCTGGAGGTCATCATCATCTCGTCGAAGCTTCCCTTCAACGTGCCGTCGCTTGGGTCCGAGCACTCCTGCACCAGAAGAGTGCTCGGCTGATCGACCTCGAAGGCCGTCCCCGTCTCCCGCGACAACGACGACCCTCGGAACTCAGTACTACCATCTTGTGGTGAGAAAACACCCCGAAATATCTGGCGCCGTCTATGGGAACGAGTTAACATCCATGACATCAACCACTTGGACAACGACTCATTCCCCTCATCAAAGGCCGAAAAAGCCAACTCCCGAAGAAAGGGCGGCCAACGCCACTTCGCTCACATGATCTTCTACAATGCCAACATCCAAGAGTCCAGCATTGGATCCCAACCGTTGGACCTCCCTCAGCCACCATTTCCCTAGAATTGAGCAATTCTAGCAGGACATTTTGGACGAACCCAGCGAAGGGAGAACATCGCCAATGCGGAGTCCATTGTCTCCAAATGGGACCAACTGGATCCGGGCTAACCTTGCTATTCCATGATGCCACAGAGAGCCCACCCGGTTCTGCGATGCCATCCCTAACCAGCAACGCTCCATGCTCTCCTTCTCCTCCAACGAATGCCTCGATAGCCCCTAGACCCGGTCTAGTTCCTTGATCCATGCACCAAGTTTGATGCAGACGGCAAAGGGATGGCTGGAGAAATAGTTCTGTCAGATCCTTGTGGCCAACTGAGACTGGCTGGACCTAGAATTGGTATCCCATCAGTCGCTATAGTCCAGCACCTCAGACCCTGATCCAGACTCCGAGGAAGAGATCCACACCAAGAGAGACTCCATTGACGAGTTTGAGCAGGCGTCGATGATGGTGATGTCGGATCTTAGGACCATCCCTCTGACCATGATCTTAGCCAGCTACAGCAAGGAGTGCATCAAGATCTGCATGACGATGAGACAATCTGTTTTGGACGAGGGCCTTTAGCAGCTAGGGCTCGAGAGTTTGACCATGTCGCTGGTCCAGAAGCTGTATTGGGATGTTCTTCATCTCAAGATCCAACCTTGGCTCATCGGAGATGATACCACTATCTGAGCCCTGTTAGCAGACGAGCAAATTCTTTGTGATCACATCTTTGAAGGATCTGACCCGATAAGGGAGTCGTTCTTCCCCAAGATGACGAAGAAACCGGCCGTGCTGTTTCTGGCATTCTCGGAGCTCGTCGCCAGATCCAAGAGGTCATCGAAGAAGTTATTTTGGATCTTGGATCTATACAGATTGATATCGAATCTGTGGATTGACATCAAGTATATGTTCTCATTAGAGTTGATGGCGGCCGTTCGATCGTTTGCATCGTCAACCCTCTTGAAGCTTGGTGAGGCGACCAGATCGACAATCGCCGACATTAAATCGACGATCAATAAGGACGATCCAAGACGTCGGTGCCCAGCGGCAGGGTCCACCCGCTAACCTGCCACGTGATGGACGGCCTCATGTTCCTCGTCGAATACGAGTTCATGCTCGCAGACATCTTCATCGACTTCCCGATCTAGACGACTTCTCCATAGCAGAAGTCATCCTTTTACTCATCGACGGTGTCAGCATTCGAATCGACACCGTCGTCGGTCTTGATTCGAGTTGCACAACTGATCTTGGTCATACTCTGCAAACTGGAATGCAAATCTAAGCTCTTTATAGAAGCACAAATCTAATTCGCGGAGGGTGAATGAGAGCAGACTGAGACTAATTTTAGGCGATGATTGGGTCTTAAAGCATGAATCCAAAGTGGAGCGCTACTCTTCTAGCTCGTAGGGATGAAGAATGCCACCAGAGTGCGTTGGAGTGCGAGTGATGGAGACGCTGGGGGCGGAGTGAACTTTTTATGTCAGGTGCTAGGTTTCCCCAACCAAGCCATTCCGAGCCTCCATGCTGAGCCTCCGTCCCAAGCATCCGAGTCTCCATGTTAAACCTCCTTGTAGAGCATGCGAGCCTCCATGTTGCAGCAACCGAAGCCTAAGGACCATGAACAAAGAGGAGGAGCAAATGCTGGCCTACAGACTGTTCTGCCGAGCAGCCAAGGAGCACCCCAGAGAAAAGATCATTCTATCTCCTTCCTCCATACTAAGGGCAGTCCCAGCGGTGGGATTTTACCAAAATGTGGAGTGGAGGATTTTGGCCAAAATCCCCCAAATGTGCTTCACACCCAACGGGGGGCTTTTCCCAAAATGCGGGATGGTGATTTTGGCCGAATTTTCCAAAAAAATACAAATTTTTGTTTAAAAAAATTAATTACATCATTAAAAAATTAAAAAACTAATTTAATTGCCCAAAATCCCGTATTTTGGGAGGGATTTTCGTTGGAATGCATTGGAGGGGGAGGGCATTTTGGGCGGGGGGTTATTTGCAAAAATCCCCCAAAATCACCCCCCAAAATCCCCAAGGTGGGAGTGGCCTAAGAGCAGTCCCAGCAATAGGCTTTTCCCAAAATGGGGGGAGGGGGGGGATTTTGGCCAAACCCCCCCCAAATGCGCTTCACACCCAATGGGGGGCTTTTTCCAAAATTCGGGGTAGTGATTTTGGCCGAATTTTCACCTTCAAATTTGGTATCCACAAGTGAAATGCGGGGGGCTTCACACCCACAATGAAATTTGTCTCATATTTATAGAACTTCAAGGCCCTAACGGATACTAACAGATACTTTCTTTTTTTAAAAAAATATCCACTTCAAATTTCGCCAAAATCCCAACGGCTACATCATTAAAAAATTAATTTAATTACCCAAAATCCCGCATTTTGGGCGGCTTCTCGTTGGAATGCATCGGAGGGGGGGCATTTTGGGCGGGGGTTAATTGCATAAAGTCCCCAAAATGGACTGGTCTAACTAATTGGGTTCTATCCACCAATTGCAAGTGCACTCCTAACAACCTTTCCCTCTTCAATTTTTTGCAAGTTTGGTCCCATAATCCATTGGAGCTCCTCAAGTAGAGCTCCCCTCGTCCAAATCCTGGATCGATCAACCGAGCCCTTCCTTGCCGATCCAATCGAGCTTGAAGGGTTACCGACCATCCGGGCCGCATTTGCCGATGCTTGAGGAGAGCGGGCTGCGCTGGACTTGAGGGACAGCCGATCCAGATGAACAAACAGCCTTGCCAAGCTGCACCTGTAGAGGAATATGCCCTCGGATCATTTGTATTTGATGCAAATGATAATTTAAGCTTAGATAGGGACTATTTTGCATTTGATGCAAAAGAGATTAAATGTGCTTTAAATAGTTTAAAACAATATTTAATTATATAAACGTAAGGAAAAGCTCACGGGTAAGACGAGAATGTCCCGGTCTACGCCTAGGTTCGAACGGCGTCCAAATCGGACGCCAAATGACCAAGTTACGCTCATAAACAGCCAAACAGATCAGACCGGTTCAGACCAGACTGACCCAGGCCAGACCAGGTCTGGCCTGGGCGCCTGGCCAGACCTGGCTGAACTAGGATGCCAGCCCAGGCGCCTGGGCTCAGGCCCAGGCGCTGGGAGCCTGGGCCTGTGCCCAGGCGGGCCCGCCCAGGTGCCCTGGGCGCCTGGGCGCAAGCCCAGGCACTGGGCCAGCGCCTGGGCCAGGCCCAGGCGCTGGGCACCTGGGCGCCTGGCTCAGCCCTGGGCCAGGCGCCCTGGCATAGGCCAGGCGCCCAGGCTGGGCGCACCAGCCTGGGTGCGCCCAGGCCAGGCGTCCAGCCTGGTCTGGGCTCACCCAGCTGGTCTGGTGGGTCCCAACTGTGCAGAAAAACTGGCCCTAGGGCTGAACAGATTTGACGGCTCAGTTTTTGTGAAAAACTAGCCATAGGCTAAACTTTGAGCGGTCAATTGGAGGGTCAAACGAACTCCGATTGACGAACGGTTTTTTCCTATGCGTTCACCGTTGAACACCCTTCGAATTGATAGGTTGTATCAATCATGAAGCTCAACGGTGAGTGAGTTAAAATTCACGAAAGTTTGCACTTTGTGAAGTGCAAACTAACTTGATTTTAATTAACTCAAATTAATAGTCCCACATCGGTTGTGCGGAAAAGGGGAGAGTCCGCCGCCTATATAAATAGGGGTCTCCCCCTTCCTCCAAACTCGTCCCAAGCTCTAGATCTGAGCGGCTCTCATAAATATTGGAGCACGCTCGGATCTAAGCTTAAATTAATATTTCTCCTCTCCCTATAAATTTCTGCCTTGCTCCTGAGGGCTCTAGCAAAGCCGCAAAGGAGTTCGGATTCGGATCCGAAATCTCGGCAGAGGTTTCACTCGCGTGAAACTTTCTTCGGCGGTTGGTTGGCTCGGTGACACGGGATTGATCGCCTCGGGATGCGGAGCGGTTCGAGAAGTGGTTCGGGGAGCGGTTCGAGGAGCGGCTCGGTGTGGCCCGTGGGACGGGAGCAGCTCGGAAGACGGTGCAGAACATCTCGCCTGCCCCAGGGCTGAGATTCCGGGTATGTGTTTATTAGCATTTGTTTAATTTAATCGCAGTAGGCTAGATCCTTCTTGGGATGGTCAGACCCATCCCAAGTCGGCATAGATCTTGGATTAGGGTCTTGGACCTTAGGGTTAAATGTTAATTAGATTAACATGTTTATTTTTCCGGTGTTTTTTCTGTCTATGTTCCGTCCGAGTTAGGACGGGCATAGAGTTTTTGTATACATGTGAGACATCAAAGAGATGGAACGTTTATTTTTTTGACAAGTAATCAAAAGGTTTGGTACTTTATCAGAAATAGATATGAGCCATTTATGACCATTAACTAATTTAAGATTATTATCGTAAGGTATGATGAACTGGATAAGATCCAAATAAATAAAATATTATGGATTCCGACAGACCAAATGAATTATTTGAATGAGATTCAAATGGTTGGTCTAATATGAACATAGAAACTCCTTAAGTCTATAGTGTTGACGGTTTTAGCAGATCCACTCACGAAGGCTCTACCACATGAAGTCGGGAAAAACTTATGTGTAAAAACGGTATTAGATAACGAGATAAATGAGACTGAATGCAAGTGGGAGATGTTGAGAGATGAGACCCTCGGGGCAATCTATCTCCATGTGTGAATAGCACAAACATCTTGTTCAAAATAACAGTAAGCTGTTTGGTAATAATTTATCTAAAGTTATGTTATAATGTAGTTAACATTAGATATTAACTTAGGTAAAGTCCGGAGACTTTATGCAAGGCCAAACATGTATCGAGATGAGTATCTCGATCATGGAGAAATGTTTGACAGTCTGTAGCATAAGTCTAAAAGGGTTCATGGTCGTAGATGTTTCGAGACAAGGATATCGAAACATCGGATAGACCATTGTGTCTTAGTCTTCACCGTTTAGCGGTGGCGATGATCTCATGATTGCTTGACTTGGCGAAGTCGTAGACGAGACACAGGTGCTCATTAGAGAATGAGTTCACTGAACGATCCACAAGAGTTATCATATAGTTATATTGACCAATCTGTCATTGATGACTCTTAGTGATGATAGGCTAGTTGGTCTTTTGACTTGAGGTCATTTTGACAAACCTGTGCGTAAATGGTGCCACTTAGATCAACTGACCTAGCTTCGAGGCAAGGCCGGTCGAAAGGTCTTTGATTGGGTGACACTTGAAGCGTATGAGGAGAGTAATGACCAAGAGAGGATTCGTCTCTCCCGGTCAATGGGAGTTAGTGTCGTAGGGTTAGTTCGGTCTTTAGTAAAAACTCTGGCCAGAGTATGTTGGAACAAGTCCAACATTTTTGACTAAAAGACCGATAGAAACTAACTGGAGTCAAGTTATTGGGGTTGACAGTTTGACCGTACCCTAGACTTGACTTACACGACATAGTTTAGATGAAGAGACTATAACTGCAGAATTCATCACGGAAACAGTCAGGGTGGTCCCGACAATACTCATGTCAATGAGTCAACCACATAATGATGATTCCTGAAGCAGGGATGGCAACCACTGCTCGTGGTCACTGCCGTATAGGGCTTCGAGCCCAACCTGTTGTAAGGGTCAGGCTGTAGGGTCTCACACAGAGTGCGATCTTCGTCTAGTAATAGGTAGAAATTAGTTAGGGAGAATAATTTGCATTTGATGCAAGAGATAAAATATTGCAAAAGATGTTTGCAATCATCTCCTACATTCGGGATAAATGATCCTGAGTGCAAGTGGGAGATGTAGAGGAATATGCCCTCGGATCATTTGTATTTGATGCAAATGATAATTTAAGCTTAGATAGGGACTATTTTGCTTTTGATGCAAAAGAGATTAAATGTGTTTTAAATAGTTTAAGACAATATTTAATTATATAAACGTAAGGAAAAGCTCACGGGTAAGACGGGAATGTCCCGGTCTACGCCCAGGTTCGAACGGCGTCCAAATCGGACGCCAAGTGACCAAGATACGCTCATAAACAGCCAAACAGATCAGACCGGGTCAGACCAGGCTGACCCAGGCCAGACCAGGTCTGGCCTGGGCACCTGTCCAGACCTGGCTGAACCAGGATGCCAGCCCAGGCGCCCTGGGCGCCTGGGCCTGGCCCAGGCGGGCCCGCCCAGGCGCCCTGGGCGCCTGGGCCTGGCCCAGGCGGGCCGCCCAGGCGCCCTGGGCGCCTGGGCGCCTGGCCCAGGCCCGGGCCAGGTGCCCTGGCCTGGGCCAGGCGCCCAGGCTGGGCGCACCAGCCTGGGTGCGCCCAGACCAGGCGTCCATCCTGGTCTGGGCTTACCCAGCTGCTCTGGTGGGTCCCACCTGTGCAGAAAAACTGGCCCTAGGGCTGAACAGATTTGACGGCTCAGTTTTTGTGAAAAACTAGCCATAGGCTAAACTTTAAGCGGCCAATTGGAGGGCCAAACGAACTCCGATTGACGAACGGTTTTTTTCTATGCGTTCACCGTTGAACACCCTTCGAATTGATAGGTTGTATCAATCATGAAGCTCAACGGTGAGTGAGTTAAAACTCACGGAAGTTTGCACTTTGTGAAGTGCAAACTAATTTGATTTTAATTAACTCAAATTAATAGTCCCACATCGGTTGTGTGGAAAAGGGGAGAGTCTGCCGCCTATATAAATAGGGGTCTCCCCCCTTCCTCCAAACTGGTCCCAAGCTCTAGATCTGAGCGGCTTTCGTAAATGTTGGAGCACGCTCGGATCTAAGCTTAAATTAATATTTCTCCTCTCCCTATAAATTTATGCCTTGCTCCTGAGGGCTCTAGCAAAGCCGCAAAGAAGTTCGGATTCGGATCCGAAATCTAGGCGGAGGTTTCACTCGCGTGAAACTTTCTTCGGCGGTTAGTTAGCTCGGCGACACGGGATTGATCGCCTCGGGATGCGGAGCGGTTCGAGAAGTGGTTCGGGGAGCGGTTCGAGGAGCGGCTCGGTGTGGGACGGGAGCAACTTGGAAGACAGTGCGGAACATCTCGCCTGCCCTAGGGCTGAGATTCCGGGTATGTGTTTATTAGCATTTGTTTAATTTAATCGCAGTAGGCTAGATCCTTCTTGGGATGGTCAGACCCATCCCAAGTCGGCATAGATCTTGGATTAGGGTCTTGGACCTTAGGGTTAAATGTTAATTAGATTAACATGTTTATTTTTCCGCAGCTTTTTCTGTCTATGTTCCATCCGACTTAGGACGGGCATATAGTTTTTGTGCCCTAAGGTTTCCAAAAAACCCTACTGCACCTTCGTCCGGGCTTGTCGAGCTGTGCCTTCTTGCTCCTACCCGAGATAGAGCGGGCTAGCTCTGCGAGAGTTCAAGCACGATTAGGTGCCTTTCTACCCACTCAGTAAAGATGCATGTCATCATCTCCAGTATCCTCTGGGGTTAAGGAAGAATTGGAGCTCAGACCATATCATGTTCAATATCTGCCTCCAAAAATCATGAGTAGGACGAAGATGACAGCGGCATCCAACTAGCTGTGGTGAGGAAGATTGTCGAAGGCAGCGAGATGCTCAACTAGAAGAAAAACTCAGCGACCTATCGTGGTGGATGATGCTATGCTAATGTCGTGTGCCTACTCTTCGGTGCTAGAGTCACCCACCCGATCAGCTACCGAAGGATGTCTTCACCCTTGTTATTGCACGCAAGGTTCTTTAGCTTCCGTTCGATCTACCAGAATCCGGTCCAAACCGAATTCCCCGCAACTCCGACGCCTGATTCTCCTTGTAACCATGGTAGTTAATGAAGGAGAGGCACAAACAAAGTGCTGAAGCTCGTGGTCGCCATAATTTGCACTCTATTCTCCTCTCATTTGTTTCTTGGACTTCCGAAAGAGAATGAGAGATGAATGTATTGGGTGAGGAAGCTTGAAGATACAAAAACCTTCTCATCGAGAGCGGGCCTGAAGATCAGACACATTCTCCTTCAACTCCTCCCCTGACTTTGTCGCCTCACTCTCTCTCGCTTCCATCGCCAACCTTCGGCTAGTCCCAGTGCTGAAGGCCAACATCGTCAGCACGGTAGCCGATCGGTTATCTTACTTTGTTAGGGCCATGCTTGGGAACCTACATGCAGTCATGAAGGCGGCGGTTGCACAAGAAGAAGGCTTGAGACTGAGTTTCATCTTGTCCAATGGGCTGATACCCAAGACAGCCATGGTGGCATAGGAGGTGGGCATGCCTTGTCCATCTCTTTGTTTCACAACTACGAGCTCAGAGAGGCATTCCGGTCTATCGGAGAGGAGTCAAGAGATGAACTCATTAATTTCATTCCCAGCCTCTCGACCTTGTGAACCTGGGATCTCCCCGATTTCATGATGTCAGGCAGTTTCAAGATGGCCAAACTGTTGTGTCGTTGGACTAAACCTCCAGCATGTCGGATGGCCAAGCCGTTGTGTCGCTGTTAGGAAGCTCTCAAGTTTTCCTCGCGACAACAACATTATGAAGAAGGCTGAAAAACTGGCCGTCAGTTTGATATGATCTACATGGGCAAACTCTTCTAACCTTTTGGGCAAGAATGCGTACTTAATTGCACAAAATGGTTCCCCATTTTTCATCGCCTCAATAAGGTGTGGGCTGATGTAGATGGATTTCAAGCTCCAGAACTGTTACAATGACATTAATCATGTGCTTTAATAAGCTAAGAGGAGGCTGACCATGCCGAGCAGCACTCCATCCTGAGCTACCACAGGGATACCAAACCATTGGAGATGCCACAAAAGAGCTTGCGAGGGTGCTGTTCCCAACGAGCTTAATAGTGCTGAGCTGGCAGATCCGTCGATCCAACGGGTGATCTGCCTTCTTGCCGAGATACCCCTTCATCTAACAGGAGGTCAATCCATCTGATTGACCCATGCCAACATGGTGAAATTTCCAATGACCAGTGTTTCCCATTTTTCAGGGCAAAACCAAGCCGTGGAGGGGCCCCCAGGAGGAGGTCATATGCGGGGGGACTCGTACCCCTGCCCTCCAAGCTCATCCAAAGGCCTAGATAAGATATTACCAAGCTGAAACGATGATGCAAAAACTGAGGCATTGGCTCAAAGCCTCGCCAACCAAGCTTGCAAGGAGCCTCGCCAAGCCTAGGTGGGGATGCAAAGCCTTGTGAACCATGCTTCCAAGGAGTGAGTAGTTCCCTGCCATACATCCTTGCCTTTGTTCAAGCTTACTGATTGTCTCAACGATAGCTCAGAGGCCATGTCGGTAACCGCATCATCGATGCATGACTTCTTACTAAGCATGATAATCACCCTCACCAGGCCCTCATCTCTGAACTCGGACCCTTCACCTGAGCTCCTTTGCTCGGAGTTAGGTGACCATGCAATACTGGCAAGGACATTGATCTACATCCAGCTGAACTACCGATCCATCAAAGACACCCCTGATGATTAGAGCTCATCGAATAAGTTAAAGCTCACCTCTGAAATGATGCTGATCCTGCCGAGCTTACGTACATGCCTTCGTTCAAGAGCTGCCCCTGCTGAGCTACCCTTGTTGATTTTGCCTAGCTCTACCAATCGGTGTTCAGAATTGTGACTAATGGCATCGGAACAGGACACGCCAGAGCTGGGATCCAGATGGAAGCTAGAGCCAGGATCTAGACTGGAGCCATAGCTGGAGCTGGAGGTGGAATCCAGATGATAGTAGTAGCTGAAGCAGGAGCTGGGATTGATCATAAGGATGTGGGCCACTCCCTCAGTAGGCTGACCAAACCCAGATAGGTTGTAAGGTTGGGAGAAACTCCCCCAACATACCGACCCGCACGGTTTGCCGTAAGGCTGGGGCAACTCCCCCATCATGTCGACCCATCAGTTTGCCGTAAGGCTGGAGGCAACTCCTCGAGCAGACAGACTAAACTCGGATTGGTTGTAAGGCTGGGAGCAACTCCCCTAGCATGCCCGACCCGTACGGTTTACCGTGAGGCTGGGGGCTACTCCCCCAGTAAGCCAACCCATCGATTTACCATAAGGCTGAGGCAAATCCCAACCCGGATCAGTTGTAAGGCTGGGGCAACTCCCCCAGCATGCCAACACATACAGTTTGTCGTAAGGCTGTGGACACCTCTCCAAATAGGCCGACCCATTGGTTCGCCGTAAGTTTGTGGGCAACTCCTCCAGCAGGCCGACCAAACTCGGATCGGTTGTAAGGCTGGAGGCAACTCCCCCAGCAGGCTGACCCGTACGATTTACCATAAGGCTAAGGGAAACTCGCCATAAGGCTGGAGTAAAATCTCCGAGCAGGCTGACCAAACCCGGATCAGTTGTAAGACTGGGGGATACTCCCCCAGCATGCTGACCCGTACGGTTTTCTGTAAGACTGGGGAAACTCCCCTAGCAGGCCGACCCGTCGGTTTGCTATAGGGTTGGGAAAAACTCACCCAGCAAGCCGACCAAATCCGGATCGGTTGTAAGGCTGGGGCCACTCCCCCAGCGGACCAACCTCTCCGTTGTTGGCTGTAAGTCTGGGGTTGCTCCCCTCGCTATCGAACAAATGGGGACCCTCTCCTTGTCGGCCGTAAGTCGTGGGGCCACTCCCCTTGCCACCAAACAAACCGGTCAGTCGTAAGGCTAGGGGCCACTCCCCCAGTAGGCCGACCCACTCCTTAGTCGACCGTAATGCTGGGGGCCACTCCTCCAGCTGGTCAACCCACTCATTCGTCGGCTGTATGTCGAGGGACCACTCCCCTCACCACCGAACGAACCTCGGGCCGACCAATTATTGTCCCTAGCTGACTTCGCAAGCCGAACCAATTTTACAATAGAAGATACTTCTCTCTCATACTATATCTCCCGACCTCAACCTCAGCAGTGATATAGCTTGGGAGATGGGGGCAATTGATACAACCCTCTAACCGGGTCAGGGGAAACCAAGTCAACCGTGACTAGTCACTCGGCCCACTACAGCCCTGGGCTTTGGCCCAAGGACCTCACGGGTAGGTCGGCCTCTCCACTCGAGGCGAAGTCTCGGTGGACCACCCGCTCTCTGAGGATGCAGAGATTGCTCCCCAAACAGAGCCAACATCAATTGACATTCAACCCTTTATCAATGCGGACGAGTGCAACAGGAAGGTCATAAATGCCATGAACACATGTGCGTGTCGGGAGGAGACATTGACAAAACGCTCACCAATTATGGCATGCATTCAAAGCCTTTGATGCAGTACTCAAGGCCCACAGCCATGACATTCAAATGATGACCATTACTCAGGTCAATTGTTGCCTCAAATGGGTCCTCATCAATACGACCATCAATGGTTATCATGGCCTCCGTCATGAAGATGGAAAGGTTCACCTATGTAATTGCATATTTTCATGATATGCAACAACACTGATATGCTCCTATTTTGCATGATTAATTGCATATTTTCATGACGCATTCCACCCTTCAAATCCCCATTTTATACGCTTTTGTGCTACTATTTGGAACAATATGACTTTCGAAGTGTTTATGTCCATTTCAGAGATTTGGAGAGATATTGGAGCAATTTGGAGTCAATAGGGGGATCGGCGATACGAGAGCACCAAGAGGACTCACGATGACATGCTTGAGGTGCCAAAGAAGAGGGCCAAAGATTAGAGGAAGAGAAGAGAACGAGAGAAGGAGCTCTAAGGAGATATACATTGTTTTCCAGGCTACTCGGTCGAGTGCATTAGCACTCGACCGAGCTGACATACAGATCCTAAGATTAGCTCCAGTTGAACGGACACGCAGCACTCGACCGAGCACTTCAACTACTTGGTCGAGCTGAATCCAAACTGAACGGAATTTTGAAGGCCTCAGCATTTTACTGCAGCTCGATCGAGCAGATCAGCGACTCGACCGAGTACTACAAGTACTCGGTTGAGCTAAACCAATTTTCAGAGCGGCATTTTGAAGCTAAAGCAGCAACCCACTGTAGCTCGATCGAGCACGAAGGCTATTCGATCAAGTAAGGCAAGCTCCCATATTTTCAGACAACCTCTCACTCTTTTGAGATCTGCTATCATCCTAGTTGGCAAAGTATTTTTCTCTTATTGTTTATGTATAGTGGACTTCATGACGGTTCCAACTCTGCCAAGGACGCATCAATTGGAGGTTGGATGAAATCTGGAGAATTTTTGCAAGTTGATGCTGCAGTGCTGAAATCTGTACTCAATCGGATGATGTGTTTTACTCGACCGAGCTACAGTCGGGGTCCACCAGTAAGTTGCGGCCAAAGGAAGTTTTGGCTGAATTTCAGAGGGTTTCTTGGGTTATTTGCTAGGGTTTTAAGGGGAGTATATATAGGGAATATAGCCATCATTAGAGAGAGGTTAGATCTTATTTTCTTAGGGGTTCTTGGAGATTATCTTTTGGAGTTAGGCTATGCCAAGGCCCCTCCCTTGTATCAAGATAAGTATTTTTGTTCTCTGTAATTCTATTTTAGTCCTTCTTATTGATTGCTTATTGAATATATCTTTGATGCATGCAATGAAGTTTTCTATCGTTCTTATATCTATTGCTATGATCCATGAGTAGTCTTATCTAGGGCTATGGATTAGCCCTATGATCTTAGGATTGAGATGCAAAGTTAGGATTTTTAGGTTGTTTTGGTGAATAAGGGATGTGATTTGGTTGACCCAACAGGGTTTGTAGGAAATCCAATTAGGGTTCTAATTCCCACGAGGTGGTATGAATTTCTAATGGATTTCCTATGAATCTAATTAGGCGTGTTAGGAGATTCAACTAAGATTCGTATTCCCACGAGGTGGCACAGACTTTGATGGGATCCACTGGCATTCCTACACTAATAAGAGCCATCAAATCACAAATCTTAGCTATAATTCCCACAAGGTGGTATGAGTTGAGTTTGAATATATTTTTCGATCGTAATGCACGTATCGCGTGAGAGTTTGGTTACGAGGTGGGACTTAAACGGGATACATTAGACAAGTGGTGTGTCGAGCCATGAGTTCTACATTTTAGATGCTACAATCTCTCCCTAGTAAAGCCAATTCAACGTAAGAGTTCTAACCTAACATCGATATCCGACGATCCTAGTAGTGAGTCCTAATGCCCTAGTCTTTTATTCCTTTCTTTGTGTGTAGTCAGTTGCGACATCGAGTGACACGACCTTCGCATCCATCACAATCATGACACTCTACATTCTGCATCCACCAATAACATGCAAGTTTAACTAAACCTAGGAGTAGATAGGTAGTGTTGCACCGCCTCCCCATGTTCGATACATGCTCGTCGCTATACTGTATGCTTGTGGTAAAACGACATCGTTCCTGAGTTAATTCCGGATCGATCAAGTTTTTTGGCGCCATTGTCGGGGAGGCGTTCTGCCATATTATCTATTTATCATAATTAGGTTGATTGGAGTGCGTTAAAAAAACACAGAGAGAGAGGGAGGGAGAAATTTTTTCCCGCCACCTGCTTTTTCATTATTTCTATCTTCTTGTACCACTGATATCTTTTCCAGGTTGTTTGTTTTTGTCTATTCAGGTACAATGGATCACTTTTGCTATATTTTAGGCAATGATTATTTGGCACAGTATGAGGCTCCAATGGAAGAATGCAGATATTATTCACAGGACCCATACTATCAGATAGAGGGATATGATCACTATTTAGAGTGCTATGCCTACTGTGAGTCTTGTGACAAGGAGGGACACATGCCCTACGAAAGCTGCGTCTGTCTCTTGAGTCCTGACCATACTCTCAATTTGGCACTCAATGCATTTTTGGCACGTGCAGAGGAGGGCACGCTGTCAGCGCTATACTGAATGAGTCATATGATCGATGGCAGAAAGATAAGGAAGAAATCAACAAGTTTTTTCATCTCTTGAGCCCGAGGGAGGAACTAAGGACATTCATGATTCCACCTCTGAGGAGACAATGGTACCAGGCACTGATGAGAGAACTACGATGAGACACTCGAGAGGTGTTGCTGCAGAGCTAGGTTCCACCGTCATCACTGCCCCACCCACCGATACAACTAGTTCATATGATATGTGGATGGACGATTCAGATGGAGAAGACATTGATGCTATCACCTCGCAGAGCCAGAGCATGCTTTTATGAAGTCCTTACATGCGGAGCCAGAGCTTGTCACCGAGGAGGCCGTGCATTGGGACGAGGACATAGCCATTAATGAGGATCCCGAGCATTACCCTCCTCCTTTAGAGCTTCCGCAGCCACCTCATCCTTCCACTGACACCGATGACTATCCCACAAGCTTATGGCTCCCTTTCAGGGAGATCTCTTTACTCCCTCGCCCTTTACATTTGATTCCCCTCCCGTGTATGACGTTTACTATGATTCATATTTAGATGACTCATTATGCCTTTTACAGGATACACAAACAAATAATAAAGAGGCACGATAGGACGTATACGAGGAGGAGAGCAAGGAGTTAGCACCCATGGATGCTTTTCCATATGATCAAGAGGTGCGCTAGGGCGAGTCTGACGATGATGAGGAGTTGCCTGATGAGACCCAAGCTTATATGCCAAAGCTACTTGAAGAACTCGAGGCGAACAACGAGGAGTTGGTTGACATGGTGCACAAGAGTAAAGATTTATTTCCAGGAAAGTGTTGTCAACCATCCTTAATTTTAAATACTTATGTTGATGTCCCTCTTTGGAATACAATTATTTTGGGGAAGAATTATACACATCATATTTTTGTGGCTTATCTCTTTCAGGGTACAGGTGGAGTCCTTGGAGAGATGTTGGGAGCCGCATTGCTACAATCTGATGGAGTCCGTGGACACACGCTCGTAGTATAGCCACGGAAGAAACAGTTGGAGCAGTTGCATGCACCAATAAAGATACTGGATCTGCCTTTTGCTATAGGTGATATCAATCCAACGGTGTAGTATTTTATGATTTCAATAAACACGAATCCTCTCGGCAGCGAGAGGACTGTATAGATATGCTTGATTTGTTAGTTTAGAATAATTATCACCTCATATGACGGCAACAATAATGTTTTACACACTACCCTTTATATGCTATAATTGATTGGTATCCTCTTCATATTTTGAGAGGACTGTATAGATTTTCTTGATTTGTTAGTTTAGAATAATTATCACCTCATATGAAGGCAACAATAATGTTTTACATCCTACCCTTTATATGCTATAATTGATTGTTACCTCTTCATATTTTGACGTGTCACATCCTTTTGCCCTCCATCAAGCATTTCTCTCAAGTGAAATCTTACTTTCTTATTCGTTTGACTCGATCTCGCTTAGCGAAGCCGTGACATTTTTGATCGAGTCAGTTGAATAGGATTGTTTGGTATAAGCATGGAGGAAGGCGCTCTCATGCATCATTGCTTGTGCACGTAGTTGCATTAGGATTTCATGTCATTCATATCATCACTTTTCCATTCACCCCCTCACATTTATCGTTGTTCCTCATAATTATCTTTTATGATCACATTGAGGACAATGTGAAGTTTAAGCTTGGAGGAGTGCATTGCCATGCCATCTTGTTGCATTTTTACTTTATTTCTAGGATTTTTAGAATATTTCAAAATTTTTGCATCATCTTTTTGGATTTTCCATTTTATTTTCCCTTTATATGTGTTCATGCATCATATTGTGTGCTTGTTTTTCTTTTCTTTCTTTTCTCTTATTTTTATTTTATTTTCTCTTCTTTTGCTAGATATGTTCTTTATGATGATATCTCTTATTGCTTTAGCAACCATCACGATGCCTATTATACCTTGACATGCTATTTAGAGTATTTCAGCATCCTGCTACTCATATGTGCTTGCTTATATATTTCTTTTGATGACTTCTCTAAATGAATGCATGAAACTAATTGAAGTTGAATGTATGGATTAGTGTTTAGTATGCTTTTGTTGGAAATGCACCAAGATTCACACATCATTAGTATATTTGAAGCATCAGTTTTATTCTCTTATTCACCTTCTGTTGCATGCCTGATATGATTGTAAACTCTACTGCTTGACTTCACTATTTGTTGAAATAATTAAGAATATCTATGCTTACATATGAGTTTTAGTTGAAGTATTATCTTATCGAACCATTTGTGCACATCTTATGAGTAAACCAAGTGTTACATTATTTCCTTCTCCACATATATCTTTTTATTCTCTACATGTCACGTGAGTTCACCTCCTAAAGCTACTTACACCGCATCCATTCCCAAAAATCCCATGCAAAAGAAAAAGCTAGCTCCAAAAAGAAAAAAAAAAGCCAAAAAGGAGCCAAAAACCAAAAATACAAATCATTTAGCTCCTACAAATATCCAAAAAGAAAAATGAGAAACAAAAAGCCCAAAAAGAAAATAAAAATATACTTCTCTATCTCATTATCATATGAGTTTTAGTTGAAGTATTATCTTATTGAACCATTTGTGCACATCTTATGAGTAAACCGAGTGTTACATTATTTCATTCTCCACATATATCTTTTTATTCTCTACATGTCACGTGAGTTCACTTCCTAAAGCTACTTACATCGCATCCATTCCCAAAAATCCCATGCAAAAGAAAAAGTTAGCTCCAAAAAGTACAAAAAGCCAAAAAGGAGCCAAAAACCAAAAATACAAATCATTTAGCTCCTACAAATATCCAAAAAGAAAAATGAGAAACAAAAAGCCCAAAAAGAAAATAAAAATATACTTCTCTATCTCATTATTGGAGCTACATATATACTTGGAAATTCCAAGGCAAAAATCTCATTTTCCACTATTATATCCCTTTGGATGTGACGCCTCAAGCTAAGCTTGGGGGGTGAATTCATTTGACCATATGAGTGAGTACGACATTAGAGTAGAGTTGTGCATAAATGGAGATGTTTGATAATCCTGAAACTTTGCAAAATACTTTAGCTATGGTGATCTCTTATGATTTGATACGAATATGTGACTGCCATGACTCTTATTCCATTCTCTCTTGCATGCTTGGTGTGATTCTTATATGCTTTAGTTATATCTTTTGATTGAAAAGTGCATCGCCAACATTTATATATTAAATTCTATGAAATGCATGATGTGGATATGAATTGATTGTATGAATTTAGAGAGTCCCTTTCGTTGTTCTTAAAAGCTTGCAAGTACCATGCCTTTATAAGATATGAAATCTCTATAGCATGTGTTTTATTTTCAGAGCATCATGATATGTCGCTATAGCTTGAGATCTGACCGAATATTCTAGTGCTTCCCTCCATCTTTCATCCTTTTTCTATTTTTTATTTTCTCTGCCCGGTGAGCTTTGTATTCGTCTTTCTCGAAGACGAGTAAGAGCTAAGCTTGGGAAATTTTGATATGCTCCTATTTTGCATGATTAATCACATATTTTCATGACGCATTCCACCCTCCAAATCCCCAATATATATGCTTTTACGCTACTATTTGGAACAATATGACTTTCGGAGCGTTTATGTCCATTTCAGGGATATGTAGTGATATTGGAGCAATTTGGAGTCAATAGGACGATCGGCGATATGAGAGCACCAAGAAGACTCACGATGACATGCTTGAGGTGCCAAAGAAGAGGGCCAAAGATTAGATGAAGAGAAGAGAAAGAGAGAAGGAGCTTTAAGGAGATATACACTGTTTTCCAGGCTACTCGGTTGAGTGCATTAGCACTCGACCGAGCTAACATACAGATCCTAAGATGAGCTCCGGTTGAACTGACACGCAGCACTCGACCGAGTACTTCAACTACTCGGTCGAGCTGAATCCAAACAGAACGGAGTTTTGAAGGCCTCAACATCTTACTGTATCTCGACTGAGCAGATCAGCGACTTGACCAAGTAATACAACTACTCGGTCAAGCTGAACCAATTTTCATAGTGGCATTTTGAAGTTAAAGTAGCAACCCACTGTAGCTCGACCGACACGAAGGCTACTCTGTCGACTAAGGCAAGCGCCCAGATTTTCAGACCACCTCTCACTCGTTTGAGATCTGCTATCATTATAATTGGAAAATTAATTTTCTCATATTTGTTATGGATAGTAGACTTCATGACGGTTCCAACGCCATCAAGAACGCATCAATCGGAGGTCGGATGAAATCTGGAGAATTTCTACAAGTTGACACAGCAGTGCTGAAATCTGCACTCGACCGAGTGTTGTGTTCTACTCAATCGAGCTACAGTCGGGGTCCACCGGTAAGTTGCGGCCAGAGGAAGTTTTGGGCCGAATTTCAGAGGGTTTCTTAGGTTTTTTGCTAGGGTTTTGAGGGGAGTATATATAGGCATTGTAGCCGTTATTAGAGAGAGGTTAGATCTTATTTTCTTAGGAGTTCTTGGATATTATCTTTTGGACTTAGGCTATGCCATAGGCCCCTTCCTTGTATCTGTAATGCCCTACAAGCTACTGCACAAGTACTAGAGGGGGGGTGAATAGTACTTTAAAAATAACGAGGAGTATAATTCCTAATTATCGTGCAAACAACTACCAAAACAATTTGCGGAAGCTTAAATTGAAGACAACAACAAAATTAACAATGCTAACAAAAGATATTACTGGGTTCGGATCCACCCAAGTCCCCCCGACTTGTTCCCGGTGATCCTACGTCCCAACCACCCGGATCCCCTCCAGATACTTGAGTTAGAAACCCTAACTCAAGATTTCCACTATAAAATACTTGTGAAAAACCTCCACAAGTCAAATCATACACAAAGTAATTTGTGACTCTCACAACCCGGGATCACAACCACACTCTCACAACCGAGAGTGAAACTTACAATATGAAATTGAAATGAAATAAGAAACTTCTTACCGACAAAATACCTATGCCTTGAGTAATGCTTACGAATTAGGGCAAGGATGATTTTGAGGAAGAAGAAGTGGCACCAAACCCTAGATTCAAGATGTAGATCAGCGATGGAGATTTATGGGGATGTTGGTGACCTAGAATCAAACACTTGGCTTGGAAGGCTTCACACTCAATGAATCTCTCTTTGGAAGTAAGAGTGAGGAGAGATTATTGAATGGAATGAAAGAGCTTTGAATGAGCTTGGAATGATTTCTCTTGATCTCTAAACTTGCAATAATATCAGCCTTGACTGCAATGAATGTAGCCCAACAAGTATATATAGGATAGAGGAGAGAGAGAGAGAGAGAGAAACGTTTCAATTAAAGCTCCAACGGCTCTTTTCTGAACCCAACTAGTCGGTCAAAGAACAACCACCGACCGACTAGTTCATCAACTAGTCGGTCGGTCAATTAACGTATACCGACTAATGAGTGAACAGAGAAAAGATCAAAGCACATACAAAAGGAACTAGTCGGTCCAAGAAGAGTAGCTGACCGACTAGTTTCACAACTAGTCGGTCGGTTACTCAACTGAGACCGACTAACAGATAAAACTGAAGTCTGAGCACAAATAGACTTAGTCGGTCCAAGAACAAATGTTGACCGACTAATTCACCAACTAGTCGGTCGCCAAATGAGCATAGACCGACTAACGATAAACAGTAAGTTAGGTGAAAAATTGGCATGTACAGTAAAGCTAAACTAGTCGGTCCAAGAAGAAAAGTTGACCGACTAGTTCATCAACTAGTCGGTCGATCAATGAACACAGACCGACTAATGATAAACAGTAGCTCAGGCTCAAATGTGCATGTACAGGGAAAGCTCAACTAGTCGGTCACAGAAGCATCACTGACCGACTAGTTCACAAACTAGTCGGTCGGTGAGTCAACTTAGACCGACTAACTGTAAACAGTAAAGATCTTGGAAATGACTGACAAGAACTAGTCGGTCCAAGAAGCTTTGCCGACCGACTAGATCACCATCTAGTCGGTCAGTTCTTCTTCTTGAACCAGCTAACATGCACAAGAAGTCGCGAATCGAAGCGCGAAGCTTCGGGAAGGATTGTATGGACTTCTACTAAGATCCTAGAGCTAAGATATGAGCGTTATGAAGATTTAAACCGTAAGACCTACTCAAGGCTTAACATTCTACGAAAGAAGCTTAAAGACTATAAATAAAACTTGACGATACCGTCTTCAATAGCTTCAATCGAATCTTCATGACTTCTAAAAAGATCCATAAGCTTCAACGAAGCTTTAGGCATACGATCACGTGCTTTGAGAAGTCTTGAGACGTCGTAATTGATATTCATATGAATTTGGCGACGATCTCCATAACTGCGCTCACAAAGTGTTAGTTCACGTTATATTTATGTTTGTTCATCATCCCAAACCAAATCCGGGGAGTCCAATATCCAACATTCTCCCCCTTTTTGGTGATGACAAACCAACATAAATAATAATCAAAAATAATAATTCAAATGAAATTTACTTACTCCCCCTGCATTGATGACACGTTAATTCCAATTTAAACAATAATAATTCGCATCAAGCAGACGAGTAAAGTATATAAACTGAGAATCGATTATTGAAATATCGAATACCAAATGTAGGTTATTGAAATATCGGATTTGAAAATCCATTTATATATCTTAACTCCCCCTGAATCTAACATATCAAGTTAGATTCTTGGAGAAATGCTTTAAATTATCATTTAGCACATCGTTATTATTATATCTCTCCCCCTTTGGCATAAGCAAAAAGAGCGGGAGGAGAACAACGACAACAACAATGGCTTCAAAATAAAAAGCACGGGAGTCGTAGAATACGACGACGGTTCAAGTGACACCAAAGAAAAATACGAATGAAATCAAGGCGTGTCAATGAAACCATAGTCGAAAATCGTAAAACGAATTCATCAAAACTCAAATCATTTTTACGGATTGAGTTATGGAATATACTCTCCAATATCAACATTCTTGGTTAATTTAGTGCATGGAAAACAATCCTATGTTTCCATAAAAGAAATTTCTATTAAACCAAGGTAATATCGTCGAGCGACGAAATCAAACATCAGAGACATAAGAGAAATTATAAATTGTGCACAAAAGTATGAAATGTCAACGCCGATGTATATATATAAAAGATATGAACCAGAGTACATCAAAAATGAACATCACTGACATACAAAACATCGATCCATCGATCGGGGCACAAAATACATCATCATATCACAGATATAGGAGTGTCAAAAAAACATACAACATCATCAAAATACATGAAGATACATCATCAAAAGTATCAAAATACTTCAAAAAGATCCAAAACCCCACTCTATCCTAACCAAACTCTCTCACACTAGATGTATCATCCAAGGAGCATCGGAGAGTCCTCAAAGTAGCTCAAGAGGAACCGACAGGATCTGCAGCAGCAGCAGGCTCTGCAGGAGAAGTGGTGGAAACTGGATCAGCAGGAACGTCTGGAATGTCAGCAGGAGTGACGGCAGAAGTGGCAATCTCTGGAGCAGCAACAGTAGTGGCCTCGGGAGCACCAGTCGGAGTATCCATCGCAGGAGCGGAGGCAACAGGTGTGCTCTCGGGGGCACCAGCAGACGAAGCAGCAACAGCAGCACCAGAAGTGGTAGCACCAGCAGCAGATGTGGTAGTAGCAGCAGCAGCAGTGGCCTCAGTGTCACGTGCTAAAGAGGTGACAAGCTCATCGATATCCTCATCATCCATCTCCTCATCCTCAGAAACAGGAGGAGGAAGCTGAATACCCATGAGACTAGCCATACGGCAAACTACCTCCTCAGTATGAGCCAAACGAGACTCGTGACGACGAAGTAACCGAACGACATCATCAAGGGTGGCAGAGGGAGCAGCTGAGGCAGAGGCAGAGGCAGACGCTGAAGGTGTCGTCCTCTGAACGTGACGGAGCGCCGCAAGAGATTTCTTGACGGCCGTCACATTCAGGGGAGGACCAAGAGGACGCTCATCGTCACGAGGCAAAGTGACGGAAAACGAAGGTCAACAAGCATGGAAAGGGGATGTGAGCCGATTTCATGGACTTGCGAATACACTCGAAAGAGTCCATCTTATCGAGTATAATGCGAGCCCAGTTAATCGAGCTCCCCATGAAAATGGCATAAATCAGCTTCAGAAAAGGCTGGGACGATAGAGATGAGGAGCCGTACTTGGGAAGCAAGCACGACTTCAGAATCAAATTCAGGACCCATGCATTTGGCTTGAAGGATTTGGAAGGTACGCCAATCATGGAAGGAGGAATCTGATGGAAAATCTCAGAAAGGATGGTCTGATCCAAGGAAGAAATATCATCAACAGAAATGTCTGAGGGGAGGAGGCCAGACGAGGAGATACCCAAAATATCTCCTAAGATTTCTGCTGTGAGGACTATAGGAGTCCCCAAAACAGTCGTCTCAACAGAGTGGGTCACATCGTACTGACCCCAGATCCTATTGGCATAGAATATCTTTACTAGGCGAGGGTAGGGGTGAGGGTTCGCCTTCGGGTCATATCGAAGGTAATCGAGAAGACCCGAGGACGAAAGAAGATCAGCTAGCCCTATGAAGTCACTGAACTGGACGAAATGCTCCAGAAGCAGCGGGCAATATTCGATACGGTTGTAAGCCACGAGACACATAGGGTCGTCGCGACACAACGAGATATCGACACCGCCTACCAGCATTGGAGCCTTTCCCTTAGGCTTACGGGTAGACATACGAGGTCGGGAGCTAGACTCAGGATGGGTAGGAGGAGTGGGTTCCCTATGAGTCTCAGGCTCGGGGATATACTCGGTGTCGGAATCTGAAGCACCGGGTGGAGTGGGAGCACGAAAAATTACTGGCTTGGGCTTGGGCTGAGATCGGGCTCGGGGTTTCGCAGTTGCCGTCCTCTTACACTTAAGAGGAGGCGAAGACGAAGAGGGTTGGGTGGTTTTCGAACGACGTCTAGGAGGGGTTCGCTTAGGTTGATCGGGATCCGTAGGGGTAGGTTCTACGGTCATCGGCGAGGGGCTAGATGGAGTGATCGGGATACGTGTACGAGCCATAATCGAGGCACGACACGACACACGAGATCGAATCGAAGAAACCCTAGCACAACCCTAGCAAATCCGAAACCAATAGAAACCCTAACAGAAAATGATCTAACCCTAACCCTAGGAACAGGAAAACAACCCTAGATAGGTAGGAGAGGGAGGAGAGATCACCTAGGAGGAGAGGGCGACGGTCGGCGACGGCGGATTAGGTCGGAAAATGGCCGGAAGTCGAAGGGTCAGCGCGGGGGGTCGGGGGGTTTGAGCTGAGAGAGAGGTTTTGATCGACTAAAATGAGAACTATCCGACTAAATTGAGATTAAGTCGGTCGGGAGCTCAAAAGACCAAACAGTCCCTGGCACAACTAGTCGGTCACAGTTCAAGCACTGACCGACTAGCTCACGATCTAGTCGGTCGGTCAATGAGCTTGAACCGACTAGTTGTAAACAGTAACTGAACCCAAGTTAACTGACAAGAATTAGTCGGTCTGTGTTCATTTACTGACCGACTAGATCTCAATCTAGTCGGTCGGTCACTGAACATGAACCGACTAAAGAGGTCCAAAAATTGAAAATCTATGAACTTTGATTTCTCTCCTAATCACACTTGGATGAAACATCAAAATACTCTCATTAATCATTATACTACCCCATTAAACATCAAAAATCTGAAATTTGACGATTACGCACAATCGAGCGAAAATTCCGAAAATTCAACAAAAATCCAGAAAATTTCAATACTTCAAGCATGAGCAAATATAACGAATAGAATAGCATGCAAGAATATTGAACAACATATGAATCCTAATTCTCGGATTCACCCATAATCCCCAATTCTCGACGCAACCGCACAAAGGAATCCTCCTTTAGGGGTTTCGTGAAAATATCGGCGATTTGCTTCTGGGTTTCAACGTACACTAAAATGATGTCCTTTTTAGCAACATGATCATCTAAAAAGTGGTGTCGGACATCTATGTGTTTCGAACGGGAATGGTGTACCGGGTTCTTGGAAAGACATATTGCACTCTGGTTGTCAACCATGATAGGGCAAGTATCACAGTTTATACCAAAGTCTTTAAGTGTGTGTCTCATCCAAAGAACTTGAGCACACGCGGCACCGGCGGCAATGTATTCCGCCTCGGTGGTTGAAAGTGATACGGAATTTTGCTTCTTGGAAAACCAAGAGACAAGGGAATTTCCTATAAAATGGCAAGTGCCACTAGTACTTTTCCTGTCGGATTTGCATCCTGCATAATCGGCATCACTATATGAGATTAACTCATACGTGCTAGATTTTGGATAAAGTAATCCAAAATCAAGTGTATAACTTAGATAACGGAAAATACGTTTTACCGCTACTAAGTGAGACTCCTTAGGTTGAGACTGATAACGAGCACATACGCATACGGCAAACATAATATCGGGCCTACTTGCGGTAAGATAAAGTAAACTACCTATCATACCTCGATATAGACGAATGTCTACATCCTTACCGCCCGTATCCTTATCAAGATGCGTAGTCGTGCTCATTGGAGTCTTCTTTCCGGAGGCATTCTCCATTCCAAATCGCTTTAGCAACTCCACCGTGTACTTCGTTTGGTGGATGAAGATTGCATCGTCCATTTGGCGAATTTGGAGACCTAAGAACTATTTGAGCTCACCCATGTGGCTCATCTCAAATTGTTCCTTCATCACATTAGAAAACTCTTCGCAAAGAGCAAAGTTAGTAGCACCGAAAATGATATCATCAACATAAATTTGAACTAAAATTATATCATTATTCGAATGCTTAACAAAAAGTGTAGAATCGGCTTCTCCCATTTTAAAATTCAAATCCAAAAGAAAATTCTTTAGGCGATCATACCAAGCTCGAGGAGCTTGTCTCAAGCCGTAAAGCGCTTTCTTTAGTTTAAAAACATGATTAGGAAATTTTTCATTAATAAAACCCAGAGGTTGAGAAACGTAAACTTCCTCAACAACATCTCCATTTAAAAATGCACTTTTAACATCCATTTGAAATAATTTAAAATCCTTATGGCATGCAAAAGACAATAATAATCTAATTGATTCTAATCTAGCTACCGGAGCGAAGGATTCTTCGAAATCAATACCTTCCTCTTGACGGTAGCCTTGAGCAACTAACCGAGCTTTGTTCCGGACGACGACTTGGTTTTCGTCGGTTTTGTTCTTGAAGATCCACTTTGTCCCTATGACGGTGTGGTTCTTCGATGGAAATGGAACAAGCTCCCAAACTTCATTCCTCTCGAATTGAATGAGTTCCTCCTCCATGGCTAAGATCCAAGCGCTATCTTCGCATGCTTCATTAACATTCTTTGGCTCTATCGAGGAGGCAAAGGCACAATGAGCGAAGTAGTTCACTTGCGATCTCGTCTTGACACTATCATGGATATTGCCAATGACTTGCTCATGAGGATGGTCACGAACGGTATGAAGCCGTTTGGGAATACCTTGATCACTAGGAACATTCTCAACAACTTAATTAGACGGGTTAGTCTCAATAGAATCAATAGAATCATTAGAGTTAGAATTACCAATTGAATCACATAAGACATCCATAGAGTCATCATCATTAGTAATTCTAGTTGGAACAAATCCTTCATTAAATGACACATGAAGCGACTCCTCGATCGTTGAGGTTCGTTTGTTGAATATTCGGTAGGCTTTGCTACGCGAAGAATATCCAACAAAAATCCCCTCATCGGATCTTGGATCGAATTTGTCCAAACTACCATACGTGTTCTTAATAAAACATTTCAAACCAAAAACACGAAAATGTTTAACTTGAGGCAACCTACCAAACAACAATTCATAACAAGTTTGTTTAGTGCCGGGCCTCAAAAGTATTCTATTAAACACATAGCAAGCGATGTGTACCGCTTCCGCCCAAAATTGATGGCCAAGTTGGCTATCATCAAGCATTGTGCGAGCACACTCCACTAGCGTCCTATTCTTTCTCTCAACTACACCATTTTGAGGAGGTGCGCGAGGGAATGAGAATGTGTGTGTAATACCAACTTCATCACAAAATGCCTCAAAAGAATCAGTCTCAAATTCACTTCCATGATCACAATGAATAGTGACAATGGTGGTTCCTAAGAGATTTTGTACTTTCTTAACAAAAATTGTGAAGTTACCAAAAGCTTCATTTTTATTACACAATGAAAATACCCAAGTAAACCTAGAAAAGTCATCAACGATGACGAGTCCATATCTAGCATTACCTAATGAAGCAACTCTAGTTGGCCCAAATAAATCTAGATGTAATAGCTCTAGAGGCCGCTTAGAAGAAATGCTTTTCTTAGGTTTAAATGAAGATTTTGGAAGCTTGCCTCGTTGACACGAGTCACAAAAGCTTTTCTTTTGAAAGACAAGCTTAGGGAAGCCTCTAATAGAATTTAACTTGGAAAGCTTAAAAAGTGTTCCAAAGTTCACATGACCAAAACGTCGATGCCATAAGTGTTGTTCACTTGTGTTGGCAATAAGACATTGTTCATGTGATCTTGGAAGATCTAGGATATATATATCCTTATGGCGTGTGTCGGAAAACAATAATTCATTATTATCTTTTCTTAAAATATGGCACATTCCTTTCGCAAAGTTAACTTTGTAACCTTTGTCACAAAGTTGACTTATTGAAATAAGATTGTGGTTTAATCCTTTAACAAGGTAAACATCACATATAATGGGTTTAGAAGGATTACCCACTTTACCAACACCTATGATGGTTCCGCTCTCGTTGCCTCCAAATACGACGCGGTTTTCATTCGCAATGGGAACCACTCCGGAGAGCAATTGAGCGTCACCCGTCATGTGTTTTGAACACCCGCTATCGAGTATCCAATTCCCCTTGGAGCTAAATTTAAATTTGTTGCTCCTTTTCTTTTTCTTTTCCTTGAGTACCTAAAGATGGAAAATTTCATATCATGGTACCCAAGGTCATTGGGTCCAAAAGATTAGACTTTTGGAAGCTAAGTCCAATTGGACTTAGACTTCCCCACATAATTTCTACTATGCACAACATCCGAAAAATAAGCATTCATGTAGACTTGTTTTTCATCCATGCTTGTGTCCTTTGGGCTCCAAATAGTGAAAATCTTGGGAGCCCTCATCCTATTGGATGCATGCATGCGTTGTTGGTTTCTACGTGATGCATGTCGTGGATAGGCATAAGGAACATGATGGAATGGTGCATGTGGATAATTATTCATATGATGTTGTGGGTGAACATATGCATGTGAGGGAACACGTGCGTGAGGGTGTCTCACATGGTGTGCACGTGCCCGTGAATGTGTTGCATAAAAATCATCATATGTGTGAGCCGGTGGAGTAGGACGAGTGTTCCTACGTGGCATAGTATTGGTGTACATATAAGCATGCCCCTTCTTTGGAGGTCCACCCAAAGTGGGTTTCTTTCCGAAAGAGGGTGTGGACGAGGTGGAAGCACCATTGGTAGAAGAACTACCAATAGAGTGTTTGCTACCACTCGTTGAGTCACCGGAAGTTGGCCTAACAAAAGTAGTGGCCGATTTGGATGAACTTCCCATCGTATACCCCAAGCCAATGTGGTGATTGGCCGGAAGTAAGTCACTTAGGATTTTATCCAAATGGTCCTTACCCTTATTGAATTTATTAATTCGGCCTAATGTGTTCTCATATTTCTCGGTGAGAGAACGCATAGAAGTATCCAAGTTAGATACTTGCAATGTGAGTACATAAACACGAGATTTAAGATTCTCATTCTCAATACTCAAAGTCGAGTTTTGAGAAGTTAAATCCTCTATCTTGTGTTCCTCCGGATCTTCAATGCTAACATGTTCAAGTTGAGTCTTGAGATTAACAATCTCATTCTTCAACTCTTTAAAACGGTGTCGTTGTTGGTGATGATAGTTTTAGGCGAGGTTTGAATGCTAGCTAAGTCATCTTTTACTTTAGTATACCTATTTACTAATTTAGTATACTTAGACCATAATTGAGAATTGGCATTCCTAAGGTCTTCCATAGTTACCTCATCGCCTTCGTCGTCACTATCATCGGAAGAGGAGGATCCTTGATCATGCTCCTCTCTTGCCATGAAGCACATGTGCGCTTGCTCCACTTGCTCATCGTCCGACTCTCCGCTTGAGGAATCCTCGGAGTCGGTGAATGTTGCTCCGACAAGTCCCTTTTTGTTCCCTTTCTTGTACTTCTTGGACTTATCGAATTTCGGCGCCTTCCACTTCTCCTTTTGCTTATTTAGAGGACACTCCGCTTTCATGTGTCCTGGCTTATTGCACTTGAAACACAAAGGAGAGGAGGAGGCGTTAGAAGAACCAAATTTAGCTTTGTTCTTATAGTTACCTTTTCGGAAGAAACGGTTGAACTTCTTGGCTATGAGTGCCATGGACTCCAAGTCCAACTCGTTTTCCGAGTCTTCATCATCGGTTGATGTGGATGTGGATGGAGCGGCCTTGAAAGCAATAGCCTTCTTTTTTGGCTCGTCTTGCTTTAGGTAGGACTTCATCTTTTCCTGTAATTTTAACTTGCTATCCTTGCGTACCTCGTATGACATTAAAGTACCCATTAGTTGAACTACGGTGTACTTATTCATATCATTACCTTCCTCGATGGCGAAGGTACGCTTTTCCCAAGAAGAAGGAAGTCCTTCGATAAGCTTCGAACACTTCTCCTTTTAGGTGTAGGTTTTGCCGAGAGCCTCCAACTCGTTTATGATGTCGACGAAGCGAGCGTAATACTCCTTCATCTTCTCGCCCTGTTGCATATGAAACATTTCGTAATCTTTGTTAACAACTACGAGTTTAGAGTCTCTTACCCTACTCGTCCCTTCATGTAGAATGAGGAGAGAGTTCCAAATTTGATATGCACTCTTACATGTGCATATCTTATTGAAGTCCTCGGGCTCCAATGCACATTGCAAGGCATTCATTGCCTTGGCATTGCTTACCTCCGCGGCGACCTCCGCGGTTGTCCATTTCTCAAAGTCTTCTTCGGTGGGCTCGACGTATTCCTTCATCGTGGTCCTCCATAGAGATGCACTCCGGAGGAAAGTTTCCATCCGGTATTTCCAGTACCCGTGGTTGGTACCGTTGAAGAATGGATGCCTTGTTGAGGAATGTCCTTCCATCACCGAAGATGCTCCTTCACGGTTCCTGAAGGTGCCATAATCGGAAGGTGGACGCACGGTCTTGATGTCGTTGGAAGACATAGCTAAGTATCTGGCTCTGATACCAAATGTAATGCCCTACAAGCTACTGCACAAGTACTAGAGGGGGGCGGGGTGAATAGTACTTTAAAAATAATGAGGAGTATAATTCCTAATTATCGTGCAAACAACTACCAAAACAATTTGCGGAAGCTTAAATTGAAGACAATAACAAAATTAATAATGCTAACAAAAGATATTACTGGGTTCGGATCCACCCAAGTCTCCCCGACTTGTTCCCGGTGATCCTACGTCCCAACCACCCGGATCCCCTCCGGATACTTGAGTTAGAAACCCTAACTCAAGATTTCCACTATGAAATACTTGTGAAAAATCTCCACAAGTCAAATCATACATAAAGTAATTTGTGACTCCCACAACCCAGGATCACAACCACACTCTCACAACCAAGAGTGAAACTTACAATATGAAATTGAAATGAAATAAGAAACTTCTTACCGACAAAATACCTATGCCTTGAGTAATGCTTACAAATTAGGGCAAGGATGATTTTGAGGAAGAAGAAGTGGCACCAAACCCTAGCTCCAAGATGTAGATCAGCGATGGAGAGCTATGGGGATGTTGGTGACCTAGAATCAAGCACTTGGCTTGGAAGGCTTCACACTCAATGAATCTCTCTTTGGAAGTAAGAGTGAGGAGAGATTATTGAATGGAATGAAAGAGCTTTGAATGAGCTTGGAATGATTTCTCTTGATCTCTAAACTTGCAATAATATCAGCCTTGACTGTAATGAATGCAGCCCAACAAGTATATATAGGATAGAGGAGAGAGAGAAAGAGAAAAACGTTTCAATTAAAGCTCCAACGGCTCTTTTCTGAACCCAACTAGTCGGTCAAAGAACAACCACCGACCGACTAGTTCATCAACTAGTCGGTCGGTCAATTAACGTATACCGACTAATGAGTGAACATAGAAAAGATCAAAGCACAGACAAAAGGAACTAGTCGGTCCAAGAAGAGTAGCTGACCGACTAGTTTCACAACTAGTCGGTCAGTTACTCAACTGAGACCGACTAACAGATAAAACTGAAGTCTGAGCACAAATAGACTTAGTCGGTCCAAGAACAAATGTTGACCGACTAATTCACCAACTAGTCGGTCGCCAAATGAGCATATACCGACTAACGATAAACAGTAAGTTAGGTGAAAATTGGCATGTACAGTAAAGCTAAACTAGTCGGTCCAAGAAGAAAAGTTGACCGACTAGTTCATCAACTAGTCGGTCGATCAATGAACACAGACCGACTAATGATAAACAGTAGCTCAGGCTCAAATGTGCATGTACAGGGAAAGCTCAACTAGTCGGTCACAGAAGCATCACTGACCGACTAGTTCACAAACTAGTCGGTCGGTGAGTCAACTTAGACCGACTAACTGTAAACAGTAAAGAGCTTGGAAATGACTGACAAGAACTAGTCGGTCCAAGAAGCTTTGCCGACCGACTAGATCACCATTTAATCGGTCAGTTCTTCTTCTTGAACCAGCTAACATGCACAAGAAGTCGCGAATCGAAGCGCGAAGCTTCGGGAAGGATTGTATGGGCTTCTACTAAGATCCTAGATCTAAGATATGAGCGTTATGAAGATTTAAACCGTAATACCTACTCAAGGCTTAACATTCTACGAAAGAAGCTTAAAGACTATAAATAAAACTTGACGATACCGTCTTCAATAGCTTCAATCGATTCTTCATGACTTTTAAAAAGGTCCATAAGCTTCAACAAAGCTTTAGGCATACGATCACGTGCTTTGAGAAGTCTTGAGACGTCGTAATTGATATTCATATGAATTTGGCGACGATCTCCATAACTGCGCTCACAAAGTGTTAGTTCACGTTATATTTATGTTTGTTCATCATCCAAAACCAAATCCGGGGAGTCCAATATCCAACTGTATCAAGATAAGTATTTTTGTTCTCTTTAATTCTATTTTAGTTCTTCTTATTGATTGCTTATTGAATATATCTTTGATGCATGCAATGAATTATTCTATCGTTCTTATATCTATTGTTATGATCCATAAGTAGTCTTATCTAGAGCTAATGGATTAGCTCTATGATCTTAGGATTGAGATGCAAAGTTAGGATTTTTAGGTTGTTTTGGTGAATAAGGGATGTGATTTGGTTGATCCAACAAAGTTTGTAGGAAATCCAAATAGGGTTCTAATTCCCACGAGGTGGTATGAATTCCTAATGGGTTTCCTATGAATCTAATTAGGTGTGTTAGGAGATTCAATTAAGCTTTGTATTCCCACGAGGTGGCGCAGACTTTGATGGGATCCACCAGCATTTCTGTACTAATAAGATCCATCATATCACAAATCTTAGCTCTAATTCCCACGAGGTGGTATTGTTGGATCCTGTGGATGGCAGACAACACTAGAAAGGGGGTTGAATAGTGTTGTGTAAATATAAACTTTTTCGTTCTAATTAGTTAGCAAAATTCGAAACCTTCTACTGTTGCCTAAGAAACCAAGTAGAGCGATCTACGCTTGGTTCTAAATCAACTTAGGTAATCTTAAAATAAATCACAGAGAAAACACCTCTGGTAGTCGACTCCCTATGAACAATAGTCGACTCACAGAGAGATTTTATGCACAACTCTGCGGAAAGAATAAGTAATAAAAATATAAGATTACAAAGGAATACAAGAAAGAATCTTTACACAGCGGATACAAAAAGGATTGATCTTGCAATATATTATGAACAAGTTACAAGAGATATAATGCTCAACAAATCAAGATATAAAAATAGAGGCAGACAATAACAGTCCCCGACCAATCCGGTACAAGATTTCCACTATTTTCATTGGCAAATATAAGCACCTAACTCCACTCGTTAGGATTTCCCACACACCTAGCCATGACCAGGATTTCTGACTACAACACTGCAACATCTAGACTTGTCTAGGATTTCCAACACCCTTACAACAAAGGGCAAATCACAAAATGAGAACCAATATCCAACTAACCATAATATTTGGTGGAGTTTGGATTTACACCCAAATTCTATAGCCAAAGTAATAAATAACAAAGTGTATTCGTGGCTAAATAGAATTCAAAATCGATCGTTAGATCACACAAAGATATGAATTTATTCTTCATGATCTAGATCGTTGTTTCAAAAAATCCTTTTGAAAAACGTTAGCCAAATAAAATTGATCTCATAAAAAAATTAACAGCTAAAAATAAGAGATCAGAAATTTAGAGTAGATTTGGCTAAAATAATGAGAGCAAGAAAATTGACAGATATTTAAGAGTTTTAGCACAAGAATGAATTCTTCAAATTGATGTTATGAAAAATTGATCTCATATCCTCCTCTATTTATAGTGATAATAAGAGAGAATTTGAATTTCAAAAACAGGTTTGACTTTTGCCCTGAAAATCATGTAAGCAATGAATTTGAGAGACAATTGAAACAAGCCAAAACGTTGAAATTCGACAGCTGGTAGTCGACTCCCTAGGAGTGGTAGTCGACTCCCAGAGCGTTTCAGAAGAGTAGCAATTTCCAGCTGGTAGTCGACTCCCACTTTTTTTGTAGTCGACTCCCAGAGCAGTTTCTTCTGAGACTTAGCTAGCAAGAGATGTAATTAACTCCAGGGTGTAATGGAGATTAACTACTAAGATAAGAAGTAACTAGTGATTGCTCTCAAGAGGTTCAAATGCTTTGAAAAACATTTGAACACATTTTAAATTTGAAATCATTTTGAGTGTGTATGTTATAATTACTTTTGGCTTTAACATAATCCTAAGAAAGACACAACTCACACACTATAGACTTAGGACGAGTCTTCATGAAGCTTGATCCAAAGATGAAGTAGATGCAAGCTTTCCTTTGAGCTTCTTCTTCTTTTCAGCGTGAGCTTAATCATTTGAATTTAGCAACATCGTCTTTGTCTAAACTAAGTGTAGTTTGTTCTTCTTTGGAGTATACATAAACCTTTTCATTCATCGCATAACCAGCACACTTTAGATGTAGTGTAGTTAGTACACTAACTTCATTTGGTGTGCTCATCATCAAAATCACTTGGGGGTGGAATTCAATTTCCATCACTCTCTCCATTTTTGATGATGACACCCAAATGAAAAATGAAGTAAGTTAATCAATATTTGACTTTTAATAAAATTACTTGCTCCCCCCTGCTTAGATGTGGTACTCCCCCCTGCATCAAAGCCGTTAGCAAAACAATACATTCATTTTTGCATTTCATACTCTTTCTCCCTCTTGTCATCAATTAAAAAAGATGACATACTATATCAACAAATTTTTCATCCAAACTGTATTCAACAAGTATGAAGTTAGAGAGAAAGTAAATCTGTCACGCCCCGCTTCCCAAAAATGTGGAGGCGAGACGTGAGAAGGTCCGCTCAGACTTGAAGCTGAAAAGCCGCAAGTCCGATAAGCGTCAAATAGAACTATTAAATAGCAGGTCCTTGCAAGTGCGAACAGAACAACAATAATAATAAAGGGAGAGACAGATAAAATTATCTCAGAACGTCCAAAATAAATCCACACATCCCAGAAAAGCCACCAGGCTAAAAGAAGAAACGAAAAGAAAAGTACAAGAGACTGAAAAGAGGCCTAAGGCATGGCCGACATAATACATAACATCAACAAGAAAAGAGAGGTGCTACGCACCGACAGCTTAACAAAGACTAAGCAGAAAATAACAACAGCTAGAAGGAGCTCTAGGACTGGTCTCCTATGTCCTCGAACTCAACACCTGCAACCTGCTCGTCCTTAACGACCAACTCTGGCTCACAATCTAACATGTGACACCCAAAAGAGAAAAGGGGCACATGTCAGCAAGTCTAAAAGACTTGAGCAAGGAAACTGAAAGTAAGGCAACTAGCAACCTAGCAGTTTTAGCATGCATGACATGACAGTTATAACAAGAGTGCACAATTAAGACATGGCAAGACAATTTGTACAAGAGAACATTTATCGGGACAAGACAAGAGTAGCCAAGCTACTATCAATTCAATCAATTCACATTTTGTAGGTGTTTAAGCCCTTCGCTGAATGGCATAGCATTTCAGACCGATCGGCGCTAAACACTACCCAATATTCACACGATATGGAGCCTGGGGTCCCCGCACATTGAGCTCAGCTAGTGAGCCTGAGGTTGCCCCGCACATTGAGCTCGCATTCTTAGTTCACAATTCAATACATCGAGCGTTGGGGTTTCCAACTCATTATGCTCGCTTCTGGTCACGAGCCAGGAACACAAGTATGGCGTAGGGAACACCTAGCCGGAACACGCAATTCGGGCATTGGCTATCAACCAACACATGGCCCGCTTCTGGAACACGAGCCAGGAACACAACATTGTAGCGAAGCTACGCAATCACAGCAATACCTAAAGAATGCGAGGTCATGACAATTTATTTGCGTACAGTTAATTAAATTAAACGTGACAGGCGAAATGCAATGACATGAACATATTCGCGTACCGCTAATGGAAAGTAAACATGACAGGCAAAGATGCAGTGATGATATGAACAGATAATAGCGTACCGTTAATTGAATTTAAACGTGACATACAAGCATGATGAGGGTGACGGATCTAGCTTCGTTGTCAAGCTAGATCAAATGCGTCTAGGCAGCTATCCTTTCACTGCCTAGTCTCTTTTACGCTAAGCAAGGTAATGGCCTGAGCACGGCCTAAACAACAAGGGTAGCAAGTTTCACTTGCCTGAATTTACGTGCCGGTATCACAATACTCAAAGTCCAACCACATATCATAACGTCCAGAGCTCCCACGCTCAGTCCAACACCAGCCTACAGTCCCGTATTATTATCTTGGATTAGTGAGTTACAAAGCAGTAGAAACACAGTTTTTATCTTGATTAGCATGCAAAATTGGTGAGGGTTCCCCTGGTTCAGAATTATACCCTCACACGACGCGAGAGCTACACTGACGTCGGGTAGCGACGTCAGGGGTTGAACTCCTGTTTCGCAAACGGTACGGAACGTCCTGTGCTCTGCTGGAGATTTGTTCCTATTTCGTTGAAAATAGAGATGTTACCGACATATGAGTTCCTGTAATCTATCAACGGCCGAATATAATTCTGGGCAAACGTGTAGTAGTCCGAAGGCTCTCGTATTGCCATATGATGAGGTGAAAACTTATAAGGGTCCTCAACATCCAACAAAAGCGATCAAATACCACAGCCATATTGATGATACGATCAAATACAAAAGCGATCAACATCCAACAAAGTCGGGGTCTGCGATGAGGGGAGCGGAGGATTTCTACAGGTGGGAGGTCAGATCGGGGGCGAATGGCGAGGTCGGATCGGAGCTCTGTTCCGAGCAGGGGAATTAAGGGAAAACAGAGGAGGTGGTCGGCGTTCAGTCGGGAGGATATCGAGGGGCGGTGACTTCTCAAGTGCTGGCGGCGGGCTGCGTTCAATGGAGAGGGGACTCGGGCGCTACTCGAGAAGGTGGAGGGGGCTCCGGGGAGACGGCCACGGCCGTGGGCGGATCGGCGGATTTCGGCGTCGCTCGGGGCTCCGCGGGGAGCCGTGAACGAGAGGGGGAGGTGCTGAGGGGGAATCGCGGCCGTGGGGACCGCCGGAGGGCGCGAGGGCGACGGATCGCCGGAGGGAGAGAGGGCGACGGGGAAATTTGGGGAGTAAATGTTGGCGGCGGCTGCGTTCTGTGTTTGTTGGGAGATAAAGTAGTAGCCCTAGGTTACTTAATAGGCTAGAGGCTCATGTGAAGGGAAAACTAGGGTATTAGCTATTTGGGATGATAATAGGGGTGTATCCAATAGGTTGGAAGAGGAGTGGACTTAAGGGGAGATAATAATTTGGGTGGTGAATAGCTAGGGAATAGGTCAACATGAGATGTAGATCCTATGGCTGAGATCAATTCAGATTTAATTAAGCTGTGAATTAAAGATGAGCTGGGTTAATTACAAGTTGATGATGATTTGGGTGATAGGTCAACCAAACGGTATCCGAAAAATATAAATAAAATACCGGGACGACCGCGTCGACGAGAGGAACAAAACTAAGAAGACGGATCACCATTTCGATGACGAGAAACGAAATTAAAAATAGAAAGGTCTTACGGCCGAAGTGAAAATCGTGACGTCTCTTCAAATAGGATCGAATCGTGGGAGAACGACCCGGAACTGACGTTCCCAATTAACACCACAATTTTAATATTCTCGGAGAGGGTCACAACGGCACATCACACCATAGTGTTCGGTTGCGGGCAAGGTCTAAAATAAATACGTGCACGAACAAGACTACGTGCACAAAAGCGTACAAAGGATACGGGGTCCAAAGGCGACGGTAATTCTAAGTTGGGCACACGACGGGGTTGGCTTGCTAGGGATGCAACCAAGGCGCTACGGCCCTAACGATTCGACAACACAACTCACATACAAAGCAACAAAACCAATCCAATACCCGAAATTGCTATACGCACAGCCGTATAACGAATAGTGGGTACCGGCCGTTACATCCTACCCACCTTAGAATAAAGTCCGTCCTCGGACTTTCTAACACATCTAGTCGATCTAGTGACTACCCCAACCAATATCACATCATCATTCAACCACGTATAGTCATGTCAACCGCTTATACATATACACTAGGTAGTCAATCATTTATTTTACAATCATGTATTTGTTCACGCACATTATACTCATATACCTATCATAGCCAGACAATTTCATACACGCATTTCAATCATTCATATAGTCACAACATCCTTATAGAACTATTAAATACTTATCACCTACCATGGTGCACATACTCACCAACAACCAAATAGTTCACGCCACATTTAGATAATTACCTATGAACCAAATAATAAGGATACACTACTCCCTATATCTCCTAGTGCACATCCAATACCAAACAATCAATATGTGTAATCACACCATACCATTATTAAAACAAGTTCACTATATCTAATATACATTCACCATCATTATAATTTCATAATTTATAGTCATTCAAATGCACGCACACATTTCACCGTATTATCACTTCATATATAGTCATATAGCTATAATCACGACACACCTCACATACCATAGTCACCAATTCCTATAACTATCATATACTTACCCGTGCATGGTGCACATCCACGCACGCTAATGTAACATTCATATATTCTACTATATGCTCAGCACATATACACACTTAGTTTTAGCTAGCACACATATATTCACGCAACCAAGTCCTTAGTGAATAACTATACTACAAGACCAACTCATATAACTATATATATTGGTATAGCCACCCACAATCGTGTGCGTAACACAACCAGGCACAAACAATCCAAACATTATACATACATACATCATCCATCACTATACACCAACCACATATAATACACCAATGTACATAGAGTATACCCACTCAAGCTTGAGTGAGACTCAAATCATAGCGGAGTATTCTATATCCATAACACAACATCCATACATATATCAATACCAACACACATACAACTTCATAAGCACCATGAAATTAAATACAATATGACGACATATCAAATTACACTAATGGGGCCCACCAAACTATATTAAGGTTGATACGACAACGACAAGCTCTATTGGCTAGACAACAGGTTGGAAACCGAAATCAAAAGCGTGACGAATGGAAAGATCGAAAAGCACGAGTTCATCTAGGACGAAGGTAAGGAGCCAGATTGGTTAGATGAACTAGGGTAAAACTGTGATTGCTTAGGTGGGAAGAGTAAGAGGTAAGGATACCCTTATAAAATAGAGAAAAATAGTATGTAAAAGTCTTAAGTTAAAATACGAAAAGTTTGAAAACTGTTGTACTTCAAAAGTTGATGCCCCTTTTCGTATAAAAATATTTAGAGGTCGATAAAACAAATTGTTCGAAATAAGCTTGAGTCGAATATACATGATAGGAGAAAACGGCTTATTGGTTTATATAAAATCATTATAAAAGGAAGTAAATCATTTACACGAATATTAAGGTCGTAGTTTAGGAAAATACTACACGGTAGTAATTTAATAACGTTTGCAAAGTTTGAAATGAAATTAAATTAACTGAAGAATTTAAACTCAGGTTAAACGCTGTCAAAATTCTTAAGCCAGTGAAAATTTAAAGTAATCAATATTGAAACTACTTTTAGAGGAATCAGGATTTGCCAAAAAGAGACTGTTTTACACAAAGCTCTTAACATGCGAGCACCACGAGCCTGGTGCTGATATATAAAAATAATTGAAATTCCATTTATTTTAAAAGGTAATTTTACGGAAATCGGAACTAGGAAAAACGTTGAGCTTAACATCGACTTGCTGAAACCATATGCAACTTGAAAAGTATATTAAAGGAAGCGCGACGAGTCATTTGAACCGCATAAATAAGAAAGGAAAATTTATAAATCGAATTGGGAAAAATAGAAATACGGCTCAGAATACAATTAATATGTGTGAAGGAACAAGATATTTAAATAGGTATGAAAAGTATAGGCTGGAAAAAACATTATAAACAGTAATCAAAATCTCGTCAAACCTTTCGAAATTTCAAAAATGAATTTAAGTCAACGGAAAAGCATGAAGTCCAAATACATATATTAAAAGTTTTCGAATGAGTTTAAACCTTGCGAATAAGGGAATCGAAAATACTTCCAAAGATTCAGCATTTGCGATAAAGAGATGTTAAAGTATGTACGCTAAACGGTTAGAATAAATCTCATAGTTTAGAAAAATGGTATATCGAATTTTCAAAATAGTGTTAGAGTCCTTAAACCAAAATGCGAAAAATATAGATTAGAAAATGGTTACAAGATAGTAATTCAAAATTACAACTATTATGCTCTGAATCTATAAGGAATCTTGACTCAATCGAAAAGTGAGAAATTTAAGTATATACGTAACGGGTTTAAAACAAAATTTAAACTTAGCGAAAACTTCAATAGGGGAAATCGAAAAATAACTTTAGAAGAAATTAAGCTTGTGAACGGGGACATTCGAAGGATCAACGATTATCGAAACGTGGTGGTCATGGGGATCGAGGCAAGGAATTTGGTCGGATGGTCAAAACATATATACGCCTAGGACATGAATCAGGAAAGTCTACGGGAAACTCCTATAGTCGACCAACCAAGGATTTAAGAACTAAGCGCTGAGACTTTCTAAGGCTAGACGGTAATGAGATGCGTCCAGCTTGGTCCGAAATCGATGAACCCAAGTGAACGACTAACGAAATTCTAGAAGTCCAACATGGTCAGAGTTAGGCGAGAACCACTAAGGTGACTCCTAAGACAATTAAATCAATTCCTAGCAGGGAGTTTAACTAACAATCAGGGTCCTCTAACTAGCAAGTATAGACGTCTAACTAAGTCTTCCTATCATCTAGTGACAAGGAAAACGATTAGAACTAGACTCAAGACTTGTGACTTGGATGTTTTAATTTATTTAATGGACATTTTGTTATTATTATCGTTGTTCCGGTTATTCACAGTTGCAAACGGACCTGCATGGGCCACCACTAAAACCTGTCACGCCCCGCTTCCCAAAAATGTGGAGGCGAGACGTGAGAAGGTCCGCTCAGACTTGAAGCTGAAAAGCCGCAAGTCCGATAAGCGTCAAATAGAACTATTAAATAGCAGGTCCTTGCAAGTGCGAACAGAACAACAATAATAATAAAGGGAGAGACAGATAAAATTATCTCAGAACGTCCAAAATAAATCCACACATCCCAGAAAAGCCACCAGGCTAAAAGAAGAAACGAAAAGAAAAGTACAAGAGACTGAAAAGAGGCCTAAGGCATGGCCGACATAATACATAACATCAACAAGAAAAGAGAGGTGCTACGCACCGACAGCTTAACAACGACTAAGCAGAAAACAACAACAGCTAGAAGGAGCTCTAGGACTGGTCTCCTATGTCCTCGAACTCAACACCTGCAACCTGCTCGTCCTCAACGACCAACTCTGGCTCACAATCTAACATGTGACACCCAAAAGAGAAAAGGGGCACATGTCAGCAAGTCTAAAAGACTTGAGCAAGGAAACTGAAAGTAAGGCAACTAGCAACCTAGCAGTTTTAGCATGCATGACATGACAGTTATAACAAGAGTGCACAATTAAGACATGGCAAGACAATTTGTACAAGAGAACATTTATCGGGACAAGACAAGAGTAGCCAAGCTACTATCAATTCAATCAATTCACATTTTGTAGGTGTTTAAGCCCTTCGCTGAATGGCATAGCATTTCAGACCGATCGGCGCTAAACACTACCCAATATTCACACGATATGGAGCCTGGGGTCCCCGCACATTGAGCTCAGCTAGTGAGCCTGAGGTTGCCCCGCACATTGAGCTCGCATTCTTAGTTCACAATTCAATACATCGAGCGTTGGGGTTTCCAACTCATTATGCTCGCTTCTGGTCACGAGCCAGGAACACAAGTATGGCGTAGGGAACACCTAGCCGGAACACGCAATTCGGGCATTGGCTATCAACCAACACATGGCCCGCTTCTGGAACACGAGCCAGGAACACAACATTGTAGCGAAGCTACGCAATCACAGCAATACCTAAAGAATGCGAGGTCATGACAATTTATTTGCGTACAGTTAATTAAATTAAACGTGACAGGCGAAATGCAATGACATGAACATATTCGCGTACCGCTAATGGAAAGTAAACATGACAGGCAAAGATGCAGTGATGATATGAACAGATAATTGCGTACCGTTAATTGAATTTAAACGTGACATACAAGCATGATGAGGGTGACGGATCTAGCTTCGTTGTCAAGCTAGATCAAATGCGTCTAGGCAGCTATCCTTTCACTGCCTAGTCTCTTTTACGCTAAGCAAGGTAATGGCCTGAGCACGGCCTAAACAACAAGGGTAGCAAGTTTCACTTGCCTGAATTTACGTGCCGGTATCACAATACTCAAAGTCCAACCACATATCATAACGTCCAGAGCTCCCACGCTCAGTCCAACACCAGCCTACAGTCCCGTATTATTATCTTGGATTAGTGAGTTACAAAGCAGTAGAAACACATTTTTTATCTTGATTAGCATGCAAAATTGGTGAGGGTTCCCATGGTTCAGAATTATACCCTCACACGACGCGAGAGCTACACTGACATCGGGTAGCGACGTCAGGGGTTGAACTCATGTTTCGCAAACGGTACGGAACGTCCTGTGCTCTGCTGGAGATTTGTTCCTATTTCGTTGAAAATAGAGATGTTACCGACATATGAGTTCCTGTAATCTATCAACGGCCGAATATAATTCTGGGCAAACGTGTAGTAGTCCGAAGGCTCTCGTATTGCCATATGATGAGGTGAAAACTTATAAGGGTCCTCAACATCCAACAAAAGCGATCAAATACCACAGCCATATTGATGATATGATCTCATTTGCACCGGGAACCCCACCTTGCAAAACTGCATTCCGATAATTGTGAAAGAGTTCCTCCAGCCCATCAACAACATTGTGGAAAGCCTTCCTGTCTAACAAAAGAAAGTAACTCTTGTTCGTCCCACGCTCAGAGAGAAGGCCTCAAATCCTTGACCTCCTCCTTCGCATCCAAAGCAAGAACCGCATGCCTCGTGCTCGACATGCCCATCGATCCATACGCAAAACACGGGCACCTCCTCGTCCTCAAGCTCACAGCGCAAGGAGGCGCGCTGGGCGGCGATGTACGGCGCCGTGACAGCTTCGGCGACCGTCGGGGTTTCGCTGCGGTATCGTTCGGGGTTGGTCGGAGGGGAAACTTGACCGGAGCTAGGGCGCTGCCGGAGGGGAGATCTGGCGATGCTAGTGCGGAGGCAAGTCGGGGTCTGCGATGAGGGGAGCGGAGGATTTCTACAGGTGGGAGGTCAGATCGGGGGCGAATGGCGAGGTCGAATCGGAGCTCTGTTCCGAGCAGGGGAATTAAGGGAAAACAGAGGAGGTGGTCGGCGTTCAGTCGGGAGGATATCGAGGGGCGGTGACTTCTCAAGTGCTGGCGGCGGGCTGCGTTCAATGGAGAGGGGACTCGGGCGCTACTCGAGAAGGTGGAGGGGGCTCCGGGGAGACGGCCACGGCCGTGGGCGGATCGGCGGATTTCGGCGTCGCTCGGGGCTCCGCGGGGAGCCGTGAACGAGAGGGGGAGGTGCTGAGGGGGAATCGCGGCCGTGGGGACCGCCGGAGGGCGCGAGGGCGACGGATCGCCGGAGGGAGAGAGGGCGACGGGGAAATTTGGGGAGTAAATGTTGGCGGTGGCTGCGTTCTGTGTTTGTTGGGAGATAAAGTAGTAGCCCTAGGTTACTTAATAGGCTAGAGGCTCATGTGAAGGGAAAACTAGGGTATTAGCTATTTGGGATGATAATAGGGGTGTATCCAATAGGTTGGAAGAGGAGTGGACTTAAGGGGAGATAATAATTTGGGTGGTGAATAGCTAGGGAATAGGTCAACATGAGATGTAGATCCTATGGCTGAGATCAATTCAGATTTAATTAAGCTGTGAATTAAAGATGAGCTGGGTTAATTACAAGTTGATGATGATTTGGGTGATAGGTCAACCAAACGGTATCTGAAAAATATAAATAAAATACCGGGACGACCGCGTCGACGAGAGGAACAAAACTAAGAAGACGAATCACCATTTCGATGACGAGAAACGAAATTAAAAATAGAAAGGTCTTACGGCCGAAGTGAAAATCGTGACGTCTCTTCAAATAGGATCGAATCGTGGGAGAACGACCCGGAACTGACGTTCCCAATTAACACCACAATTTTAATATTCTCGGAGAGGGTCACAACGGCACATCACACCATAGTGTTCGGTTGCGGGCAAGGTCTAAAATAAATACGTGCACGAACAAGACTACGTGCACAAAAGCGTACAAAGGATACGGGGTCCAAAGGCGACGGTAATTCTAAGTTGGGCACACGACGGGGTTGGCTTGCTAGGGATGCAACCAAGGCGCTACGGTCCTAACGATTCGACAACACAACTCACATACAAAGCAACAAAACCAATCCGATACCCGAAATTGCTATACGCACAGCCGTATAACGAATAGTGGGTACCGGCCGTTACAAAATCAATGATCAATTCTGTAGAAAAGCGTTAGTATATGATATGATCAACTTATTTTCAGCAGAATATATCAGATAATGTTAAGCATAATGTTCAACCATAAGCCTGACTAAAAACATAAGAGTATCAACCACCACAGCATAAAGTAGTTATTACAGACCAAGAAGTTTTTTGAAAACCATAGTTTAAAAAAAGCCATTGTTTTGAAATTAAGAGTGACCACCATTCTTCTCCCTCTTCAAAGAATTGATCTCCTCAAGGATTGTCTTGAGAGTTTGCTCGGTCATATCATTGCTCCTTACTACCAGATCCTTCAGATCATCAACCTTCTTGTTAAGAGCTTCAAATTCTTTCTTTTAGGAAATCTTCAAGTTTGAAATCTTGTTTAGCAGCATGTCTTGAAGTTCCACAATATATACCTGTGGTTCTTCTTCTTCGCCCTCGCCATCTTTTTCTTCCTCTTCTTCATCTGTATCAGAAATGAGGGGTTCTTTACCTTTCTTCTTTGCAGAGGATTCTCCTCGCTCAACAACAAGAGTCTCTTCAAGGATGTTTTGGTTGAGATCAATAAGGAGCCCCATTCTACCGAGCGTGTGTACATCAAACACAACAACCGGTTCCAGAATTTCGGTTTCTTTGTCAAGAGGAACATTTTGACCAATAAATAGAATTTTAAGATACTGGACATGAGCTAAGGAGGAAGATAACCTATCAGATGATGCAGAGGGAATAATGGAATCCATGATAACTTTAGACCAATTTACGCGGATATTACCTAACATTGCTAAATACATTTGGCCTGTTTCTCAGAAAAGATGGAATGGCTACCAGACTTCTTCGTGATATTATAAGATAGGATATTTGCTAAAATTCTTGCTGGGTAGCGCAAATCACTACAAGGTAGTTTAGTTTGAAAATATCTACCCGACAAGTACATTTTATCAAGAATATCGCTATCAGTCATTTCAATATTATCAAGCAGTTCTCCAGAGTAAGAAATTCCTAAAGCTTGCCCAAGGGACTTAACAGTCATAGCTATTTTAGAGTCAAGAACTTTAGTAACAAATCTAGATTTGACAAGGTCATAGTCCATGTTGGTGTAAAACAGATATACAAGCCTAGGATAGCACATGAAGACATTGTCAGATGAGAATAGGGTTAGAAGGTTCTGAAACTCTAGAATATCAACAGTTCCATAATTCAGAACTTGATCTAAATTAACAAACCTCTCATGGAGGATTTGTCTCTTAGAAATATTTAGAAATTTGTCATAAGAAACATTTTTGAAGAGATAAGCTTCAATAATTTCCTTTTGAGAAAGAGATGATTATTTGAGGATTTTCCTCTTCTTGCCAATGACCTTTTTAAAAGGCATTCTAGAAAGAGAAAAAATAAATTGAGTCACAATGCTAGAAGATACAAGAATCAAGAATTAATGAAAGTAAAGCAAGTTTATGAGAGAAAGATTTTACCTTTGAAGTTCTTCCTTGAGATGAACAGAGTTTTTACCAAGGAGAGGAGATGAGAACCAAGAATTTTTCAAGAGGAGGGGTAAAAAGGAGGTAGTCAGCTCCCCTAGGGTTGTGAGTTTGGGGGTTTTACCTCATGAGATGAAAGAGGATGATGAAATGTGGCATTTAAATCAAGAAATCAAGGGTTGAGATCATTTCTCCTTATTGGGTTTAAGTTGCCTCTTGCCTTTGAACCCATTTAACTCAATGAAACCCAAAACCAGTAAGAAAGAAAGAAGAAAAAAAGAACCCAGATTTTCGCACAGCTTACTGGTAGTCGACTCCATGCTGGGCTGAGTCATTTTCTCATCCCGAGGAGTTTTGGTCCAAAGCTGAGTGCGTTTCTGAAAAAAATGTTTTATAGATATGAAACAAATATTTATAATCATATATAAAATGAAAAAAAATATTTAATCAATCATTCAATTACTTAAACACATTAAACATATAGTTTTGCGACACAATTTTTGTCGCAAAATTTTGACGCTATTCTTGTTTCTCCTCCTCGTTCTTTTAGAGTATCTGAAAAGATAAGCGTTTATGGTACTATTTGCTTTTGAGTCTAGAGGGTTAGTCTTTAGGAAACCAAACCCAAAATGTTTTAGTTCCTTCATGGAAAACATATTTATAATTCTTGTTTAAGTGAATTTTTTGAAAGAAGTTTGTAGTGTACCTTTTTTTGTCTCTGCTCGGACACATTCTTTGGTATCCAGATGCTCAAAAAAATTTGTTAGAATGATGCATCCTAGTATGCTTAACACGTTTCTTGGTATGATTTGAATCATATCCAAGTCCGGTTTTGCTAGATGAGGCTTTTTGATTATATATTAAACTATCTAGCTTTCATTTTTCTTTGTTGAAATTTTCAATAATTTTCATCGTAGCGTCCTATTTGTCTTTGACTAATACGAGAAGATTATACAAATTTTCGACCTTTTCATTCAGGGAAAGAATGTCTTTTTGCAAAGACTCATTCTTTTCTTTTAATGCAATGTTTTCTTTAACAATCTCTTCCTTTTCTTTAGTCTCTCCCTTAACTAATCTAATTGTTTTTCTATGTTCTTTAATGAGCTTTTTATGCATTTTTCATAGCTCCTTATCTGCTCCCTTATAATCCATATCTTCATCATCACTTGATGATGAATCACTATCACTAGATGAATCATGCATGGTGCTTACCTTAGACGATGTGGAAGCCATAAAACAAATATGTGCTGTCTCTATTCTTTCGTCTTTGTCGTCTTCTGAGGATTCATCGGATGAAGAAACATCGCTTTGGTCGAAGGCTACGTAAGCTTCCTTCTTTGGTCGTCGAAACCTGTTTCTTCCATTGTTTCTTCTCTCGTGGCTTTCTCGGTTCTTTCCACGTTCTTTGGAATCATGGTTGTTCCTTTCCAAGGGACAGTCTCTTTTGACATGCCCTGGTTTACTGCAGCCAAAACAGATAATACCGTTAGTGGGTCTAAAAGGACGTGTACAATACTTACTTGTGATGAATTCTTTAAAGTTCTTTGAGATGAAAGCAATATGATCCTCTTTGTCCTTGTAGTCGGAATCTTCTTCTTAAGCTTTGAAAGAAAGATTCTTCTTCTTTGGTTTTTCTTCGATCTTCTTGTCTTCTTCAAGTTCAATCTCATATGCCATGAGATTTCCTATTAGTTCTTCTATGGTAAGATCCTTCACGTTGTGAGCTTCTCGAATGGCTATTGTCTTTCCTTTCCATTCAGGTCGGAGAGATCTCAGTATCTTCATCTCCTGCTCGTATTCTGAAAGTTTCTTTCCTAGTCATGCGAGCTCATTTGTAATGTTAGTGAAAGGAGTATTCGCATCGGTGATACTCTCTCCTTCTTCCATTTTGAAAGATTCAAACTTAGAATGTAAAACATTTATACAGAATTCTATTACCTTTTCAGTTCCCTCTTGACTTACCTGAAGGGTGTGCCATATTTGATGTGATGTCTCGCATTGGGAAACTCGATTAAATTCATTACATGTTACGGCGCAAAATAGTGCATTCATCGCCTTTGCATTGAGATTTGCTTTCTTCTTGTCATCGGTTGCCAATTTTCCGAACTCAACTTCGGTAGGTGCGATGTATGGAACTTTAGTGACGGTCCATGCCTCGATGTCTAGTGACTCTAAGTGAGTCTTCATCCGGATTTTCCAGCTAGCATAGTTTGTTTCGTTGAACAGAGGTGGTCGCATGGTGTTGAGTCCTTCAGAGTGAAACGATGTTGATGCCATCACCTTTTATATACTCGCTCTGATACCAAGTGTTGGATCCTGTGGATGGCAAACAACACTAGAAGGGGGGTTGAATAGTGTTGTGTAAATATAAACTTTTTCATTCCAATTAGTTAGCACAATTCAAAACCTTCTAATGTTGCCTAAGAAACCAAGTAGAGAGATCTACGCTTGGTTCTTAATCAACTTAGGTAATCTTAAAATAAATCACAGAGAAAACACTTTTGGTAGTCGACTTCCTATGAACAGTAGTCGACTCACAGAGAGATTTTATGCACAGCTCTGCGGAAAGAGTAAGTAATAAAAATATAAGATTACAAAGAATACAAGAAAGAATCTTTACACAGCAGATACAAAAAGGATTGATCTTGCAATATATCATGAACAAGTTACAAGAGATATAATGCTCAACAAATCAAGATATAAAAATAGAGACAGACAATCACAGTCCCTGACCAATCTGGTACGCTATTTCCACTATTTGCCTTGGCAAATACAAGCACCTAACTCCACCCGTTAGGATTTTCCACACACCTAGCCTTGACCAGGATTTCCGACTGCAACACTGCAACACCTAGACTTGTCTTGGATTTCCAACACCCTTACAACAAAGGGCAAATCACAAAATGAGAACCAATATCCAACTCACCACAATATTTGGTGGAGTTTGGATTTACACCCAAATTCTATAGCCAAAGTAATAAATAACAAAGTGTATTCGTGGCTAAATAGAATTCAAAATCGATCGTTAGATCACACAAAGATATGAATTTATTCTTCGTGATCTAGATCGTTGTTTTAAAAAAAAATCCTTTTAAATAATGAAAATAAGGAACAAGGATTTTGGAAAAACGTTAGCCAAATAAAATTGATATCATTAAAAAAATTAACAACTAAAAATAAGAGATCAGAAATTTAGAGTAGATTTGGCTAAAATAATGAGAGCAAGAAAATTGAGAGATATTTGAGAGTTTTAGCACAAGAATGAATTCTTCAAATTGATGTTATGAAAAATTGATCTCATATCCTCCTCTATTTATAATGATAAGATAGAATTTGAATTTCAAAAACAGGTTTGACTTTTGCCCCGAAAATCATGGAAGCAATGAATTTGAGAGAGTTGAAATAAGTCAAAACGTTGAAATTCGACAGCTGGTAGTCGACTCCCTAGGAGTGGTAGTCAACTCCCAGAGCGTTTCAGAAGAGGAGCAATTTCCAGCTTGTAGTCGACTCCCACTTTTTGGTAGTCGACTCCCAGAGCAGTTTCTTCTGAAACTTAGCTAGCAAGAGATGTATTTAACTCCAGGGTGTAATGGAGATTAACTACTAAGATAAAAAGAAACTAGCGATTGCTCTCAAAAGGTTCAAATGATTTGAAAAACATTTGAAAACATTTTAACTTTGAAATCATTTTGAGTGTGTGTGTTATAATTATTTTTGGCTTTAACATAATCCTAAGAAAGACACAACTCACACACTATAGACTTAGGACGAGTCTTCATGAAGCTTGATCCAAAGATGAAGTAGATGCGAGCTTTTCTTTGAGCTTCTTATTCTTTTGAGCGTGAGCTTCATCATTTGAATTTAGCAACATCGTCTTTGTCTTTACTAAGTGTAGTTTGTTCTTCTTCGGAGTAAGCATAAACCTTTTCATTCATCGCATAACCTGCACACTTTAGATGTAGTGTAGTTAGTATACTAACTTCATTTGGTGTGCTCATCATCAAAATCACTTGGGGGTGGAATTCAATTTCCATCAAGTATGAGTTGAGATTGAATATATTTATCGATCGTAATGCACTTATCACGTGAGAGTTTGGTCATGAGGTGGGACTTAAACGGGATATGTTAGATAAGTGGCGTGTCGAGCCATGAGTTCTACATTTTAGATGCGACAATCTCTCCCTAGTAAAGCCAATTCAACGTAAGAGTTCTAACCTAACATCGATATCTGACGATCCTAGTATTGAGTCCTAATGCCCTAGTCTTTTATTCCTTTCTTTGTGTGGAGTCAGTTGCGACATCGAGTGACGGCTGACGTCCCCTAGTTTTAAAGCATAAGAGTGCAATTGGATTGGGGATACCAGATTTAAATATTTATACCGCAAGCACACAGTGTTTTAGTGTGGCTTGGGGGTCGAACAAAGGGAGGCATGGTTGTGCTTGTTTCTAAGAGGAACCGGTTCACCCCACGGGTGAGCTAGCCCGAACGATTGATGGTTTGTCACTGAATGTAATTACAGAGGATAGACAATATAAAAGGAAACCTAGGACTTCGGTGTCTACCCTATCATGTGTTCTCGCTATTACGACCTACGGATAGGAAAACGATCGGAATTAAGGTTTAGTGGTGAGACGTTGCCTCTAAGAGTGATACCAGCGTTCCATAGGCCCGATATTTCGGTCGATGCCCACGATGATACGCCGGACTACACGGGTTCGGTCGGTGGGTATTCTCATGTCCATTAACACCGACCAACTCCGGGAGCACTAAGCTCGCAACGATAACTCCCAACATCTCATCCCGCCGTTCTCACGCGCTAGGATTCAACGTCTACGCTAAGGGCGTGAGCTGTGGCTTGGGGGTCAACCGCCAAGTTTATTCCCCCTTGGCCCTACGGTCAAAGGCGGTCATTTTCCCACCGATGACAATGAAACACCCCGCGTAACCATCTAAATTCCTAATCCATATCGAAATCCTAGTCCTATGGACGCATTAGGGAGAACCCACGAAGGGGTTTCCACCAAAATCCCAGATTTGGAAACTACTCACAAGTCATAGCTAAAAAGCAATCTAAACAAAAATCAACTGTAAAAATCATGATCAGGTGATTGAGATGAAGTAGTAGCAATGCTATAAAGATAATATCAAAGTTTGAAAGCGATCAGAAGACTTACAAAAATTGTAAAATTCCAGCCGTCACCGTACAAGAAAAAAGACAGAAAAATAACAACTCTTGTGTTCAGAAACCTAGGGCAACTATATATACAGATCGACGTCACCTGATCGGTTGAAGCATCAACCGATCGGGTGAGCTGCTTCGCGCTTCAGCATCGACGGTTCAGAACTTTACCTGCTCGTTTGGTCCGGTCGGTTGGCGTCTCCGGGTCGTCTCTTAGAGAAATGCAGCATCAGGTGAACCGATCGGTTGACCATTCAACCGATCGGTTGGAATTGCCCCCTAAAATTACAGAAAGTTCTGTCGACTTGGCAAGGTCAGCGAACCGCCGGTTGAGCTCTCCGGGTCGTCGCTTGGGAAATCAGCTACTGATGAACCGATCGGGTGAGATGTCACTCGATCTGTTGGAATTCAGCTCGAAATGGTCGAGAGCTCTGTTGGTTTGAACTGGTCGACGAACCGGTCGGTTGGGCTGCACTTCGCTTCAGCTTCCGTCCGGGTCGGACACGCGTGCACCACCCGATTGGTTGGCTATGTCCAACCGATCGTGTAGGATCCTGTCAAAACAGCGTTAGGATCGATAAATGAAGTTGAGACTTACGCTTGCGTATGCGGCACGGTAGTCTCGGAACTTCGCCTTCGGATTCGCCACGACGGGTCGAGACTTCTCACGAACGGAGTTAGGCTACTAAATCCACAATCTAAATCTCTACTTTTAGATTAAGAACTTGGATAAAGAGAGAGGAAGGATTTCGGCAGAGCTTCGCTAGAATGAAATGCAAGGCAAGAATACCATGCAAAAGTGTAAGGAAATGGCTAAGCCTTGGGTCTTATTTATAGACCCCAAGGTAGTTATTTTAGGAGTAATTGTTCCTTTGGAACAATTTAACTAAGGTGTACCATCATACATGGCACATTATAAGCTTAAGTTGTACCATATGCATGGTACAACATAAGCTTAAGATATTCCCCCTTTATTAGCCATATGTCGCTTGCACTTATGCATATATAATGAGACTTTCCCACTAATCTAGAGATCCTCTCCGCAAGGGAACAGATTCCCTTTGCACACGACTTCGTGTACGCAAAGTTCGAGGTCCGTATTCCCTCATACATCCCCTACAAGGGTGTACAAACGTCATCCATATCCAACATCTCCCACTCACACTTGAGGGGATTGTAAGAGAACGTCTTTCTCTTAGTTCTTTCATCTATCATACCGAGAAATAGATCGTGCGACCGTCATGCGCGTAGAGTCTGTTGTTGTGCACTTGTTAGAGATACACAACGACCTCGAAGGTGCAAAGTTGAGTAGTTCAACGCATGCTTTACCCTAGATTATTTCTTCACATTTCTTATACTTTATATTCAACAATTGAATCCCATCTGGATCACAATTGGCTGGCCAGCTTTGAATCATTAAAGTCCAAATGCGAATATGAAATCAATCTTCCTCTTCTTGCGAACCTTCTGATCTTGACTTGATTCGCTTTTCTAACGTGCCCCGCCGAGCCGAATTATCATAGCCCATTAGCAACACGCTAAGATAGCGATCATCTCGTCAAATCTAAAGGAACCAATTGGAGTCCTTGAGGGTAAGAGTTAAGACCCATATGGTCTTTGAGTATCACATAATAGCAAACACTATTGCTACTAACTCAGTGGTCGAAATGCATACGTGGTATGAACACGTATTACAACATCACTCCTTTCCCAGGGAGAGTATGTCTTAATGATGTTGTACAGATGAAAGATCAGACACCACCGTGCCTATCTTTTGAGTCCCCTTACTACCCATGAAATATTCCCGGACTCTCATCCTGCATAAGACAGATAGGATTTAAAAAATCCTATGAGATCTCTTTTAAATATCCTTGTGATACAGATCTCAGATCTTTTGTAAGCATCCATATGATGCAGATCTTTCATTCGACTATCTTGTTTAAGTCACGACTCTAAATCATTTGTCTAATGATTTTGACTTTAAACTAGTCTCATCTCTATCTTATCCATCTGATAAGATAAGGCGGTTGCTCATGTGAGAGAGCCAACCTTAATCTGTCCGACATACAAACAATTAAATAGCTGAGACTTAAACACAAATGTATAAAATCATTTGTAATAAACTTGTATGCAATATATAAAAAAACTTCTTCTTTTTATTAAACTTTGATCTTCTATAGACATGGGAAATATTACATGATACAGCTCAGCACCTACGCATTCCCATAGATGATAAGTGTTTGAAGAACACATCTCTGGAGAACGCCTTAGTAAGGGGATCCGCTATCATCTTATGCGTGGATATGTATCCTATGTCTACTTCCTTCCGTTTGTCATAGTCCTTCGCAAACTTGAATCGAATATCAATGTGTTTGGTCTTACAATGAAATTTAGGATCTTTGACATAGGCAATCGAAGCTTGACTATCACTGTATATAGGAACAGTGCTCGAGTCAGTGGCATCCGTCAGCCTGTCTAAGAATTTCCTAAGCCAAACAGCTTCTTGGACCGCCATGCTGAATGCTACAAATTCGGCTTCCATGGTTGATAGGGCGATGCAGGTTTGCTTCTTGCTACTCCAGGATATTGCACCATTCCCGAGCAAGAAAACAAAGCCTGAGGTAGATCTTCGCTCGTCGAGATCACCTGCCCAATCAGCATCGGTATAGCCTTCGAGTTTCAAGGTATTGCCTTGATAGCACAACACATAGTCCGCAGTCCCTTTGAGGTACCTTAATATCCTCTTCACCGCTTTCCAGTGTGCCTGTCCTGGGTTGGATTGGTAACGGCTTACCATACCAACATCATAGCAAATGTCCGGTCTGGTACACATCATGCAGACTCCCGACAACACTGGAGTATGGAACCTTTTCCATAGCTTTCTTTTCTTTTGGATCTTTGGGACACATTTCCAAACATAGACCCTCGCCTTTGCTTATTGGAGTATCAATTGGCTTGCAGTCCTGCATATTAAACCGTTCTAAAACTTTCTTTATATATGTCTCTTGAGAGAGAGAGAAAGAAGTTTCTTGGAACGATTCCTTGAGATCTTAACCCCAAGGATATATGCAGCTTCACCCATGTCTTTCATTTCAAAGACGGATGAAAGCCAAGCTTTGATATCCATGATAAGACGCTTATCATTTCCGGCTATAAGTATGTCATCTACATAAAGAGACATAATTACATACTTGTTCTTAATCCTCTTAATGTATACGCAGTTGTCTTCGTCGTGCATGGAGAAACCATACGACAAAACGAATTCTTGAAAGCGCATATACCACTGCCTTGAGGATTGTTTAAGACCATATATGGATTTACGAAGTTTACAAACCTTATGTTTGTTTTCTTCTTGTACGAACCCGTTTGGTTGTTCCATGTAGATCTCCTCATCTAGTTCTTCGTTAAGAAAAGCAGTCTTTACATCCATCTGATGTAACTCGAGGTCCAAACAAGCCACCATTGCCAGAATTAAGCGAATGGAGGTAAAACGCACGACAGGAGAGAAACTCTCTTCGTAGTCTATTCCTTCCTGTTGCGTGAAACCTTTCGCAACAAGACGAGCTTTATATTTCTCGATGGAGCCATCAGCCTTATGCTTGATTTTGAGAACCCACTTGTTCCCAATGGCTCTACGTCCCTTGGGTAAATCAACCAAGTCCCAGACTTGGTTTGTTTTCATGGATTGAATTTCTTCTTCCATCGCCGCTATCCATTTATCTTTAGCAGGGTATGTGACGGCCTGTTTGAAATTTGCAGGTTCGTCATCATCTTGTAGTAACGTCATGAATGTTTGAGGAAATTCATCCTCAAATCTCAGAGGTGTTAGCCTCGTTCGATTACTACGTCTTGCTTGAGTTTGTTCACTCCCACTTGGAATGACATCACTCTCACTTGGAATAACATCACTCCCACTCGAAATAGGATTGGTATCGTTCGTATCATCCATAGGTGAAGTATGAGGGTCATTTTCCTCCTCTTCACCAAGAATTCTCCCACTCGAACGTTCCGATCCTTCTTGATCCCAAGTCTCAAACAAGGATAAGTCTTGACTTATCTCACCCTGTCTTGGAAACTCGTTTTCCAAGAAGACAACATTCCTCGATTCGAATTCTATTAGACCCCCATTGTCCTCTTGACCGACGAAAACATATCCTTTGGAGTTTTCAGCGTATCGGATGAAGATACACTTCCTCCCACGTGGCCCAAGTTTGCCATATTTGTGAGAGGATAAATGTGCGTAAGAGGCACAACCCCAAGTTTTTAGAATGCTTAAGTCTGGAATTCTATTGTTCCACAACTCATAAGGAGTAGAACTTACTGACTTCAAGGGTACACAGTTTAAGATGAATGCTGCCGTCAATAATGCATCACCCCAAAAGGTGATGGGCAAATTTGCCTGAGACATCATTGATCGGACCATTTCCATCAATGTCCTATTTCTTCTTTCCGCAACACCGTTTTGTTGCGGAGTATAAGGCATAGTTATTTGATGAACTATGCCTTTTTCATCACAGAGTTCCTTAAAACTCGTTGATTGATATTCTCCACCCCGATCGGTTCGCAAGACCTTTATCTTGCGATCTAGTTGATTTTCCACTAAACTCATATAGTTTTTGAAGCAAGATAAAGCTTCATGTTTGTGGGAAATCAAATAAATGTGACCGAAACGGGTGAAGTCATCAATGAAGGTGATGAAATAAGACTTCCCGCGTCTTGTCTTAACATTCATTGGACCACAAATGTCCGAATGGATAAGCTGTAATGGAACTTCGGCTCTTGTGCCAGTTCCAAACGGCTTGCGACAAGTTTTCCCTACAAGACAATGTTCGCAAGTTGACATTTCAACTTTTGAAACATTAGATAGCAAGCCACTTTTGGCAAGTCTATCCATTCTAGTTGGTCCAATGTGACCAAGTCTTGCATGCCAACAAATGATCTCAGATTCAGAATTAGAAGCATTTGTCAAATGGAAACTTTCATTAATAGAAGAAGAATCATCATTCATAGTGTTTAAAACAATCTATCCATTACAAACATTACCCGTCCCAACTAAAGAACTATTACAAACAAGGTCAACATTTTGTTCATAGAACCTCCATTCATAACCTAAAGACAATAACATGACCACGGATACGATATTCCTTCGAATATCTGGAGCAAAGAGGACGTCGTGCAATAATAGAGTCCGACCGTTGTCGAGAACTAGCTTGCATGTTCCGACGCCCTTGACTTCAACACGAGTGTTGTTGCCGACGTATATCCACTTTTTTTCCTTGAGTTATCCTTCGATACTCTACGAAGAACCTTCTGTCCTTCGCAACATGGTCTGTGGCCCCTGAATCAATCAACCAAAAATAGTTAGATTCAGCAAGAAACATGGAACTAGAAACACATATGTAACTAGCCCTACAAGTTACCTTATCACTTCCATCCGTACACGTACGGGCGAAGTGACCGTACTTGTTACACTTAAAGCACTTGATCTTCTTCAAGTTTTTCTTCTTTGAGTGCACATTCTTTTGCCACTTTTTGTTCTTAATCTTCTTTGAGGTTTCCGGTTCTTGCTTTCGTTCGTTCATAAACCTTAAGCGTTTATCCTTCCGCTTCTTTCCTCCATGTGAGGAACTAGCGGCCATGTGCACTTCGGCACTAGGTTTTGCGGCTTGAATCCGCTCTTCCTCGAGTTCGAGGTGTTTGGATACATCGCTTAAAGTTTTAATGCACTCATTATGAGTGAGGTGCATTTTCATGTTATCCCAGCTATCTGGGAGTGAACGAATGACTGCTTGGATCTGTTGTTCGTCAGACAGCGTAAGACCCGCATCCTTCAATTCAGCTATGAGATTCGCCATGTGGCGGAGATGCTTTTTCATAGATTGATCTCGCCGCATTTTGTACGAATCAAATTGAATATTTAAGGAGCGGAGTTTGGTGACCGAAGTTCCACCAAACTTTATTTCTAGCCCAGACCATATGTCTTTGGCTAGGTCGAATTCCCAAAATAGACGCATTATGTCATTGTCCATTGCGGACAATAACGTAATACGTGTTATTTTGTTCTTTCGAGTCCAAGTCTCATAAGCTTCTCAGTCCCTCTTGTGTTGGGCCGTATTGCCCAACTCAGGTTCTTCCATTACGTTTTGGAGTGTTTCAAGCACATCTTGCTCCTGCAAAACATATTGGATTTTTATTGACCAAAGTTTATAATTGTCGCCGTTGAGCTTCTCACCTTTGTTAAGCTCGGCGACAATGTTCTTAGAAGCGGTAGACATATTCGAATCAAAAAACTGCAAAGAAAATGAAAAACATGATCAAAATTCTATGCATAAAGTTTCGATTCTTTAAACACTTGATAAGTTCTTTGGATGCGCTGAAATGTTACTCTAGAATCGAGAAGTTCACTACGTTCCCAACTACCATCTAGAAGTAACTTTCAAAGTATCCCTCTTACTTATCTCATGTAAAAAGAAATCAGAAATGATACCCGTATGGTACCAGCAGCGAAAAAATACTTTTGAAAAACATATCTTTCAAAAATGGAATATGTGAGAGTTTGCGCAAAGAATTTTAGCACAACAATTGCCAAGCCACGAGACTTGTTCTACACACCCATGGTTTAGATAACCATGGCCGGATCGTGGTAGGACTTGGAATTCTAAATTTCGCTATCCTGATTAAGGACAGGACATAACCTATTTGAAAACATCTTTTTCAAAAAAAATTTGAAATACATTGGCTAATCTCCGTAGAGTAGAGCACAACGTCAAAAGTACATTGGCTAATCTCCGTAGAGTAGAGCACAATGACATGGCTAATCTCGCATGCAGTAGAGCACTATGGCTAATCTTCAAGGAGTAGAGCCCAAGAAAAACTTTATAAAATAAGAGCATACGACTGTCGTTAGCCCCGTATGGGCTAGTCGGCACATTCGTGTTAGACCAAGGCCTTTTGACACCCCGTATAGGCTAGTCGGCAAGTTCGTGATCGACCAAGACCTTTTGCCGGATTGGTCGACCAAAACACCCAAAGTGGTCGACCAAAAATTGGTCTTCATCACTTTCGGCCAAGGCCCCTGCCCTGGCCGAGGCTGGCCAAGGGCCGGCCAAGGGCCTCTGCCCTGGCCGGCCAGGGGCCCTGGCCCCTCGGCCAGGGCCTCTGCCCTGGCCGAGGCCGGCCAGAGCCGGCCAGAGGCCACTGGCCGCTCGGCCAGGGCCTGTGCCCTGGCCGAGACTGGCCAGGGCTGGCCCTGGCTCCTGCCAGGGTCGACCAGGCCGGCCCCTGGCCCCTGGCCTGGCTTCGGCCAGGCCTGGCCTTGGCCACGGCCAGGGCCCCCTGGCCGTGGCCGTGGCCGGCCACTGCCGGCCTGGCCATGGCCGGCCATGGCTTGGCCATGGCCGGTCATGGCCAAGGCCATTTTGGCATTGGCCAGCCATGGCCCATATGGCCATGGCCGGCCACCCCCTTTGAATGGGGTTGCCGCACACCCCGCCGGAGGGGTGGCCATGGTGGTTATTGGCCGTAGCCAACCCCCTCCGCATGGGGAGTGGGAGTACATTGCCTCCATTGCCCATTTGGCTATAGATTTCATGTACAAAAATTTATCTTCCCTGATGGAAATAACTACCACCTTCTTCTCCGGTGAAGCACCCGGTCGTCGAGGAAGTAGTTGTCCTCCAATGGCCGTGTGCCAAAAAAATAACCCACTTCAAAAAATTCGTAAACTACGCGCTCCACATGAAGAGAGCGCCCATTCCCTATGAATGGAGACTCAGCATCCATGAAGAGAGCGAGTTTGACGATATGAACGGTTGGTTCTTCCCGTCACGGAGAGTTCCTGCCATATCCGTAATGACAGAAGACCCTAACGTGAAAAGAACAATCGCTGCGTTCTCTCTGTCACGAAGCGTTCCTACCATATCCGTAATGGTAGGATACCCATTCGTGAAAAAGACAACGACTCGTTCATAGTTTCGACGGGGTGACGGTTCTGACCGGAGCGAATCCGTATGGCTCTGATACCAATGTAGGATCCTGTCAAAACAGCGTTAGGATCGATAAATGAAGTTGAGACTTACGCTTGCGTATGCGACACGGTAGTCTCGAAACTTCGCCTTCAGATTCGCCATGACGGATCGAGTCTTCTCACGAACGGAGTTAGGCTACTAAATCCACAATCTAAATATCTACTTTTAGATTAAGAACTTGGATAAAGAGAGAGGAAGGATTTCGGCAGAGCTTCGCTAGAATGAAATGCAAGGCAAGAATACCATGCAAAAGTGTAAGGAAATGGCTAAGCCTTGGGTCTTATTTATAGACCCCAAGGTAGTTATTTTAGGAGTAATTGTTCCTTTGGAACAATTTAACTAAGGTGTACCATCATACATGGCACATTATAAGCTTAAGTTGTACCATATGCATGGTACACCATAAGCTTAAGATATTCCCCCTTTATTAGCCATATGTCGCATGCACTTATGCATATATAATCCGACTTACCCACTAATCTAGAGATCCTCTCCGTAAGGGAACAGATTCCCTTTGCACACGACTTCGTGTACGCGACGTTCGAGGTCCGTATTCCCTCGTACATCCCCTACAAGGGTGTACAAACGTCATTCATATCCAACAGATCGGTTGAGGGCTGAAAAATGGTGATCTTCGTCGTATGACCCCCTGGATCACGAGTGACTCCTCCCATTCCTCCGGGGACTCATGATATATTCGTTATATGTCCCCTACACTGGCGATCTCCTGCAAATACACAAAAACACCAAAAAGTGAAAGAAAACTAAAAAAATACCAAGAAAATGGACATGGGACAATGGAAAACAACGAAAAAACACAAAGAAGACGTGCGTGGATATATAAAATATAAACACACGTCAAAATCCCCCAATCTGAACCCTTCCTCATCCTCGAGGAAGACGAGTGAGAGTAGGAGCTCGAAGGGAGAAAATAGAGAGAGAGAGAAAGAGAAGTCAAAATCCTAAATCGCTCGTCTGGGCCAACAAAATCAAACACCCACGCTAAGCAAGCATACGACATAACACAACACTAAACCAAGGAACATGAGTCCAAACAAGTGTCGTGGGCCAACGCGGTGAAGCACGAGTGAGTGCGGTCGTGTGCTAGTAGACGGTGTCGCTATCTACATTGTGCAGTAAAGTTCCTTATACACATATCCAAGGAAAGACCCAAATATCGATTCGGTTTGAAGTAAGCGGTGAATATATAGCTCAAGCATGCATGAGAATAGAGTAAGAATCGAATCGTATCATGCGTCAGGGACTCCACAGCTAGAGACTAGGAAATCACCACACTATCGCCTAGATAATAGCTAGAAAGTTCCTATTTCAAGTGTTTTCAAAAACGATGGAGGTTGAGAAGATGTGGAGTAGAACACTCGGTGCAAATTCTCGCCTTCCGTTTATTCTCGGTAGGTAGGAAAATATTCACACTGGATTTTTTTGGGTTTTGGATATATGTATTTTTTTGGATTTTTGGCTATACATGTATTTTTTTTCTTCTCTCTCTTCTTTTCTTTTTGGGTTTTTCTTTTCTCTCTTTTTTGGATTTTTGTATTTTTGGGTATATACATGTGTATTCTCCCAAGTGGGAGAACGGTATACGACGAGGGGATTTGCACCAAGTAAAATAAAAAAGAAATCGGATTCTAAACACTTGGGCAAGGGAGATTTTCTTTGCTAATCAGAGCATAGGCTAAATGGGTTATCCTAGTCCTAACTGTGGAATCCCGACACATGCGAATTGAAGTATACGATATATATGTAGCATGCATATAGAAGCAGACAGGAGAAGCAAATACCGTATATTCAAATCGAAGCATGATAATCTAGGGGTCATCTCAGGACAGGTATATAAATCAAAATCACAAAGTAGAAGCACACTATATAAGCTAGTCACGACACACGACTCACATAAAAGCTAAGTGGACCCACTATGCATGAAATGCAAGAGGACTCAGCTTCCTAGGTTAGTGAATGTGATTATCGAAGCCATACTAGGTGTGTGTGTGTGTGATTCTGTGGCAAATCATCATTTGGGGTCATCTCTAGGAGAGGGAGAGAGAGAGAGAGAGAGAGAGAGAGAGAGAGAGAGAGAGAGAGAGAGAGAGAGAGAGAGAGGACAAAAGTTGAGAAGAAAAAAGAAAAACACAATGAAAACGACTCCAAAACAAAGAAAAAGACACAAAAGACGCAAGAAGTGCGACTCCCACAAGCTAAAACTTGCATTGCCCTCAATGCAATAGTAGTAAATACGGGAGGGCAACGAAAATGGGGGGAATACGCACCGACACGAAGAGAATAAAAAACAAGAAAAACACACATATGAAACTGAAAAATAATGAAGGAGGAAAAAGAAATACAGAAAATAAAAGATAGAAAATTACACCACACGACATATATAAACAAACACACCACGACGGAAGAACACGACAAAACACACAAAATTCAAATTCCCCCAAGCTGGACATGAGTGTGCTAGCAATATGATATGATCATGATGATGCAGAAATATGCTAGGGGGAAGATCGAAGAGGAAAAAGAAATCAAAAAGCAGGAGAGGGACTGTCCTCGTCCTCCTCGGCAGAAGATGGAGGGGTGTGGAGGGGAGAGATGGGGGTGTGCAGAGAAGTGGGAAGAGGGGTGGAGGATGTGTGTGGATAGGTGCGGAGGTGTGAACAATGGATGGTGTGGTGATGATGATGGAGAGTGGTAGGGAAATGGCGACCAATGCGGTGGTAGATGGGGTAGATACGGCGACGGGGGAGGATGGTGGGGTAAGTGATCTCGAACGCACCTGCAAGTTCTTGCGGCGCACGTATGCGGTGACGGAAGTGGAGGGTGGTGGATCTGTGGGATCGACGGAAGTGGTCGTGAGGAGGTGAAGTGGCAGGAATGGAAACAGTGGTGGCAGGAGGGGATGGTCGCCTAGGGAGTGATGGGTGTGGTGATGAATGTGATGGGAGAGGTGAAGATCGTGGTGAGGTGGGAGGAGTGGGCGGAGGAGGACCAAAAATGTAAGTGAGGTGGCGGAGAATGGTGGACACGTTCCTCTCTAATGCAAGGAAACGTGGGTGTGAGAAGATCGAAGAGGATGGGTCCGAGGGGGCAAAGGACGAAGCATGAGCATGCAGTGAAGCTAGCTCAGCCTCGAGAGCGAGGTGAGCGGAGGTGGCTCGGCGAACGGAAGAAGTAGAGGATGGACGGGAAGTGAAAGTGGTGCCAGCAGCAGTGATCATGCTGGCACCAGAGGCTAGGCCTAAGAAGGCCTCAGTCAGAGCCTCAGAAGTGATAGGGCCAGAAGCCCGGGTGGCACGACTAAGGCCAGCCCCGGGTCTCCTCGGGACATAGGGATATCCTGCTCGCCTAAGTGGGCGGCAGGGGAAGGTGGTATGGGTGCGCCCGGGATAAGGAATGGAAGAGTAACCCCTCTAGAAACTCTGGATCAGGAGGGAATGTCCAGTCTGCCACAAGAACGATAGTCATACGAGCAGGGTTGGGCAGAATGGTGTAAGGAGCAGGGGGTGACCGTAGAAAAAGGTAAAACGACCGTCAGGGCGGGGCTTGATCATATGCATGTGCCGCAGGACATCAAGATCTATATGTGTGAGTCCTGGGGCAGAAGGCAAATCTCTGGGGATGACGATATTAAACTGGGGATATGAAGCTATGATGGTAATGAGGCCCCCGCAACAATACTTTCCCTTACCGGCGCGGCTAATCTCAAGTAACTTGTGAATAAGCCAAGCACCAGCATGAATAGGAATGCGATGGGCCTCGAAGGCGATCCCGTCATCACCATGAATAAAATTGAATGGCATGGCCCACAAAATAAAAAGGTCAGGGATAGTCACCGTCCCGGACTCATCCCTGGGGAAGAACGTGCAAGATATGATTTGGTGGGCCAGACGAAATATGGGGTGAATGATGGAGGAGGCCTTGGCCTTATCTCAGGGGTAGTGATCGTGGAGGTCAATGCGGAACCAAAATTGATCGACGTCGAAGTCGGGGTGATACCCGTAGGGGCAGATAACGTCGCCCCCAAGAATGGAGAATACAAAAATGTTATTAATAGTATTTAGGTGGGTGCGGATAGATTTGTTTCGGACCCGAAAAACGACTATCGATCCCGGCTCACAACAGAGAGAAGAAAAGAACTCAAGCGTGAGGGCGGGGTAGGACGCCGCGTGGGCGTTCAAGAAATCTAACCAACCTAAGTTAGCGAAGAGGGTCTCGACTTCGGAGAAAACTCCGAGATTGATAAGTGTTTGGGCGTGTGCAAACTTGGTGGAAAGGTGCGAGCGTGCGTCGAGTCTATTATAAAAATCTTTTTGTTCAAGACTCAAAAAACGGTAACCACGCGGGCACAACATTGGGTCCTCGGGAGGGATGATAGGTTGGGGATGGGGTTGTGTAGGCAGTGTAGGGGGAGGACGTGAAATAGGTGGACGTGTGGACTTCCGTCTCTTGTGAGACGGCTCCTCCTCATGCATGATAGCTTTACCCTTATCTTTTTCCCTAGCCATGATAGTGTGTGATGCAAGCAAATACAAGATATGACAAATGTACACAATCAATAGCAATTGAGCAAAACAGTACTACTAGGGCAAACGTAAGAAATAGAGCTAGGGAACGAGTTTACCCAGAAGCGAAGTTAATCCTTGCTCGTAAATCACCTAACGTTGTGCACTTGATGGGAGAGTGAAGCTGATTTCAACAAATTTTCGAAATGGGGAAGAATCGGTTAGGGTTAGGGCAAAGATTAGGGTTGGATGAAAGAGAATAAGAGTGGGAGTGATGGAGAGAGAGAAGGAGGGAGTGGGGAGATCGGTTGAGGGGGTGTAGAGGTCGTTTGGGGGAAGAATGTGGCCGGTTGAGGAGTGGGGAAGTCGAAACGGCTGCGGAATTCGAAATCGGGTGAGGAGAAATGAACGGGTGAAAGCGGGGGTATTTATAGGGTTTTAGGCGAACCGATTGGGTGAGATCTCACCCGATCAGTTGGAAAAAGTTTCGAAAAATTTGTTGAAAAGTGGCTACAGGCAACCCGATCGGTTGAGATTTCAACCGATCGGTTGGCCGCTTCATAATTTTCCCGAGAGTTCTGTGCACTTCACCCGGACGGCGACACGATCACTGCTTCATATCAACCGATCGGTTGATTTAGTCCCCAAATTTCCCGAGAGTTCTGCTCTTCTCACACGATCAGCCGCCTGGTCTCAACTTGTTCCACTCGAGCGGTTCGCTGAAGAACAGATATGGGCTACTTTCTGATACGTCCCACCCGATCGGTTGAGGGATCAACCGATCGGTTGGGGGCTTGTTTCCTGCACAATTTCGAAAACAGCCTAAGTCTCTTGACGAGAGCTCCTGTTGCTAAATTTATTCACCAAAATAAGAAAAATAAACCTAGAAATAGTCATAAAAACAAAGACGAGGGTTTAGAACATGGGTTTCCTCACATGAAGAGTGCTGTTGTTTAACGTCATTTGCTCGATGCCCGGTTGATGATTTTCAAGGAGGACAGGAGTGATGCACAATGTTTGGCATTCCTTCAAATGTTGGAGCTGTGGCCTTTGGTGTCGTCGGCGGTGATAAGTAGACTTGCTCAACGATCCTCCCTCCGTTGATGGTATCCGGAGGCTTCTCCCTCACATTGGCGCCGACCGTCACTTTTCTTAAGATCAGGATCTCATCAGCAGTAAGCCACATGTGCTCTTTCCCCTTTCTCCTTGTCGGAGCAAATTTTTGGAATCCGGGAGGGATCGTATATGAGACATCCGCTTCCCGAGCAACTTCTTCCTTCTTCAAGCCAACATGCTCTTCTAGGTCCCCCAAGCTGTCGGGGGGCTCCTTGAGAGAATTTCCCAGGTCCCATCTTTCATAGCCCTTTCTTCTTCAATGTCTAGCATATTGTAACCAGGTTCATCCGGAGGGTGCTTCATAGACAACCCCAAGTCAAACTCGACCTTCTGGTCGCCAACATTAAGGGATAACTTCCCTTTCTTCACATCTATCAGCACGCCAGCGGTGGCCATGAAGGGTCGTCCAAGGATGATGTGTGTATGAGTGTCTTCGGGCATGTCCATTACCACGAAGTCTACCGGCACATGCACTCTGCTGACGTTAACTGGCAGGTCGTCTATAATTCACACCGGATATTTGACCGATCTATCAGCTAGTTGAAGTGTCATACCCGTGGGCTCCAGGTCTCCCATCCCTATCCTCCTGTATAGTGACAGGGGCATCAGACTGATGCTTGCTTCCAAATCTACGAGCCCCCGATGGATCTTCACTTCCCCAATCGAACAAGGAATGGAGAAGCTTTCCAGGTCTTTTAGCTTGGGCGGATTCGCTTACTGGATGAGAGCGCTACATTCCGCCGTGAGAACGACCTTTTCCTTTCTGTAACCCCTCGTCACCAAATCCTTTAAAAATTTCGCATAAGAGGGAATTGTCTCTATGGCTTCGAGGAAAGGGATCTGTAAGCTCAAATCCTTGACCATTGCGAAGAACTTGCCGTATTTTTAATCAATATTTGCCTTGGCAAGTCGTTGTGAAAAAGGCACTACTGGATTAAATACTCTCAGGTTCCCCTCCTCGTCCTTCTTCTTCACTTCTTCAGGGACTCACTCCGAAGTCGTATTCTTTGGCGACGAAGCTCCGTCGTCATTAGCTTTTTCAGTTGGTCGCCCACCGACCAACAGAGCTTCAATTTCTTTAGCGGGCACTCTTATAGGAATTTGTGTCCCGCTTCTCAAGACGATGGCGGACACATTTGCATGATCATGCGTTAGTACCAATGTCTAATTTGCCCCCTTGGATTCACTTTTGGTTGACCCAATAATTGGTTTTGCGCCCTATGAAGGTTCGCTACCTGCAACCCCAGCTGGGTTACTTGGTCGGTGAGGGCCCTCAGACCCATCTCCAGCTTCAAGTTAATCTTCACCTGATTCGTAATATACTGGGTCAAGAGGGTCTCGACCAGGGAGATAACTCGCTGCTGGCCATATGGCTGCTGCTGCTGCAGCATGGGCTGCTGGTTCCTGGGGGGATACTACTGATATACTTGATGTGGCTGCTGCTGTTGCTAATATTACTACTGCTGTTGCTGAGGCGGCTGATATACTTGTTGATGTGGCTGCTGAGGCGGCTGATATACTTGATGTTGATGCTGCTGGGGCTGCTGATACGACGCCCTATAGCTCAAATTGGGGTTGTTTCGGTTATTGGGAGAATAAACCAGGTTCGAGCTAGTCCTGGGTGGATACAGCGCATTACCCATCGGGTTGAAGAAAAGTGCGCTAGCTTGATCCACCAGTGGTGAAATATCACCACCATTGAAGTCTCCCAAGACTTCCGCTTCCACCAATTCTACCTGTTGGGTGTTGGCACCACCATCTCCTACCATAAGCGCTGAGATCTGGGTCGATAGCAAATCAAATTTACTAGACAACTTGTCGACATCCTCGACTCTATGAATGCCTCCAGATCTGGGTGTTGCAGCTCATCGCACCACAGCTCATTGTTTGATGCCATGTTTTCTAAAATGTTGCTGGCATCTTCTTCGCTTCTAGACATGAATGACCCCCCAGCCGCGTCGTCCATCGAAGATTTTAGGTCATCCCTCAACCTATTATAGGACAGATTTATAATCTGCCACTTTGGAAGTTCATGATGAGGGCATCTTCGCTGCATCTCTTTGTATCTCGTCCAAGCTTCGTGCAGGGACTCGTGGCTGGCCTGGGAGAAGGAGGAGATCTCACTCCTCAGCTTCATTATCTTTCTCAGGGGAAAGAACTTAGCCAAGAAAGCATTCGAGAGCTTCTCCCAAGAATTGAAGGTGTTCGGGTCCTTTCCCTTAAGCCATTGCTTGGCTTTATCCTGCAGAGAGAAGGGAAATAGCTTCAGACGGATTGCTTCAGTTGTGACACCATTAATCCTGAATGTGTCACACTTCTCGAGGAAGGAGTCCAGATGTTCAATAGGGCTCTCCATGGGTGCCCCAGAGAATTAATCCTGCTGGATCCACGTCACTAGTGACGGCTTTAGCTCGAAGCTCTGGGCTACAATAGCCAGAGGTTGAATGGAGGAGGTGGACCCGATGGAAGGCATCGAGTATTCCAGTAGAGATTTCTGGGGACGAGTGTTCTCTCCCATAGCTTCAGCTTCTTCCCTTCTTCTTCTTTCTGCGTTTAGGCGCCTTACGGTGGCGTTGATCTCCGGATCAAGTGGAATCAAGTCGTCTCGACTCCTTGTATTCCTGTGCATGTAAAACAAGAAATACCCGTGAAGCAAGTATGGGATAGAAACAGATAAAAACAAAAATCAAAGAATAAAAAAAATAAAAAGTGAAAAAGTAGAATGCAAAAATTTTCGCGGGGCGAGGATATGAACTAGACTCAAGGGTTCAAATGGTCCTAAAATTAACAAGCACATTGCCTCCCCGGCAACGGTGCCATAAAGCTTGACGTCTCCTAGTTTTGAAGCATAAGAGTGCAATTGGATTGGGGACACCAGATTTAAATATTTATACCGCAAGCGCACGATGTTGTAGTGTGGCTTGGGGGTCGAACTGTAACGACCGGTTCTTAACGTTAATATTATCTGTATTTCTCTCGTATTTCTAATTTCTTTTCGTATCCGTAGTTGGACATGTTATCCCCGTGTCAGTACTCGTGCCCGTATCCGCTTCTATTATCTTTTCATGCTAATTATTATTATCGTTATTTTTAAAACTGCTAAGATAAATCCTTTAATAATTATTTAAAAAGCCTCTTCTTAAAATTAGTTTTAAATTTCCCGAAAATTCAAATTTTGAACTTCAAACTTTGTTTTTAAACCTTTTAAAAGTCAAATGAGATTTAGCATTTTTGGACTCATTTAAACCCCCTTGATTGGCTAATATTTCCTTAATTACACCTATTAACTAGAATCCCATTAATAATATTCAAATCCAAATTATATTTCAAATAAATTCCTTTTTAGTCTAACATTGGACCCTCAGGCCCTAGCTCCCTCGTGACATTCATGTTTCAAGCCTCACACACTATTGAACCCAATATTAAAACCTAAGGTGGCCTATAATCAAGCTCCCACGTGCTGTGTTTTTCGAAACCCAAAACCCTATTTCGTTATTATAAAACCAACTGTCTATTTATATGTAAAGACATAGAGGACTCTAATATTTGCTCTACACCCTACTTCCCCTATATAAAAACTCTAGTACTATGTCATATTATAATAGGAAACCTAGCCTAAAATCATGCTCACATTCTGACCCAATACCCTACTCTATTCTTAATATTTTATAAAACCTAGAGTGATTTGTACTGCACCCTATTTCCTTATAAAATATAGAAACTAACCTAGGCTATTTCACCTAAGGGAACTTAACGTGTACTGCCTTAACCCTACCTCCCTATATAAATAATAACAAAACCTAGCTTCTCCCCTCTCCCAACATCACGCAAGACCGCAGCCGCCGCCTACATCCTCTTCCCCACACACGCAATGTGCACCCGCGGCCTCCTCTTCGAATACACACTGCAAACGCCGACGCCCCTCTCATCTCCTCCGCGCCCTCTCCTTCTTCTATTCCCCTCGCCCTCGCGACGATGTCTCGCGGTGACGCCCCACGCCCAGCTCCACCGAAGCTCGCGGTAACACCCTCCTACATCTCCGCAGCCTTCTTCATCGCTCACGCCCCTCGCGAACGCCGCACGACCCAGCCTCCTGCTCGCTCTATGCTTTTCTATCCATCACCTCCCCCCTAGCGCCCACAACCCCAGTCCGCGGCCCCTCCTACCGCTGACAGCCGTGCACGCCCCTTCCGCCACCTCCCTGTAGCGCGGACAGCTCACGGTGCCGTGCTTTCATCCCCCTTCTTCACGCCAACGCACGTAGGTAGCCGTCATCCACGCTCAACGTCGACGATGCCCTCACGCCGTTGTCCAAGCACCCTCGCAGCCTCGCCTCTTCCAACCCCGCCTCCGGCCATCTCCGGTGCATATGCCTGTTGCCGTTCAAGCCGCCGTGACTCCTGCAAGCAAGCGCTAAGCGAAGGAATGAAAATGTAAGTTCTTTTAATATCAGTATGATGTACATGGCATATATATAGGCTTGATGTAAGCATGTATTATATGATGCATGAGTAGGTAACGGGACATCATATTTCAGTTGTTATAAATAACATTATTATATGTATAAGATCAGCAAGTTGGTGAACAAATGCTATTAGTTAACTATATAAAAGTTTATAATATTCGTACTTAAATCCACGTGAACAGTGTTCAGGTAGTAACATTTTAATATTTAGCTGTATATCATATGTATAACCGTAGGTCTACATCTTAATATGATTAGCTTATTAAAACATAGGGTAACAGTTATTGGAACAATTAGCAATGAGTAATAACCTAAGTTATTGTTTAATGGTAGTTAGCAAGTTATTTTATAGCATAAGCTAGTATGAATCTGTTAGCATTATACTTGTTATACTATAATATAGTGTCATGTTATAAATATCACCTAGCATGGGGAAACTAATAGAATCAGATTATCTTTTCAATATGTTGCTTTTTGGAACGAAACTAATTCGATGCATGCATGTTAAATCAGCCAGAGAACCGTCTTCTCCGTAGCGTAGTACTCGTCGGGACATTTCCAATGACACCAAGAACGTCGAAAACAGGCAAGTATATAATTTGTTATGATTTTTAGAAGTTCGGCACGTTTGCGCTGCCTTCATGTTTTGCTGTGTAACTCAAATTTAGATGTGTAATGACGTACCAAAACTGACACCATAACGACTAGGACGAAAATTGGGATCCAACGGTATATCATACGATATATCCCCAATTTAAACAATTAGAGAAAGAAATTGTTCCTGTAGCAAGTTGAACGAAAAGGACAAAATCGTCATTATTGAAATTACGGAACCGGTCGTTCGACCCGTTTCCGCTTTGCAGAACTGTCACCATAAAACACTAATATTGATAACAATGGAATTCAGTGAGTCCTGACATGATTAACTATATGGACATCGTGAAATCGTGCGCCTCGAAGGCGAAATCGTGATATCGTGATGTCGTGTGAGTCGACTAGGCCGGCTCGTGTTCCGGCAAAACTTTTGGGTGGGGTTAGGGTTGAGCGGCCACTGGGCGTATGAAAGGTACTCTCCTCAAGAGCACCACCCGACGCGGTGTGTTAGTGTCAATCACGGTAAGCCCCCGTGAGAGGAACGACCTTCTCATCACGACCTAAAGGCGAGAACCCTAGATTAGATGTGAATTCTTGACATGGTCATTGTAACGCTAACTTAGTCATCGTGAATATTGAAATGCTAACAAACTCTGAGAATCTAACTTTAAACTTGCCATCGACTAGAACTGCCTCCTAGGATTGTTTCTTTCTGCTCTGTAATTGTTAAATGTTAATTGCTGCAGTCGTTTCTTTTAAATTTAGTGATGCTTCTAAATTTCATATACTTGTTATATACTTCGCCTTGGGATGCTAACTCTTTCTTGCAGACCCCTAGCTGACATACATTCATGTTTGTGGATGTATGTCAGGTTCAGAGCTTGAGTACCACCTGACTAGGAGAGCGAGAGTTGTCGAAGACGTCGAGGCGTTTTCTGCAGAAGACTAGAGTCTCTTTTCCGTCATTGCTTCGAGTTTTAGTTTAGTTCCTTGTAGTAGGATTAGTGTTTGGTTGTAGTTTCCTTTGGCCATGCTGAGGCCCTGTTGTTTTATTTTCTGTACGAACAATTCTGGAAGTGCCCATTTAATTTAATGAAATGTTTTTTGGTTGTTCTGATACGCAAATGCAAGGACCCTTTTCTGTGTTTTTATCACAGACGCTTATTGAACTCGAGCTTCGCCGCTCTAGTTCAAGCGGGCCGTGTAACGTTCTCGCTTTCGGTGTCTTTTGGGAAGCGGGGCGTTACAGGTTTTAGTGGTGGTCCATGCAGGTCTTGCAACTGCGAAATTCAGAACAATGAGAACACCTTTCATTAGCCAAAACATCCAGAACTAGTTCGCACGCAAAATTACTCGAATAATTTGTCTCAGCGTGATAGGAAACCCAATACCAAGATAATAGGAGGAGTTAGTTAGACGCTCGTGTTCGTTAGTTAGACACCCTTGCCGCAACTTAGTTCATCATTCAGGGAGTCACCCTAGCGATTGGTCATCTAGCTCTGACCAGCTTAGACCTTTGAGTTCCGTTCGCTTAGATTTAACGAATCCAGGGCCCAACCGGACGTAGCGATCATCACCGTGCAAGTTGAACCCGAGACGCCTGCAAGGAGTAGACTTCGAAGCGTTAGATATTCCAGATTTATATATAAGATCTCGATCTTGATCCTCAACGAACCCTTACCCCGACCTTCCTATCACAGTCTAGTTCGTTGAAGAACCTTAGTGCTAAACCTTAGTCGACCCAATGATTATTTTCCCCCTGGTTTTACTATTTCCAAATCGTTACACTTCCATATTAATGAATCGTAGAAAGACATCGTAGCGTATTCGCGGAGTTACTTCTTAGTCGTCCTTATATTTCAATCGTCGAACCTAATTCTTGTCCTCGATTCATATAAAATCTTCGGGTCTGCCATCTTGCTGATCCGGGATCTCTAAAAAGTATTTTCGATATTTTTATTGAATTCTATGCTAAGTTTAAAATCCCTTCGAAAACTTTTCTACACTTCAGCCGACTTAAACCCAATCTTGATTAGGAAACTCTTCTGACGCGATCTTTAATTACTACCCTAAAGCGATTTTCTAACATGCATCTTCCGCACTTCTACTCCACATGACCTCGTATAACCACTCTATTTTTCCTCGTGTAAAGAACTTCCTTTTTGAAACTTTATTTTTAATGTCACCTCCTTTTCTTACTAACACATTTCAAACCAATCATTCATACATATTTTTAAAATACTTCCTAAGTTAAATAGAACTTCAAAATCCTATGTGTCAGTTTTATAATCATTATCTTCATATAATTTAAGAAAGAAAAATTTTGTTTTTACAAACCTATTTCCATTTACAAGTCAATCACTACAACACAATGTCCATATTACTCTTCACCTGTTATTTGACTAATCATATTTTGCGTTTTAACTTCTACCGTATACTCGCTAAGTAACGTAATTTATAACGATATTATTATTTTTACACATATCCTTATCTTCTTAATTATTTAATTATTCATAAATATTTTATGTTACCCAACCAAACTACTCTCTTATCTATACTACCCCCGGAACCGTCCATCACAACTTCATTTCATTGATCATTCAACTCTGATTCCTACCCTATTCCTTAGTTACCACATTAGTGCTTATCATTGCTTAGTGAGACCGTTAGCATGGATTGTAGTGTGGTTGTGGTATATGTATATAGATAGTGGGTGGGACCTGTGTGTGTGAATCTCTAAATACCCGTTATGTATAACTGTGTTTACCCTTAGTATATTAGTATAGTGTGATTACCTACAGTGTTGTATGTGTATGTACAGTAATATGTGATATATGTATATGGTTGATTATAGATTAGTAAGTGTTATATTTATACTTAGGCGAGCGATTAGCTATATCACTATAGGAATATCAGTGCGTATTAGATTTAATATTGGCTAGTTACTAGAAGTATTTGTACCTTAGTCGTACTTGTTAATGGTTGTAATTATATGCTAGTACGGTGTTATGCAAGTTAGGTGTGTGATGATAGGTGTGCATAAAGTTGTGCGTGCAGATTTATTGTGTGATTTATATGTTAGTATGTCTGGCGTATACTCGTGTGTATATATGTATGTGGTTTGTTATAGGTGTGTGTATATAAACATTGTATGAATAAGTGTGTTTTATATATAGGAGGATTGTTATATCGTGTTACCCCTACGGGATGATGTGTGAGCATGTGTATACCAGGAGGTATGCATAGACGTATGTTTGTGACTACGTATATATGGATGTATGAAATAGTATGCTAACCCTATATAAAATTACCATGGTTGTGTGTACTGGTGTGTGAATATATCTGTCCTATATGGATACAAGATAAGCGTGTAATAGTATAAGTACGTATATGTGTGTAAAATGAACGTATGTATAGGTAATTGAAAATGTGTGATATATGAGTATGTATAACATATGGATGTATATTGTCTCATTGTAATGTGTGTATGATTGGGATAGAATGACCTTAGTGTCTAAAGTCCGCTCTCCCCCGTGCCGACCTATTTAGGGAAGTCTGAGGACGGACTTGATCCTAAGATGGGTAGATTACTATGACCCTAGCGCTAGGAGTACGGCTTATATAAATCTCTGTATGGTGTAAGGTAATACGTGCATGTATATACGTGTGGTGATTTGAAATATAATGTGTATATGGTAATATATGGTATGTAAAGGTGATTGTATGATTGAAGTGTTAATAGACTAAGAGTGATTGTAATTATGTGTTAGTGGTATGTTAAAGTGACATGTGGTACTTTATCATTATAGATTGTGAGTGTATGAGATATATGGTAATATATTGCGTGTTAGTAATGATGTGGGTGTGCAAGGTGATGGCATACTTACGACTAATGAATCGATGAGGTTGTGTAGTAAAGTGTTAATATTCGCCGAGTATAATATTGGTTTGGATTGTATTTGCAGGATGGTATTATTAAACGTGTCATATTAATATGTACTTAGTAACGTATGTATATGTACGATTACTACTATTAGCTTGGATGTTGATTAGTTCTATCAGTGGTAATACTATTGGTGTTGAAATTAGTATTAGGAATACTACTTGGATGTGGCATGATAATTATTTATGGTGTGTATACGTTAGAAGAGGAGGTGCAAGCGTTACCCTTACGTTTTCCCCGTGTCTTAGCCGATAAGATTCCGAGGACGGAATCGTCTTTAAGGTGGGTAGAATGTAACGACCTGTTCTTAACGTTAATATTATCTGTATTTCTCTCGTATTTCTAATTTCTTTTCGTATCCGTAGTTGGACATGTTATCCCCGTGTCAGTACTCGTGCCCGTATCCGCTTCTATTATCTTTTCATGCTAATTATTATTATCGTTATTTTTAAAACTGCTAAGATAAATCCTTTAATAATTATTTAAAAAGCCTCTTCTTAAAATTAGTTTTAAATTTCCCGAAAATTCAAAATTTGAACTTCAAACTTTGTTTTTAAACCTTTTAAAAGTCAAATGAGATTTAGCATTTTTGGACTCATTTAAACCCCCTTGATTGGCTAATATTTCCTTAATTACACCTATTAACTAGAATCCCATTAATAATATTCAAATCCTAATTATATTTCAAATAAAGTCCTTTTTAGTCTAACATTGGACCCTCAGGCCCTAGCTCCCTCGTGACATTCATGTTTCAAGCCTCACACACTATTGAACCCAATATTAAAACCTAAGGTGGCCTATAATCAAGCTCCCACGTGATGTGTTTTTCGAAACCCCAAACCCTATTTCGTTATTATAAAACCAATTGTCTATTTATATGTAAAACATAGAGGACTCTAATATTTGCTCTACACCCTACTTCCCCTATATAAAAACTCTAGTACTATGTCATATTATAATATGAAACCTAGCCTAAAATCATGCTCACGTTCTGACCCAATACCCTACTCTATTCTTAATATTTTATAAAACCTAGAGTGATTTGTACTGCACCCTATTTCCTTATAAAATATAGAAACTAACCTAGGATATTTCACCTAAGGGAACTTAACGTGTACTGCCTTAACCCTACCTCCCTATATAAATAATAACAAAACCTAGCTTCTCCCCTCTCCCAACATCACGCAAGACCGCAGCCGCCGCCTACATCCTCTTCCCCACACACGCAATGTGCACCCGCGGCCTCCTCTTCGAATACACACTGCAAACGCCGACGCCCCTCTCATCTCCTCCGCGCCCTCTCCTTCTTCTATTCCCCTCGCCCTCGCGACGATGTCTCGCGGTGACGCCCCACGCCCAGCTCCACCGAAGCTCGCGGTAACACCCTCCTACATCTCCGCAGCCTTCTTCATCGCTCACGCCCCTCGCGAACGCCGCACGACCCAGCCTCCTGCTCGCTCTATGCTTTTCTATCCATCACCTCCCCCCTAGCGCCCACAACCCCAGTCCGCGGCCCCTCCTACCGCTGACAGCCGTGCACACCCCTTCCGCCACCTCCCTGTAGCGCGGACAGTTCACGGCGCCGTGCTTTCATCCCCCTTCTTCACGCCAACGCACGTAGGTAGCCGTCATCCACGCTCAACGTCGACGATGCCCTCACGCCGTTGTCCAAGCACCCTCGCAGCCTCGCCTCTTCCAACCCCGCCTCCGGCCATCTCCGGTGCATATGCCTGTTGCCGTTCAAGCCGCTGTGACTCCTGCAAGCAAGCGCTAAGCGAAGGAATGAAAATGTAAGTTCTTTTAATATCAGTATGATGTACATGGCATATATATAGGCTTGATGTAAGCATGTATTATATGATGCATGAGTAGGTAACGGGACATCATATTTCAGTTGTTATAAATAACATTATTATATGTATAAGATCAGCAAGTTGGTGAACAAATGCTATTAGTTAACTATATAAAAGTTTATAATATTCGTACTTAAATCCACGTGAACAGTGTTCAGGTAGTAACATTTTAATATTTAGCTGTATATCATATGTATAACCGTAGGTCTACATCTTAATATGATTAGCTTATTAAAACATAGGGTAACAGTTATTGGAACAATTAGCAATGAGTAATAACCTAAGTTATTGTTTAATGGTAGTTAGCAAGTTATTTTATAGCATAAGCTAGTATGAATCTGTTAGCATTATACTTGTTATACTATAATATAGTGTCATGTTATAAATATCACCTAGCATGGGGAAACTAATAGAATCAGATTATCTTTTCATTATGTTGCTTTTTGGAACGAAACTAATTCGATGCATGCATGTTAAATCAGCCAGAGAACCGTCTTCTCCATAGCGTAGTACTCGTCGGGACATTTCCAATGACACCAAGAACGTCGAAAACAGGCAAGTATATAATTTGTTATGATTTTTAGAAGTTCGGCACGTTTGCGCCGCCTTCATGTTTTGCTGTGTAACTCAAATTTAGATGTGTAATGACGTACCAAAACTGACACCATAACGACTAGGACGAAAATTGGGATCCAACGGTATATCATACTATATATCCCCAATTTAAACAACTAGAGAAAGAAATTGTTCCTGTAGCAAGTTGAACGAAAAGGACAAAATCGTCATTATTGAAATTACAGAACCGGTCGTTCGACCCGTTTCCGCTTTGCAGAACTGTCACCATAAAACACTAATATTGATAACAATGGAATTCAGTGAGTCCTGACATGATTAACTATATGGACATCGTGAAATCGTGCGCCTCGAAGGCGAAATCGTGATATCGTGATGTCGTGTGAGTCGACTAGGCCGGCTCGTGTTCCGGCAAAACTTTTGGGTGGGGTTAGGGTTGAGCGGCCACTGGGCGTATGAAAGGTACTCTCCTCAAGAGCACCACCCGACGCGGTGTGTTAGTGTCAATCACGGTAAGCCCCCGTGAGAGGAACGACCTTCTCATCACGACCTAAAGGCGAGAACCCTAGATTAGATGTGAATTCTTGACATGGTCATTGTAACGCTAACTTAGTCATCGTGAATATTGAAATGCTAACAAACTCTGAGAATCTAACTTTAAACTTGCCATCGACTAGAACTGCCTGCTAGGATTGTTTCTTTCTGCTATGTAATTGTTAAATGTTAATTGCTGCAGTCGTTTCTTTTAAATTTAGTGATGCTTCTAAATTTCATATACTTGTTATATACTTCGCCTTGGGATGCTAACTCTTTCTTGCAGACCCCTAGCTGACATACATTCATGTTTGTGGATGTATGTCAGGTTCAGAGCTTGAGTACCACCTGACTAGGAGAGCGAGAGTTGTCGAAGACGTCGAGACGTTTTCTGCAGAAGACTAGAGTCTCTTTTCCGTCATTGCTTCGAGTTTTAGTTTAGTTCCTTGTAGTAGGATTGGTGTTTGGTTGTAGTTTCCTTTGGCCATGCTGAGGCCCTGTTGTTTTATTTTCTGTACGAACAATTCTGGAAGTGCCCATTTAATTTAATGAAATGTTTTCTGGTTGTTCTGATACGCAAATGCAAGGACCCTTTTCTGTGTTTTTATCACAGACGCTTATTGAACTCGAGCTTCGGCGCTCTAGTTCAAGCGGGTCGTGTAACGTTCTCGCTTCCGGTGTCTTTTGGGAAGCGGGGCGTTACACGAACACAGGAAGGCGTGGTTGTGCTTGTTTCTAAGAGGAACCATTTCACCCTACGGGTGAGCTAGCCCGAACAATTGATGGTTTGTCACGGAATGTAATTACCGAGGATAGACAATATAAATGGAAACCTAGGACTTTGATGTCCACCTTATCATGTGTTCTCGTTATTTTACCTACGAATAGGAAAATGATCGGAATTAGGGTTTAGTGGTGAGACGTTGCCTCTAAGAGTGATACCAGCGTCCCATGAGCCCGATATTACGGTCGATGCCCAGGATGATACGCCGGACTACCCGGGTTCGGTCGGTGGGCATTCACATGTCCATTAACACCGACCGACTCCGGGAGCACTAAGCTCGCAACGATAACTCCCAACATCTCATCCCGCCATTCTCACGCGCTAGGATTCAACGTCCACGCTAAGGGCGTGAGCTGTGGCTAGGGAGTCAACTGCCAAGTTTATTCCCCCTTGGCCCTACGGTTAAAGGCGGTATTTTTCCTACCGATGACTATGAAACACCCCGCGTAACCATCTAAATTCCTAATCCCTATCGAAATCATAGTCCTATGGACGCATTAGGGAGAACGCACGAAGGGGTTTCCACCAAAATTCCAGATTTGGGAACAACTCACAAATCATAGCTAAAAGCAATCTAAACAAAAATCAACTGTAAAAATCATGATCAGGTGACTGAGATGAAGTAGTAGCAATGCTATAAAGATAATATCAAAGTTTGAAAGAGATCAGAAGACTAACAAAAACTATAAAATTCCAGCCGTCACCGTACAAGAAAAAAGACAGAAAAATAACAACTCTTGTTTTCAAAAAACTAGGGCAACTATATATACAGATCGACGTCACCCGATCGGTTGAAGCATCAACCGATCGGGTGAGCTGCTTCGCGCTTCAGTATCGACGGTTCAGAACTTCACCCGCTCGCTTGGTCCGGCCGGTTGGTGTCTTCGGGTCGTCTCTTGGAGAAATGCAGCATCAGGTGAACCGATCGGTTGACCATTCAACCGATCGGTTGGAATTGTCCCCCAAAATACAGTAAGTTCTGTCGATTTGGCACGGTCAGCGAACCCCCGGTTGAGCTCTCCGGGTCGTCTCTTGGGAAATCAGCTACAGATGAACCTATCGAGTGAGATGTCACCTGATCGGTTGGAATTCAGCTCCAAATGGCCGAGAGCTCTGTTGTTTTGAACTGGTCGATGAACTGGTCGGTTGGGTGCACTTCAGTTCAGCTTCCGTCCAGGTCGGACACGCGTGCACCACCCGATCGGTTGGTTGTGTCCAACGATCGGTTGAGGGCTGAAAAATGGCGATCTTCATCGTATGACTCCCTGGATCATGTGTGACTCCTTCCATTGCTCTGGGGACTCATGATATCTTCGTTATATGTCCCCTACACTGGCGATCTCATGCAAACACACAAAACCACCAAAAAGTGAAAGAAAACTAAAAATACCAAGAAAATGGTCACGGGACAACGGAAAATAATGGAAAACACAAAGAAGACGTGTGTGGATATATAAAATATAAACACACATCAACGACCTTCGCATCCATCACCATCACAACGCTCCACATTTCACATCCACTAATAAACACGCAAGTCAAACTCAGCCTAGGAATAGATAGGTAGTGTAGCACCGCCTCCCCGTGTTTGATACCCACTCGTCACTATACCATGCGCTTACAGTAAAACGACATCGTTTCGGAGTTAATTCCGGGCCGATCAAACACAAAGGACCGAATCCTGGATACTTGACACCCAATTATATCATCTCCACACACCTTTCTTCCACCTTACATTTCTCCTCCATAGCTCTGTCTGAGAACTCGTGCTTGGTCTCTTTGTGAACCAAACTCGATTCCACCGAAACACTTCTCAGTCCAGGTCTGACTTAGGCATTGGAGGAGACTTGGTCGGAACCAAGGTCCGACCCCCTCGACGAGCTTCCTCATTTTGCAGATTAGAGGAGACGTCACCTAGCCGAAGCTTCCCTTCGGCGTCCCGTTGATCCGCTCCAAGTGCATCCTGCATCAAGGGTCCATACAACCGACCGATCCCGAAGGTCATCATTATCCCGCCGAAGCTTCCCTTCAGCGTGCCGTTGCTCGGTTTCGAGCACTCCTGTACCAGAAGAGTACTTGGCTGATCTCCCTCGAAGGCCGTCCCCAACTCCTGCGACAACGACGACCTTCGGACCTTCGTACTACTATCCTGTGGTGAGAAAACACCCTGAAACAGTATACATTCCCAACCATCGAAGAGATACTATGGTTTTCTTATAAATGGTGGTGTTGAGGATAACATCATGGTTGATGATGACCCTACTAGTATCCAAGAAGTCATTTAGAGTGGAGAATCCGGTAAATGACTTGATGCTATGAAATCTAAAATAGAATCCATGGACTCCAAAAAAATAGACTTTATAGGATGTTCTCGAAGGGGTAAAACCCAATGCGAGTGGATCTTCAAGAAGATCGGTGCAAATGGAAAGGTGAAGATCTACACGGAAACGTTGGTGGTAAATGGTATCATCAACCACTTGGTTTAGACTATGATGGAACCTTTTCATAGATAATCATGTATAAATCCATTTAGATGCTGCTTACTATAACGGCCATCTATGATGAAGAAATTTGGCAAATATAGGTAAAGACCACTTTTCTAAATGGTGATTTAGAAGAGTTTATATATATGACTCAGCCAAAAGGTTTCAAAGCTAGTGTGAGTAACAAAAAGGTATACAGGCTATTAAAATTTATATATAGATTGAAGCAAGAGTCAATAACTTGGAACATTTGATTTTGATGATGCAGTTAAAAAGCTTTGCTTCATCAAACATTAGAATGAACCATGTGTATATAAGAAGGTTAGTGGAATCACTATCATGTTCCTCGTATTATACAAAGATGATATACTTTTAATTGATAATGACATACTGATGTTGCAATTAATCAAAGTATGATTGTCATAAAACTTCTTTATGAAGGATTTAGGAGAGGCATCCAATATACTTGGTATAAATATCTACAACCATAAAACTTCTTTACGAAGGATTTAGAAGAAGCAGCTTATATACTTGGTATAAAGATCTATAGAGAT
>CM061142.1:724938250-725020737 GCA_030789695.1 Scilla litardierei
CTCTTATAATTTCCTTGTAACAGTATGTAGCTAGTGAAAGATGAGATGTCATTTCCTTGTGTATTAGCTGATTGTCGGTGTTGGGTTCCGACCACCCCGCTTCGTCGTACTCCGACCACCCCGAATCTACGGCAAGGCCTCGCCGTACTCCGACAAAGCCATATGAGCCAATTTGCGCCAATATGCGCCAATATACGTCACGTACCGTGACGTATATTGGCGTATATTGGCGCAAATTGGCGCAAATTGGCTCATAGGGCTTTGTCGGAGTACGACGAGGCCTTGCCGTAGATTCGGGGTGGTCGGAGTACGGCGAAGCGGGGTGGTCGGAGTTCGGCGTCGACGTAGACATATATGCGGGGTGTTGTCGGCGTTGGGTTGTGGGTTGGCGGTGATGAGCGGTGTCGAGGCTGTCGAGGGGAGTTCGAGGCGGTGCGAGGTGCTGTGCTTCGCTCGTCGGAGGGAGAACGTCGTCCTCTGCACTTGTTTTCGCAAGGGGATTTGATTTTGTTGGGTTTTAGTGTTTGGGAACGAAGATGGTATTTTAGTCTCTTTTTTAGGGGGGTGTTATTCTAGCAAACTTTTTAAAATGTGTGGTAGAAATTAAAACTCTTGGTTGGCCGATTACAGTTAGCCCATTTTCTCTGACAATGACAAAATCTCATACATTTTCTGTCTCTTATGCAGTTACTCTTTATCTAAAAACATATGAAAATGACAAAATGGCTATTTCCTCTTTTAATATATAGGTAGATCGAATGATAGGGACAAAGATCCCAATAAACAGACCGGGGAGAGAGAGATCCGCCCACGGTCGGACATCAGAGAGACAGATTGTGAGAGAGAGACTTGATATCCGAATAATTTATATTATTTGTAAGCGGCTTGCCTTTTAGGTTAACTTTAAACCTCCGGTAAATGCTGGGCATAACCAATGGTATCCGACCAAGAGATCTCCCGCTGCGTCGAGTCCCTCCTCCGTCAGTCCGCCCCGGGTTCCGTCACATCCGTTTACGGCGTCGTCCACCAGCTAGAGGCCAAGCTCGGCCTTGACCTCTCTCACAAGGCGTCCTTCATCCGTGACCAGATCGACCACCTGCTCCGTCCTCCGCCGCCTCATCACCAGCAGCAGCCGCAGCAGCAGCATCCAAAGGACCATTTTGCCCTCCACCCACACCCTCAAATACCCCAATACCATCCCTCCCCTTCTGCCGCCAATTTTCAGCAGCTTCCGGCCTCCGCCGGCTTTGGTTACCAGCAGTACCACCATGAATTGGGGTTCCAGTACCATGCTCCGCCGCAGGCCAGCGCTTTTGCGGCCGTCCAGCAGCAGTTCCAGCAGCAGGATCAGCAGTTGCACCAGCGGCGGCGGCAGCAGCAGCAGCAGCAGTTCGCCACGGTGACTGCCCCGGCGCCAGCTAAGCCTCTGGCGATCCCTTCGCCAAAGGAAAGGTGAGTACTTTCTACTTGTTTTGGGTCGAATTTTGAAAATTAGGGGTTTGGAAATTGGGGAACGTTTTTTTTTAAATTTTGCATGTCAATTTTATGGGGGATTATGCTTGAAAGGGAGTAATATGAAAATTTAAAACGCTTCTGGTTGGGATAGAAATCGGCGTGATGTGTGAAAAGGGAACGGTGCCGCCTTTTTGAACATGGAGAAATAGGGTTTTTGGTTAATGAGGAATTGTTGGTATTCCTTTTGTGTTGGGGATGGTAATGCAAATTTGATCTTGATGTTTGAATTAAGAAAGGTGCATCCTTTTTGCCTTTTATGACTGGGCTTTTCTTTTTCTTGGAAAAAGAAGGATTCTGCCTCTCTTATGGTTTGGACGCATGAATCTAGGCACTGAATTATTAAATTTTTTAATACGGGCTTTTATTATCAGTAAGATACTTTTATTATCAGTAAGATACGGCACCTCCCATTTGCTTATTGAAATTTCTGGATTGTTTGAAATGATCTTGTTGGATTAGTACATCTGAATGGATATATGGGAAATGGGGACGAATCCATGAACCTATTTGTCATATCTTTCACTTGTGGTGCCCAAGTATAAAATCAGGTGTAGGTTCCGGCTGTCTAGGACGTAATTTAGGTATTGGAGTTTTATGCAAGTGTCTTCTCTTGACGTCAGCCATATGTATAATCTAGACACCAATTGTTTATCTATTCTAAACTTACTCAGATCCTTTGAGGAAATTGTCTGTCGTGTAGACTTGTGAAGGATGATTTTCCATCTGGCATTTTCATGTGTTTCGTTGCATGTCAGATTATTGTTGTGCAAGCTATGTTGTTCTCGGGTAATGTAGGTGTGATTTAATTTTCTTCTGAATGGAAGCACTGAGAGGTGCTTAGAGAGGAATCAAGAATCACTGGTTGGCATAAATATGGAATAAATGTTGGGGAATTGTACACTTGTTGGATTTCACGAGGATCAGGTGCTTGTATTTTGTATATCAAGCAGTATCTTACATGCTATTGGATTATTGTATTATGAATGTGGTCATGTATTTCAGTGAATATTGCCCTCGGGGTAGATAGTTAGATAAATGATGAGGAGTGACTTTGTTTTGGTTGGTATAGAGTTTTCAGAACAACAGTTAATTAAGTTTTGATAGTAGTCAAAGGTGACACTTGACATTCGTCGCCGAAAATTGGGCCCACCTAGTATTAATAGTCTTTAGAGCTAATTCTCATGGTTCATACTTAATCTCTAGGGGTTTAGAACCAACATATAGGGACTTATGTAAGATATATGTTTTTGAGAGACTAAAACCAAACCAAACTTATTGTTTCGTCTTATGCCCTTGGAACACTATAAACTAACAATCTTTGTTGGAAAATTTTCTTAAAATTTTATGTGTGTTTAACACAGCCTCAAACTGTTAATGATCTAAACGAAGTAGTATTCCAATCTAAAAGTGTTGGATTTAACAATCCTCACCTTATTTTTGGATAGAGCTTCTTATCAGATAATTCAGTGGGCGACCATGGGTTGTTTTCACCTTTTTTCATTTGCCTTTGTTATTGTTATTGTTAATTTGAAGTACAATGATGCTATATTTACATGAGGAAATATATGGGCTCATATGACCCATTGAACTTTCAAGATTCTTTTTCTTCTTCTTTCTTTCTTGTTATGTTGTATATATGGTTGCCATATGCATTTGCATGATTGGCAGCTGCTTTTTCTTTTCTTCTTCTTCTTCTTCTTTGTGACGATTCTTTTTCTTCTTCTTTCTTTGTTATCATGTTGTATTTATGGTTTCCATATGCATTTGCATGTTTGGAGGCAGCGGCGGCTGTGGTTGTTGCTTCTTCTCGCTAGATTTTTTTTTTTTTTGTTTGGGGTGGGGGTGTGTGGTTGTGGTTTTCACTTCAAGATTGGAATTCCTTTGTTTATTTTTGAGGGAAGTTTGGAGACGAGACTGATTCCAAAACATTATCCTACATTATCAGTAGAAGGAAACCCAATTGCTCTCCAAAAGCTTGGCATTCAGGTGGAAATAAAAAATGGGCAGGAAAAGATAAATAAATATTTCTAGAACCTTTCAAATGATAACATTTGACCCATTCTTTTCCCTTTTCAATTCATTGCAACCTTTTATCCCAACCAAACAGTGGGTTCAAAGGCGAATTCCCAGGCATGATTAGGCATGATTCCCTGGACACAAACATGGGATTCCCAATTCACTGGAGGTGATGCTGCCCAACTGCAAAAAATTCATATTTTGGTAAATTCATTCCAAACAGGCAAACAGAGCCAAATTGTAGTTCAGTATGCATCATCATATGGCACTGATCCTTCTAAGTGCTTTTCTTCCTTTGTTGGTTGAATGATCATTGCTCAGTTTCTAGTCTTATTCAAGGGTTGGATAAAGAGGTGCCATGTAGTTTGCATCCTCATTTGAGCCTTATCCCACTAAAACATATTGGATTTATGTGCAACTCAACATTGAGAAGGCTTCATGAAAAATACGACAGAATTATACAATCGTAAACATGACTGCCTTTTAATTTTGTATTGTATTCTCATAAGAAAATATGGATATGAGCTCAAAAACCACCAAGTATCTAGGTGAGATTTTTTTGTTATACATTTGTCTCGAGCAATGCTTGTTGGATCGTGATCTAAGCCTAAAGGGGGGAATATGCTTTTAGATAATTTTTGCGAATATAAAAATAATAGCCTACTCAGTCACACAATCACAGTGCAAATACGTGCAGATAAAATAACACAGAAGTAGCCACAGAGTGCACACGATATTTACCATGTTTCGGTCGTCCGAACGACCTACGTCCAGCCCCAAAGTACTTACTAGAATAATAATGTCAAAATACACAACACACGAAACTTTGTGCCCAACACTCAGCTCACTAAGTCTGTACCTCACTCACCAAAGTATCGAACACTACTATTCTGGTAAATACTTTCTCTTGACTTGTCCCAACAAGTCAAGATCCCAAAAGAACCCCAAAAACGAAAGTATAAAATACGGAGGATCTAAAACAATTCGATCAGAAATAATAACAACAAAAAGAGTTTAGAATGCTCAGTTTGTGACAATCGAATAGTCCTTGTCGTTGTGCTCGAAGTCAGCGTCGCGTTGGCACAAACAGTGTCTCAATCTGACGCCTGGATCAAAAGATATGGCTTCTCCAAAGTTCGCTACGCAAATCTATAATTTTAGAGTTGTTCTGGTTCTACGCTACAATATTTGGCTTTGGAATCTGGGCTTAGTTTTCCGTGCGTGGATGTGTTGGGCTCTTTTGACGCATGGCCGCCACATATTGCTCAGAGGAACATGCTTAGTGGTCGGCGTCAGTTCACTTGTTTGCTCGGTTTTCGTGCTGAGCCCTCGCGTCTATCGGGGCACAGGTGAACTCAGCTTTTGTTGGTCCACATGCAGGCTGGCGGCTTCGTTCTTGTGCTACTCGGTTGGAGATGATGCGTTGATGTTCAGCCCGTGACGTGTGCAGCTGAGCAACTCGGTTGGCGTGCGGAGAAACGTGTGCGGACGTCGCCTCAGATGTCAACTCGTGCCGGAGAAGATGGCCTGACCTTAGTGGCATGCCTTTTTGCTTAAGTATTTTTGTGGCCAATTATTTCTAGTGGCCTCTACTAATTTTTTTTCTCAGCAATCTTAATCTCCTTGGCCTCCACTAATTGTTCCCTTCTTTAATTAACTTTTAATCAACTATGCTTTGTTTTCTTTCTCAAATAATTGAATGGACCCCCTCTCTCTTAATCTTCCTTCAATTAATTTTGGCCTACTATGCTTTTCTCTTGCTTCTAATTGCAGCCATCACCCTTCTAAATTAACTTGCTTGCTTTGCCTTGTTCTTTCTTCTGCACACAAATAAAATTTGATTTTTGCTCTTATCAAATTGTATGGCCGGCCTGAGAATTGTGCATGGTTAATTTTTCCCCTTGGGAAATTTGCACCTGAAAACACTTAACAAACATATCTGAAATATTCATAAAGGTTTGTTATCATCAAACAAGAAATCATAAATCGTTGTATCCAATAATCTCCCCCGTTTGATGATGACAAACCACAATTAAGATTTGATCAATATGCTCAGAAGCATGTCATCGTGATGTGTTTGAGAAGTGTGATAATGCATGTCAACAATGATATAAATCATATGCAGGTTGCTCTCCCTGTCAATATGCTTCTCCCTCTATCAATATTTACACTTCATCAAATCAATCAATCACATATTTACCAATAAATTTCTTCCCCTTTTGTTATCATCGAAAGAGCACTAAAGAAATCCATGTCATATGCCATGTAAAAAGAAAACATTATTAATCAGGATATATGATCGCATTAAGATAGTTTGAAAATGATCAATTGATATTCAATTGATCATATAACATTGACTAAAGCATCTTCGTGCTTGTGTGGTGATCAAAAGTTAAAGTGCATAGAGATGAGTTTCATGAAAATCAACCAAACAATCCAACCTTCCATATAACATAAACTCTTTAGGATTGAGTTTTCCCACCTCACAAGTCATAACTTCAAGTTATCAACACCCATACATAACCTATAAGGACTCTGAGACAAGGGGTGTCATTGCTTGAAGGACTTGACATCAACGCTAAATATTTAACTTTAAAGCATAAGTTGAATGTCTGTGGGTTGTATCATTGCCATGGACCGTATCCATTTTTCATACGAAGCTCTTCTTTTATTTTCTATTTCATAATGTGCATTTTTTCTTTTTCAACATATTTTTGTTCTTGAGCTTTATTTTTATCCAAGGCATGACGCTTCATATCCCGTAATATGTTTTTCAGTATTTTTAATTCATCCACATACCACCACTTTCCTTTATTTCATGAGAACAATTCCATATGTGCAATAACAATTAATCTCGTGAAAGTGTAAGGTGAAGCTGTAGAAATCACGTTATTCAATTAAATAATCATGTCATGATTATCTTTAAAAAATTATCATACAATTATAGTCATGACAATAATGCAAGATTTCTACATGAATATCATTCAACAATGCAATTTTGATAATAAAAAGAATATCCACTAAGCCCAATTTTTTAATTTTTCAAATTTTTTGTTTTTTGTTTTTCAAGGATTTTCTATCACAAAAAAGACACAAGCACACAAAAACAACCAAAAAATAATTTCATACTAATTTTTTTCTCAATATTGCCCAATTGTAGACGTAGATGACAACAAACGATCATCTGTTAAAGGTTTTGTGAATATGTCTGCTCACTGTAAATCTGTGGGAATAAACTCAACAAACACATCTTCTTTAGTGAGATGATCCCTTAGGAAATGATGTCTAACGTCTATATGCTTAGTACGAGAGTGATGTACATGGTTATTAGAAAGGTCTATGGCACTCTTGCTATCACATCTAAGATGGACTTTTTAAGAACTAAGCTGTAATCTAACAATGTTTGCATCATCCATAATACTTGAGCACAACAACTACTTAGGGCAATATATTTCGCTTCGGTGGTGGAAAGTGCAACATTATTTTGCTTACTATTAGACCAAGAAACTAAAGAGTGTCATAGCATATAACATGTGCAAGTTGTGCTTTTTCTATCAACTAGACTACCCGCATAGTCTGCATCAGAATAACCCATCAAGTCAAAACTACCACCAGAGGGGTAACGAAGGCCTAAAGATGATTTATTAATGAGATACCTAAAGATCCTCTTGATGACTTTCATATGTGATTCTTTTGGGGTAGCCTGAAAGTGTGCCCATAAGCATACATCAAATATGATGTCTGGCCTAAAAATAGTCAAGTATAATAAGGAACCAATCATACTTCTATAGAGCTTTTGATCCGCATCAAGTCCTTTCTCATCTTTATCCATCTTCATTGAAGGACTTATTGGAGTTCCAATCCCATTAGACCTCTCCAACCCGAACCTTTTCAGAACCTCCTTGATGTACTTGGTTTGAGATATGAAGATGCCTTATTTTCCTTGCTTATTGCTTTACTTGGGATCCCAAAAAGTACTACAGTTCTTCCACAAGGCTCATCTCAAATTGATCCTAAACTTTTGACATAGTAGATCATTAGTAGCACCATAAATAATGTCATCAGCATAAATTTGAACAATGAAACGTTATCATGATCATGCAAAAGAAATAATGTGTTGTCTGTACTATCTTTTTGAAATCATTTTTCAACATGTACTACGACGGTCATACCAAGCCCTTGGAGCTTGCTGAAGGCCATACATAGCCTTTTCTAATTTGTAGACATGGCATGACTCTCAAATCCACGGGGTTATTTCAACAAACACATCTTTTTGAAATGAACTTTTTACATCCATTTGTTTCAGTTTAAGACCTTTATAACTTGCGAAAGCTAGCAAAATTCTAATGGCATCTAACCTAGCAACTGGAGCGAAAGTCTCATCAACATCAATTCTCTCAATTTGATTATAACCCTTGGCTACCAATCTTGACTTGTTTCTAATAACATTCCAAGATTCATCAAACTTATTTTTGAAAACCCATTTTGTGCCAACAACATGATAATCTGTGGGTTGTGGTATTAGTTTCCAGACGTTATTTCTAACAAACTGGTCCAAATCATCTTGCATGGCCTTAACCCAACTCTCTTCACCTAATGCAGTCTCTATGTCCTTAGGCTTTATTTCAGATTTCAGAGATAAAATCCCCATAAATGCATAGAGTACAAAGATCTCTAAAAGAGGAGCGAGTGCCTATATCTGCTGTAGGCTCACCAATGATCAAGTCTGGTGGGTGATTGGGATCAAACCTAAGCTCTCCTTTGTCAAATGCTTCCTCTTGAGCTTCTTGCGTGCCAGTATCCTCTTGTCTTTCATGTTGTTCCTCATGGTTCCTTGGATCGCTCTCTTTCTCCATGTTTTCTTCTCCTTCATTTACCCTGCAATCCAAAGAATCGTTTTCAGTTTCATCACATTTAACATGAATAGACTCAATGATAGTCAAGGTGCGTTTATTATAGATCCTGTATGCTTTGCTCCTTGATGAATAACACACGAACACTCCTTCATCTGATTTGGATTCAAATGTGCCTAATTGATCTCCAGCGTTTAATATATAGCACATGCATCCATGTGCTTTAAAATATGAAAAGTTAGGAGTGTTGCCATGCCACTCATCATAGTTTTAGTCATAACTCTATTGCACACATAGCACGCGGTATTAATTGCCTTGGCCCAAAAAGACATGCAATTCATATTCATTTAGCATACTCCTAGCCATCTCTTTTAATATTCGATTCTTTCTCTCAACCACCCCATTTTGTTGAGGTGTTCTAGAAGAAGAGAATTCATATAAAATTCATTTTTCAAGACAATAATTTTCAAAAGTAGCATTTTCAAACTTACCACCATGATCACTTCTAATTTTTGCAATGGAAATATTTTTCTCATTTGAAACTTGTGTACAAAATTTTTGGAAGTTTTCAAAGGAATCTGACCAATGTGTACTTAGAGTAGTCATCAACCAAGAATAAGCAAAATTTTTTACCACCTATGCTAGCAATATCAGTGGGTTCAAATAAATCCATGTGCACTAATTCTAATATGCATGTAGTGTCAATTTCTCTTATGCTAGTAAATGCAGATCTTGTTTGCTTACCTTTTGTGCATGCCACACACAACTTACTATTCTCATAGATTTTATGTGGTAGTCCTCTTACCGAGTTTTTATCCTAAAGTTTCTTCAATAATCACATTCTTGCATGTGCTAATCTTATATACCATAAAGTAGCTTCTTCTTCCATGACAAGCAAGCATTTAGAAACAGTTAGCTCTTCAATCATAATTGTATAAACATTATTTTTTCTATTAGCTGTAATAAGAACATCACATGTGGTACTATCAATAATTTTACAAAATTTTGAATCGAATACCACTTTCATACCTTTGTCACACAATTGGCTAATAGAGATGATGTTATGTTTTAGATTTTTCACACATAGGACATCTGTGAGGTTATGTTTTAGATTTTCCACACACAGGACACAAGTATAGCACTTAGGAAACATGCTTCTTCCTTTTGCAGTCTCTTTTTGAATCTTTTTGTTTGTTTTAGGCTTTTTTACATTTTAGGCCCATATCCTGGACCATGCTTATCGTTGACATGCATTTGATATCCAAGAATAATATCTAATGATTGCTTTCCAACTCCAAATTTTTTAATGGTCAACTCATAGGTCTGAGACTTTTGATTTCAGATACATACATGTTCTCATTTACAAGCAGGGTATTCATACTAATAAAAGCCTTTTTATTTTCTTCTTCAATCTTTTTATAATTTACCATTTTCTTCTCTAGCTCGATAATTTTTTCTTTACAAGCTTTATTATCAGGCTCTAGCATATGACACGCTTTACACTCTAATGTCTCATGCATACCAAATTTTTCTTTTTTAATCTTTGCAATAGTAGCTTTAAGAGTGTCATTTTCAACTTTTAGAATTTCATCATCTAGAGACATGATAATTTTCATATTGCAATTTATGGTTTACTTCTCTTAGTGATTCAACAGTGGATTCCAAGCTATCTATTTCCTCGTGCATGTTTCCACAAATGTTAACTAGCTCAGCCATAGAATAAGATTATACATCAGATTTCTTTTCCTCAAGATCTCTCATTAAGCATAAAGATGAGTGGGTAGTCTCTGAATCTCATCCTCATCATCGTCATCCCAAGCAACTGCCAATGATGTTCTCTTCTTCTTTGCAGAGTTGCTCTTCATGAGTGTGCAATTTTTCATGAAATGTCTCTGTTTACTGCAATGAAAGCATTGCATAGACATAGTAGTATTCTGTTAGATGAATTATTTGCAGGATTAAATTTATCAAAACAATTGAACCTTTTCGACATATCAGCCTTCACCAGAGGAGTTTTGATGTATCTTCTGAAGCCTTTAACCATCAGCGCTTGCTCATCATCAAGCTCATCATCACTTTCTTCAGCAGCGTTAACAACTAAAGCCTTGGGGGTCTTAGCTTCGGATTTTTCCCGTGATTCAATAGTCTTCAACTCAAGCTCATGGGACATCAAGTTTCATATGAATTCCTCCAAGCTCAACTTTGTAAGGTCTCTAGCCTCTTGGATGGCTATGACTTTACGACGAAAGGAACTTGGCAATGCTCTCCAGATTTTCTTTACTTGCTCGCAGCTCGAATATGGTTTTCCAAGGGCTTTAGCATTGTACACAATATCTGTAAATCTTGCATACATCTCCTTGATGGACTTAGAAGGTAGCATGTGAAAGCTTTCATATTCTGTGCTCAGAAGGGCTAATCTAGACTCTTTTACCTCCGATGTTCCCTCATGTGTCACCTCCATCATATGCCAAGTTTCGTGCGCAGTCAAATATTGAGAAACATGATTAAATTCAGTTTTATCTAAAGCACATATTATAGCATTCATGGCTTTACCATTCAAAGAACAGAGTTTCTTATCAGTGTCATCCTATTTATCTTCAGGTTTTGGAATTTCAGAATTTTTGAGATTTATAGACTTTCTCAACAATACTCCAAACATCATAATCAACTGACACCAGATATATTTACATTCTAGCTTTCCAATATGCAAAATCTGTGTCATTAAATTTAGGGGGTCAAACTATGGACATGCATTCAGCAAAAGCTTAATCAGAGATATTCATGTTCTCTAGCCTAGATTCTCTAACCCGCTCTGATACCATTTGTTGGATTGTGATCTAAGCTTAGAGGGAGGGGGAATAGGCTTATAGATAGTTTAGAGGGAGGGAAGAATAGGCTTATATATAATTTTCACGAATATAAAAATAATAGCATACTCAGTCACATAATCATAGAGCAAATACGTGCAGATAAAATAACGCAGAAGCAGACACAGTGCACACGATATTTATCATGGTTCGGTCACCCTAACAACTTACGTCCAGCCCCAAAATACTCACTAGAATAATTGTCAAGATGCACAACACACGGAACTTTGTGTCCCAACACTCAGCTCTACCTCACTCACCAAAGTGTCGAACACTACTATTCTAGTAAATACTTTCTCTTGACTGAGTCGCAAAAGAACCCAAAAACGAAAGTATAAAATACATAGGATTTAAAACAATTCGATCACAAATAATAACAACAAAAAGAGTTTAGAGTGCTCAGTTTGTGATGATCGAATAGTCCTTGTCATTGTGCTCGAAGTCAGCGTCGCGCTGGTGTAAACGGTGTATCAATCCGATGCCTAGATCAAAAGATATGGCTCTCCAAAGTTCGATGTGCAAATCTGCAATTTTAAAATTGTTATGGTTCTATGCTACAATATTTGGCTTTGGAATCTGGGCTGAGTTTTCTGTGCGTGGATGTGTTAGGTAGGTCGTGCTATGTTGACGCGTGGCCCTCACGTATTGCTCAGAGGAACATGCTTAGCGGTCGGCGTCGGTTCACTTGTTTGCTCGGTTTTCGTGCTGAGCCCTCGCGTTTGTCAGGACACAAGTGAACTCAGCTTTTGTTGGTCCACATGCGGGCTGGCGGCTTCGCTCTCGTGCTACTCGGTTGGAGATGATGCGTTGATGTTCAGCCCGTGACGTGTGCGAATGAGCAACTCGGTTGGCGTGCAAAGAAACATGTGCAAACATCACCTCGGATGTCAACTCGTGCTGGAGAAGATGGTCTGACCTTTTTTGTGTTGATTTCTGCGCCACCACTCAACTTTATTTCTCTCCAATTCCTTTTTAGGGCAATGAGCAAAGGCTTTGTACGGCTGAACTTAAATAGGGTTTAGTGGTGAGCCAAACTTTGTGAAATAATTACGATGTTGCCCTTGCTCCTTAATCCTGTTGGTAGCATGCCTTTTTGCTTGAGTATTTTTGTGGCCAATTATTTCTAGTGGCCTCCACTAATTTTTTTTCTTCTCAGCAATCTTAATATCCCGGGCCTCCACTAATTGTTTCCCATCTTTAGTTAACTTTCAAGCAACTATGCTTTGTTTTCGTTCTCAAATAATTGAATGGCCACCCTCTCTTAATCTTCATTCGATTAATTTTGGCCCACTATGATTTTTCTCTTCCTTCAATTCCATCCATCACCCTTCTAAATTAATTTGCTTGCGTTGCCTTCTTCTTTTCTTGCACACCAATAAAATTTGATTTTTGCTCTTATCAAACGGTATGGCCGGTCTGATAATTGTGCATAGTTAATTTTTATCCTTGGAAAATTTGCACTTGAAAACACTTAATAAACACATCAAAAATATTCATGAAGGTTTGTTATCATCAAATAAGAAATCATAAATCGTTGTATTCAACATCGTTATATCCAACAATTCTAACTTGCTATCCTTCTCTAAATCATTCATTCACTTACCTTTTTTCTTCATTAATTAGTAGAGATGTGTTCACATATCTCATTTACTCAATAATAGAAGTGGATGTGTTAGAATCGGGAGTAATATGAATTAGATGGTTAATGTATGGATTTTGCAAATTGTCATGATATGAGGGGAGAAGCTATTATATGCTGGAGGGGGATGAGGCATCAGAGAGGAGCAAAGGGACGCAATAGCTGGAGTTTGAGAAGAGGAGGTTTAGTTCGGATAGAAAATAAGAGTAAACTTGTTTTACTTGAGTATAGAGTTTGGATTAAGGCTAATAGCAAACTTGTAAATACCATATAATATGATCTATAAAAAATGTAAGGTGAATCAGAGCACTCTTGTTTATGAGATAGTGATCGAAAGAGAGGGACAAAAATACCAATAAATAGCCCACTGTCGGACATCAGAGGGACATATTGAGAGAGATTTGATTTTCTAATAATTTATATTCTTTTTTGTCCGCGGCTTGCCTTTTAGGTTTAAATTTAAACTACCAGTAAATGTTGGGCATCCCCAATGGCATCCGGCCAAGAGATCTCCCATTGCGTTGAGTCCATTCTCCGTCAGTCTGTCCTGGCTTTAGTCACCTCCGTTAATGGCATCCTCCACTAGCTAGAGGCTAAGCTCGGCCTTGACCTCTCACATAAGACACACAAGACGTCCTTCATCCATGACCAGATCGACCACCACCTCATCACCCTGCCACCTTATCACCAGCAGTAGCATCCAAAGGGCCATTTTCGCCCCACCCACACCCTCAAATACACTAATATTATCCCTCCCCTTCTGACGCAAATTTTCAACAGCTTTCGGTTTTTGTCGGCAGCAGTACCACCATGAATTGGGGTTCCAGTATACTGCTTTGTCGCAGGCCAGCGCTGCGGCGGCCGTCCAACAGCAGTTCCAACAACATTAGTAGTTGCACCAGCGGTAGCAGCAGCTCATCGCGGTGACTGCACCGGCGCTAGCTAAGCCTGTGGCGGTCCATTCGCCTAAGGAAATGTGGGTACTTTCCACTTGTTTTTGGTCGAATTTTGAAAATTAGGGGTTTGGAAGTTGGGCAACTTTTTTAAAAATTTTTGCCTTTCAATTTTATTGGGGATTATGCTTGAAAGGGAGTAATATGCAAATTTAAAACGCTTCTGGTTGGAATAGAAATCGGCGTGCTGTGTGAGAAGGGAAAGGCGCCGCCTGTTTGAACATGGAGATTAGGGTGTTTGGTTAATGAGGAATTGTTGGTATTCCTTTTGTGTTGGGGACGGTAATGCAAATTTGATTTTGATGTTTGAATTAAGAAAGGTGCATCCTTTTTGGTTTTTATGATTGTGCTTTTCTTTTTCTTGGAAAAGAAGGATTTTGCCTCGCTTATGGTTTGGATCTATGAAATCTAGTCATGGATTTATTAAAACTTTTAATGCTGGCTTTTATTATCATGAAGATAGGGCACCTCCTATTTGCTTCTTGAAATTTCTGGATTGTTTGAAATGATCTAGTTGGATTAGTACAACTGAATGGTTATAGGGGAAATGGGGGCTAATCCATGAACCTATTTGTCGTATGTTTCACTTGTAGTGATGAAGTATAACACCAGGTATAGGTGCCCTCTGTCTAGAAGTAATTTAGGGATTCAAGGCTTTATGCAAGTTTCTTCCCCTGACATCAGTATAATCTAGACGCCCATTGTTGGTCTCTTCTAAACTTACTCAGCTCCTTTGAGGAAATTGTCTGTCGCATAGACTTTTCAAGGATGATTTTCCTTCTGGCATTTTCACGTGCTTAGTTGCATGTCAGATTATTGTCGTGCAAGCTATGTTGTTCTTGGATAATGTGGGTGGGATTTAATTTTCTTCTGAGTGGAAGCATTGAGAGGTGCTTAGAAAGGAATCAAGAATCGCTGTTGGGCAGAACTATGGAATAAATGTTGGGGAATTGTACAGTTGTTGGATTTTGCGAGGATCAGGTGCTTGTATTTTGTATATCAAGCAGTATCTTACATGCTATTGGATTATCGCATTATGATTGCGGTCATGTATTTCAGTGAGATTGTCACTGGGTTAGATATTTAGATAAATGATAAGGAATGGCTTTGTTTTGGTTAGTATAGGGGTTTCAGAATAATAGTTAATTAAGTTTGATGGTAGTCAAAGTTGACACTTGACATTAGTCCCCGACAATTGGTTCCACCTCGTATTAATAGTCTTTAGAGCTAATTCTCATGGTTCATACTTTACTCTCAAGGGGATTAGAGCCGACATCTCGGGACTTATGTAAGATGTATGTTTTGGAGAGAGTAAAACCAAACCAAACTAATTGTTCCATTTTATGCCATTGGAACACTATAAACTAACAATCTCTGTTGGAAAATTTTCTTAAAATTTTAAGTGTGTTTAACACTGACTCAAACTGTTTATGATTTAAATGAAGTAGTATTCCAATCTATAAGCGGTGGATTTTACAAACCTCACCTTATTTTTTGGATAGAGCTACTTATCAGATAATTCAGTGGGCGACCATGCGATGTTTTCACCTTTTTTCCCCTTCGCCTTTGTTATTGTTATTGTTAATTTGAGGTACAATGGTGCTATATTTACATGAGGAAATATATGGGCTCATATGACCAATTGAACTTTCAAGATTCTTTTTTTTTCTTCTTTCTTTCTTATTATGTTGTATGTTTGGTTGCCATATGCATTTGCATGTTTGGCTGCTGCCTTTTCTTTTCTTCTTCTTCTTCTTCTTCTTTGTGAAGATTCTTCTTCTTCTTCTTTCTTTGTTATCATGTTGTATGTATGGTTGCCATATGCATTTACATGTTCTGAGGAGGAGGAGTAGGCTGCTAGTTCTCCTCGCCAGGTTGGGGTTGTGTGGTGGTGGGTTTCTCTTCAAGATCGGAATTCCCTTGTTTATTTTGAGGGAATTTGGGAGACAAGACTGGTTCCAAAACAATATCATACATTCTCAGTAGAAGGAATCCCAATTGCTTTCCAAAAGCTTGGCATTCAGGTGGAAATAAAAAATGGGCATGAAAAGATAAATAAATATTTCTAGAACCTGTCTAATGATGACTTTTGACCCATTCCTTTCCCTGTTCAATTCATTGCAATCTTTTATCCCAACCAAACAGTGGGTTGAATGGCCACTGCCTAGGCATGATTCCCTGGACACAAACATGTGATTCCCAATTCACAAGTGGCGATGCTGCCCAATGGCAAAAAATTCAAATTTTGGTAAATTCATTTCAAACAGAAATAGAGCCAAATTTTAGTTCAGTATGCATCATCATATGGCACTGATCCTTCTAAGTACTTTTCTTCCTTCGATGGTAGAATGATCATTGCTCAGTCTCTAGTATTATTCAAGGTTTGGAGAAAGAGGTGCCATGTCAGTTTGCATCCTCATTGGAGCCTTGTCTCACTAAAACATATTGGATTTATATGCGACTCAACATTGAGAAGGCTTCATGAAAAATACGACGCATTATACAATCGCAAACATGACTGCCTTTTAATATTATATTTTATTCTCAAAAGAAAATAGGGATATGAGCTCAAAAACCAAGTAACAAGTTTCTGGGTGAGGAAACATATATTATTTCTCACCTAGGTTAGGTTCATCTAACAAAGAAGCGACCATCCAAAATTCTCTTGCACTGGTAAAAAGTCTAGGGCAAGGGAGCCCTTGTGAAATTGTTTGCCCATTTATCATGCGCTATGTCCCGTTGTTAATGTGATAACAGCCCACACATTTAATTATTCCACATCTTGGCTTATTAGCAACTTTTCTGCTTGTTATGTATTTCTGTCTTCACCTGGCATTTTTATCTTATCATTACAGTTTTATTGATTTATTCCTGTATATGGTCTGATTATGCTACAGGAAAAGTGAAAAGCAATATAGAGGGTGGGCACTGTTTTTGTTCTTTTTTTAGTGTTAGTTTGCTTCGGGTCGTGGGGGCCGCGTGTGGGGGGGGGGGGGGGGGGGGGGGCATCGGAAATTCATCTGTATGAAAATGTTTTCATCTTTTCTTAATCATGTACAGTTACTCCAAATGGACGAGCATCGATTTGTCTTCTTTGACTCCGTTCTTTTCATGCTTTATGCTCAAAAAACTTGGATGCTTTTGTGTCAGCATGTTTTGTCCTCTTTCACTTTATGAGATTTGATCAGATTTGTTGGGATTTGTGGTGAAAACTGCAGTGCGACTACTGGGGTCAAGCGAAGAGGGGGCCCAGGGGGTCTAAGTAAAGTTTGCGGTGTTTCTCCTGAACTGCAGACTATTGTTGGTGAGCCAACCATGGCAAGGACAGAGGTCTCTTTTCAACTTACTATGGTTTTGTTTTGCTTATTTTTTGATATGCTTAATTATTGTATATAAGGCCATCTTTTTTTCTCTGGTTACTTTGGAGATCTGAAATATGGTTCCTTTTTTGCTTTTCAGATTGTGAAGCAGCTATGGGCATACATCAGAAAAAACAATCTCCAAGATCCTAATAATAAAAGGAAGATAATATGCAATGAAGAACTCAGACTAGTCTTTGAAACTGATTGTACTGACATGTTCAAGATGAATAAGCTGTTAGCAAAGCATATTATACCACTTGAAAAACCCAGTTAGTGCTATTCTATTCTCTTTATATTTTTAACTACGATCAAATCATATTATTCTTAACATTGATTCTGCTTCACACACTACAGAAGATTCAGGCCCTGAATCCAAAAAATTAAAGTCTACTGCAGCTTCAGGAGTGGTTTCTGCAACTAAAGTTGATGCTAAAGAAAATCATGTTGTCATATCAGATGCATTGGCTGAATTTTTCGGAACAGGAGAAAGGGATGTGCTTGAATCTGATGCTTTAAAGCGTATTTGGGACTACATAAAGGCAAACAATCTTGAGGTGAATACTTGAATTTTGATGCTTTTCCTTGTCATTCTTTAATCAATAATAACTTATGCTGCATACAAATTTCTTATCCTTGCATTATCCCCCTTTTTATTGGTTACTAAACAGTGGTTCAGGTTCGGCAAGTTGGATCATACTCAGCTCAACTCCCTTCTGCATCACAACTGATTTTGATGATATTTTTTTCTGACTGTTGACCAGACATCTGCCTGTTACACCTGAAGTAGTACAAAAATGTATTCCCTATCACACTAAAATGTCTCAAGAGGCAGTCAGATTTGTAAAGTTTATATGTCTCCCTTCTCAATCTACAAAAAAAAAACCCTTCATAAAGCCATGCGTCAAGTGACTAATACCGGCTAGATATATTGAGACCTGTCTGCCAATTTGTTGATGATGTTTTAAGACAATGGCCTAATATGCTTAGTTTCCTTGGTCAAGAATTTGACACTAGTTTATATTGGATGTGTCACAGAAAAGTTTTTGTTGATGCTCTCTCAAATTTCTTATCCTTGCATTATCCCCCTTTTTATTGGTTACTAAACATTGGTTCAGGTTCGGCAAGTTGGATCATACTCAGCTCAACTCCCTTCTGCATCACAACTGTTTTTGATGATATTTTTTTCTGCCTGTTGACCAGACATCTGCCTGTTACACCTGAAGTAGTACAAAAATGTATTCCCTATCACACTAAAATGTCTCAAGAGGCAGTCAGATTTGTAAAGTTTATATGTCTCCCTTCTCAATCTACAAAAAAAAAAAAAACCCTTCATAAAGCCATGCGTCAAGTGACTAATACCGGCTAGATAAATTGAGACCTGTCTGCCAATTTGTTGATGATGTTTTAAGACAATGGCCTAATATGCTTAGTTTCCTTGGTCAAGAATTTGACACTAGTTTATATTGGCTGTCACAGAAAACTTTTGTTGATGCTCTCTCAACTTTTGAGTTATGCATTATAGGATGTACAAGAGTGTGTTATGGATGATAACCCCAATCAGAAGATTAATTGGGATAAATATGTGCAAGAATGGGCAAAAATATTTTTTCTCATTGTGGAACTGGGCCGTCATTATCGATAGTATATTAGGTGCAGTGGTATATTATAAGATCAGGTCATGAATGACATGAATATTTAACTGTATCCAAATTGAAGTTTGGTTGTATGAAGGACATCAACCTTTATTTCATGGAAATGAGGACGGTCAGAAGAAGCCTCTTATTTTTTCGGATCATGGATTGAGATATCGGTTTCGGCCATTTCGTATTGGTTTCGGTAGGAACCGATACGAAACTAGGGGTTTAAACTTGGTATCAGACAGTTTCGGGTGAAAGTGTCGAGTTCCGGCCGGAACCGGCGTCGGAGATGGAGGGGGAAAAATTTAAAAAAAAATAAAAAATAAATTCGTGTATCAGAAGAGAAAAAAGGAGAGAAACATCAACGAAAACATCAGCAACATTTAAAAAAGCAGAAAAAAGTAGAAGAAGAAAAAGAAGAGGAAGATGGAGAAACTTACTTGGACTGATCCTGCCGTTAAATCCATGCCAACGAACCCTCGCCTCCAAAAATCCTACCGACGCCGCCTCCATCAATCGCCTCGTCGACTGCCTCCATCGATCGGATCGATCGCCACAATTGCCCACTTTCATGGCTCTATTGACAAGCCTCAATCGTTCGCTTCCATGCTTCCAGCGACTTCCCCTTCCAATATAAACAGTAAACATCAACTAGAAGAGCAAGAGGGCTGTAAATAAAGTTAAATAATTGCTAAGCATCTTACATTTATTTACAAGTTTGACATTCTCTTTCACATAGTTTAACCAAGAGGAATGACAAACATGTAAATAAATGTAAGTTGTTTAATATGACCACCAACAGCTGCAGTACAAACACTACTAGAGTTGCATTTATTGACAAGTTTGCCATTCTATTCTAGCTTCTAAATTGCATTTACTTAAAGTGTAAATGAATAGCAAAATATTATAAATTGTAGAGTATACATATTTTTAATTTTTATAGTATTATACATTAATACTTTAGCTAGTATTTGATATTAATAATACAAGTAATGTTTAGAAAAACAATGGAAACTACCGATATGGACGAAACGAAACTTACTTCCGAAACCACCGAAACGGGCGAAACCGATACAGAAACCTAAGTTTGCGAAAGAGCGAAATCGAGACCGAGACCTAAAACCTTGTTTTGGATAATGAAGCCTCTTATTTTTTAGCGTGTTTAAATCAAATTTGGTGCATGTAAAGATTTACGAAATTTGATGGAATGGTCTTTGTTGGTTAATTGATTACATGTTTTAAAGTATTATTTTGATTTTCGTTTTAGTTTCTGAAATCTGATGTCAAAAGAATGACAACAGGAGCGCCCAGTGCCCAGAAGAGCAATCATGAGTTTTGAGCGTGTAGATACTTATGCACACTTATTGACAATCATACTCCACCATAGACTTTAGCTTTTGCTCTCTTTTTTACCAATTTCATATTATTTTTTCCTGCTATTACTTTACATGAGAACATATCCCTTTCATGTCTTCTATCTAATACTACGTTCTCTTCTGTATAGGATAATATACTATTTTGCTGATTTGAATATCTATGTTCTATACAATATTGTAGGATTTTTGAGTTCTTAACTGTTTTGTAGATAAATTCTATTTCAATGTTCATATCTTGTTTTCTGGTTTGCCACTACCATATAAGAATGCCTATTTGGCAAATAGAAACATAAGGGTAGAACATCTGTTCCTAATAATTTGCATATGGTTAATGATTAATTAAATTCATGGACCAGGATCGGTTCTTGTTTCCCAACTATTTTCTGATTAAATTACACCAGAATAGATCTTTCTCTTTATTATTTCCTGTTTCCCGGCTAGATCCCGACTATTTCCAATTTATAATTCAAGATTTAAATTTCATACCTTTTAAGGTAGATGATGAGACCACATTCTATGAAGAAAAGGGACAGATATGGAAATTTTGTAGTCTTAGGGGGATTTAAGTAATTTTTATTTTTCTAAGGGGTTTTGTAATTTTCAGTTTTAGAGTTCTTTTATGCAATTTTGTATTTTCAGTTTGTTATTTATATGGGTCTAGGAGGATTATGGATTTCATCGTGTTGAATCTTGAGAACAGAGTCTCTTTTTTGGGAGGTTGCAGCTTTGCCTCGAATAGAAGCTGGGAAGAGCAGTCTACATCTCGAACGTGACCAAAGAAGAGCGAGTTCCTCTCGAAAGAACTCAACTTTATCCTTGTATCTCTTTATTTTCAGTTTTGCATTAATAAAAATCACATCTTCCCCCAATTATTCCTCTTTAAACCCGAAATATCCCACCTTTCCACTAAAGATCCCACATTTCCATCAAAAACTCTATCTTTCTACTTCAAACCCCTAGCGGATTGTATAATTTGGTATCAGAGCGGTACGATACATGGCGGCGACAAGATCGAAGAATAAGTATGATGCCTTGGATGAAAAATACAACGACAAAATTAAAGGATTGAAGAAATGTATGGATGAATTCAAATCAGAAGTTAGGGCATCAGTGGCATCAATCGAAGAAAGATCCAATGCTAGGATAAAAAGCTTGAAGATGTCATGCAATCCATACAAACCCTAACTGCAGAGTTTTTCGATATAAAGACGGTGAAATGTTCCGATTTAAGCGACAATCCAAATCTCGGGTAAAAGGTGAAGGTTTTGAAGAAAGGAAAAAGAAAAGTGAAGGAATACGTTGAGGGTTTGTTTTCCGACGCCGACGACTACTTTGAAGAAGCCGAAGAGGATACCGCGAAGGAGGGGGACAACGACCCTAGGGCTACAGGTCGATAGACCCACCATGGGGTGCCTGCTGGCATGTAGGCCCCCCGATAGCCTGCAGGCCACATGCAGGGGGCACGACAGCTTGCAGGCTCCCCCGCAGCCTTTAGGCACACTGCAGGAGGCGCAACAGCCTGCAAGCCACTTGCATGGCCGCTAAGGCCCTGCAGCCCCACTGCCGGGGCTGCCAGGGCCGTCGGGGCTACCAGGGCCGCCGGGGTCCCTTGGTGGCCTGATGAGCCAATGATGGAACATTCGGGTATCTAAGGGGCCTGTCGAGAACCTGACAATGACTTTTAGTTGCTTCCTGGGCTTGAGGATGATTAGGAGGAGTTCCAGTGGCTGCGTGGGCCTCGGTACGCGGCATAGAGGCGACGATGCCGAGAACTTCTAGTTTACAAAGAGTTTCTGGGTGATTATGATGAGGAATTGAGCTTTGAGAAGAATGTTGATGACTATGCTTGGAAGGACGACTGGGGCGACAATGGTGACATAGTTTACAAAGAGTTCCTTCATTCTTTCTTTTGCTTAAAAATTTCCTTTTATTTTCTTTTTGGCCCAACAGCCGGTCCATACCCAAAGCCCCTCTAACTCTTTTTCTTTTTAGATCCTTTTCTTTTCTCCATTCAATCCAAACAACAAAGCCCATTTAGATTTATTTTCTTTAATTCTTTTCTCCACCTCAGTAAACCTAAAAGCTTTTCCTGAGTTGGTTTTATTTTAAAATCCCTCCCTCCAACACAAAGCCAGCGGCCCAAATCCATAAGCACAACTTTTTCTATCTCTCGCAGCTTCTCACAGCCGCTCGATCTTTCCCTTTCACTTTTCCTTTGACAGAAAACCCTCGGGTCCCTTCGATAGCGCCGAGCCAACACCCCTTCAATTTTCTCACTCGAAAACCCTAGGTTCCCTCCTTTGCCGCAAGTGTAACCGCCAGCACCTTTCCTGCTCGCTAATGGCTTCCCCACGGCGTCCCCGAACGGCTTCCCTTTATATTTCTTCTTGTTTCTAGTGTTTGATGTTTGTGAAAAATATTTTCTTTCTTTTCAAAATTGTTTTGATTTCTTTGGGGCTTTCTGATCTTTTCCGAGGCTTGGATTTTTTGGGATATTAGGCATGTTATGGTGAACAGTAGATCTATATTTTCTCCAAGTTTTTTCGGTTTATTTTCTTTAATTTTTTGAAGTAATTTTCGGATGGAATTATAGGAATTTGGGGATTGGTAGATGATGATTCTTAGTAAATAATTAGATGGATTTTCCCTTGATGATCTAGTCATTGGCACCCCCTGAGCATGCCGACGACCCTTGTCGCCGCTCAACGTCGGTGGTTCTTTAGTTGGGTTGTTGGGTTAGACTGGGCTGTCGGAGGGTAGTTTAGTTCGTCATTTAAGTCCCGCCGTCGAGAGTTGTTTGCCGTTGTTCCTTTTGCTGTTGTGCTTTACCTTAAATGTTTAACGGGCCTTGGGCCCTGCTGCACCTATCATATGGGTTGTGGGTTTTGGTTTTCTTGATTTTGCTTATTGTGAGTACTTCGGGCTTATACTGTTGACAGGCTTTTGGGCTTAGGCCCACTGCTTAAAAAAATGAAGCCTTGCGGCTGGGATTGAGTTACTGGCTTGGAGCTTATTTATCATGGTTGTTTATTGTTGCTATGAATAATGGCGACTACATAAACTCCTCTAGCTGGTACACGACAAATTTATGTTAGGATGCCAATGTGAATCTGATCCCATGCTTTTTCTTTTGAAATTATTTAATTTCCTTTTGTCTTGAAATAAATTCTGAATTTATTTCAATTGCTTAGTTTAATTCCTTAATTATAAATTAATAGGTTAAAGTAAAGAATTTGCTTTTTAGAATAGAACTTGATTACTTCGCATGCAATGATGAAACTATTAATCATATCCACTAAATTACGTAGTAAGGACTAATGCAAAACAATGAGATTGATTCCACTACTAGACACTGATACTTTAACACATGTCTTACTATTACTGTGGACACCATTGTTGGAACACCGACCTGACCTACTGTATAGAACACTAGCTACGTAATTTAGAAAAGGGATATTTTCTGTTTTCTGAGAATCTAGATGACACCTGACAATGACAACTTATGACATGAAACTTAGAGAAATTCTAGATGACTAGAAAATCGTTACAAGACCTGTTAGGACACCTAACACAAGACTAGAAATTGAACAACTATACACATGACGTAGAGGAGCTCGTGCTCACATATAACATGTTCATTATCTGATGGCAGTTGTCTATGACAATAATCGTGATCCAATTACATGACACTATTGTTACCAATAGTATTGAATATTGTACACGAAATGCATGCTTTTAATATTGTACCTACTCTTGACATTGTTCATTGGAAATTATGCATGTCCTTGATATTATATCTGTTCATGGTTATTATATACTGATCACAGATTTTGGATAATGTACATGTTAATGATGGGAAACTAAGTGTTAAATGTGACAAAGTGTCACGGTACACTGGGGCCACCTCTTGAACTCATGAGAGCCGTTTCTAGAATCTCTTCCACAGTTTATGTTGAGAAATATCATAGTACCAGATACAATATTGCTTGGCATGATAATGAATTTGACACACCTCACTAACACTGTACATAGAATATAGATTGTACTGGGCTCGGGGTAATTCATACTAGAGAGTGTGGGAGCGACTTGAGCTATCTTCATCACCGATCATAGTTTCATGGAAGATTCAATCACAGTTTCTCGATTGAGTCCCTTTCACAGTTTGACGCTTGGATTCATGCCTGGGGTAGCTCCTCGTGACACAAGGTGGACTTCAGTTTGCATATCGTGTTCTCCAATATAAGTCACATCACTAGCAAATGACATTACAATTTCATATAGAAGACAATGTTTGCATGATAGTCTATCTCATGTTAGGACTATTACTATAGTTTTCTTGTTGACAATCTTTGTTTGATAGTGTGACACTAATTTAACTTTGGCCATGTATCTGTGTCAAATTATAACCGTTGCTCTATTGCTCAATAATAGGAACACTATCTTTGTCATTTAGTATTGTCGTACTGTTACTTTTCTTTTAATTCATATTATGCTGCACTTGTTCAATAGTTTACTTTACTTGCCTGTACTTGATCATAACTGTTGCTTTTATTCAGTAGATATTTTTTTGCATTGCAGTATTATTACTATTTTGTTTTCTACATAAACCGATTGCCTGGGTTAGATATATACTCTAATCCAATAATACATCCATCCGGTGTTGAACGTGTCTTCTAGGGAGACTTAGAGTTCTAGGATTAGCTTCTCTTCCTTTGAGCTGCGCACAGAATTTCTGAGATTACTCCGTCATGATTTTATGGTATATTTATATTTTGCCTATTCTGTTTTCACTGGTAACCAGCAGGACCTGCAGATTCTTATAATTTGTGATGACTCCCTGAAAGCGGGTCGTTACAAGCGTAAGGACTGTTTGGTGGATAGGTTTCGAGATACCCAATGGGGACCTACAGAAGCAGTTTACGACATTTAAGCAGGAGGGCTCCGTCGGGGAGTGTAGGAAGAAGTTCTAGGCACTCTAAGGGAGAGCCAGGAACATACTAGAGTAGATTTTGAAGGGGATCTTTATGAAGGGGCTCAAGCCTCAAATTCGCGCAGAACCCCGCATTCATCAGCTTAAGGGATTGATAAATACGATGGACCTAACACAGTTGGTAGAGGATCGTCGTACTGAGGAGAGGAGGTCTAGTGGACTTTGAGTGGATCCAAAGCCTTCACTTGGAGTGGATCCAATCTTCACAGCCAGGAACCGGTGGAGGAACAGAAGACATCAGTTGTTGCAGATCAGTCCAGTCAAGAGAAACACAAAGAGGCACAGACATGTTAGCAGTTCAAGCAGATGACTGAAGCTGAGATGAAGGAGAGAAGCTGAAGGGGTTGTGTTTCAAGTGCAATGAGAAGTTTACCCTCGGACATCGTTGTGGAGTTTGCAAGCTTTAGCTTATGATAATGGGCAAGGATGATGAGGATGTAGTGGAAGAAGGGTCAAGAGGAGACATGCATCTTCACTTGGAGTAACACGCCCACTGATTTCACACACCACCTTGTGGACACAGTGGATTTTTGTTTCGGTGCAATGATGAGACCACATTCTATGAAGAAAAGGAAAGATTGGAAATTTTGGAGTCTTATAGGTATTTTAGTAAATTTTAGTTTTACGGGTTTTCGTAATTTTCAGTTTTAGGGGTCTTTTATGCTATTTTGTATTATATATGAGGCTAGGAGGATTAGGATTTCATCTGTTGAATCTTGAGAACATAATCTCTTTTGTGGGAGGTTGCGGCTTTGCCTCGAATATAAGCTTGGGAGAGCGGTCCACCTCTCGAACGTGGCGAACGTGGCCAAGAGAGAGCAAGTTTTTCTCAAAAGAACTCAACTTTATCCTTGTATATCTTTATTTTCAGTTTTGCATTAATAAAAATCCCATCATTTTCCCAATATCATCTCTTTAGACTCTAAAAATCCCACTTTTCCACTAAAGATCCCACATTTCCACCAAAAACCCTAACTTTCTACTTCAAGACCCTAGTGGATCCTATCAGTAGACTAATTTATAACTTGATACCCAAATCTATTTATGCTTCTCTTTTAATGATATATTTGGAACAACTTGATATCCATCTAAACGTAATCTCATAACATCAATTCAAATTTATTTTATCAAGTTATGATGGTGGAAGTATAGTTGATCTTTAACCGAAAAAATATAGCGGATATAATAAAGTATAACCTTTTAAATCGATTTATTTTCTAGCCATTGTAAATCAACCACTTGAATATATGAAAGCTTATATCTACAAATACAAATTGTTTTTTTGTTTTGAAAAATAATCAGAAGAATTTAAACTTTACATTGTGATAGAGATATTATAAGTTTGATTTCTTTTTTTTCAAGAAAAGAAAGCTTGGATGCATAGATTTGTTGTGGAAAGGAGAGTTTGGTTTTGCCCCCACCTTTTATGAAAAAAATCTGAACATATGTAGACACATGCTAAATTTGTACGATTGAATATAATCACATTTCATTTCATTGCGTCACTTTATAATTAGATTTCATCAGGACTCTGAAATATATCAAAAGAATTTTGATGTTATCTTAAGTCTTAACATCTAATATTTATATATCTGTGTATGATGAAAAAGAGTGGGAATAGAGCTAAAAACAAAAAAATGTATTAATATAAAAATGCCATGTCAGGAAACGGGAGGACAATTTTTTTTACATTTCACTTTAAGATTTATACATAAATTTAAACTTAGAACCTCAATTTAGTTTGGATTCAAATGAAATAACTTGTCAGTTAATTGTAATTAGGTAATTTGATCATAATTTCTTAAAGTAAGTAGTAATTAAAATTTAATTGTGTAAGCACATATTGAGATTTTTCTATACCTTAAGAAATGTAATCACATCTTTTCATAGTTAATAATAGATAAAATAATAATTATATTTTTTCCTTGCTCTAAAAAGACAGCCTCTCCTCAGAAATTAGATTTTTAATTTATAGTAATAATAACAGTAATAATAATAACAATATTCATGTAATCAAATTAACATCTAAAAATTAGATGTTCGAAATTAATAGTTCAATTTCTAATTAACTCTTATTATATTAGGGGTTTCATTAATCCTAATAAAGAAATAATTTGGGAGATATAATTATTTTATGAGTTTTAGATAACTAAAATTAAATTATGAAAAGATATCTAATTACCAATATATCATGTAGAAAAAAGAAGAGGAGGATGACAAAATTATCCATGTTTTTTTAATCAATTTGCTTCCTGGGTACTTGCAAATAAGAGGATAATGTGCATCAAAAAGTCTACTGGTCTCTTCTTGATTGTACGGTCAATATTATTTTGATCTCCATGTCTCCTGTGGATACACTGAATATCATTGTATTGTCATTATATTTGACTTTGCATTGGGTGGTTGAAAATTTAGAGGTTTATGAATAGAACTTTTCCTGCTTGATTCATGGTCAAATGGTATAAAAATCACATGATATCAAGAGAGAATATTTCTTTGAGCACTTTGATATCATAGTTGTCATCCTGATAATGATCAGATAAGTAATCACATAATTATTTCATCGTTTATATTCTTTGTTTGTTTTTTTGGGTCCAGAGATCGTCAAAGGTGTTTTTTTGGGTCCAGAGATCGTCAAAGGTGCTACGCATTTAGTGCATCAATTTTTGAAGATATGGAGCATGGCACCAATCGTTCAATAAAGAAGCAGAAAGTAGACTTTTTGGTGACATATACGGGAGGTTCTTCATGCGACATGCTTGCATGTGCATATATGCATGTAAATATACATATATGTATATATAAATTTAGAGTTTGGATTTTCATTTAAAGTTAATTTAAAAGTGGTAGATCACATCGACCTGAACAGTTTTTTGATTTGGGTTGCCAATTTTCCCAATTTAGAGTATATGTATACATAAATTTATATATACATAAATATACATATATGTATATATATAAATTTAGAGTTTGGATTTTCATTTAAAGTTAATTTAAAAGTGGTAGATCACATCGACCTGAACATTTTTTTGATTTGGGTTACCAATTTTCCCAATTATGATCCGTATCATGGATCCCATTGTAGTAGTCTACACAGCTTGATTAGGATCCTATCGATATGCTTTGAGGACACATCATGTCACTTGAAAAGTCTACATCATGCAACTCAAATGGAAGATCCATACCATTTGAAATGATCTAAATAATTTAAAAGGCTTAAGTGGAGATCCAATTCCAAGTTCAGTTCAAGTTCGTATTTGAGCTTTTTAAAATTTATTTAAGACTTTGATTCTTTTTAAATTTTATAATTTCAGTTTTTAGAGTTTTCTTTTTAAAGGAATTTGAGTCGTTTTAGAGTTTTCTTTTTAAAAGAGTTTAAGTCATTTTGCATTTCATATTTCAAGGAACTCTTTTATTTTATTGAGTCTATGTAGGAGTTTGAGTATGAGTCAAAGTAGTCTTTTATTTTAGCTATAAATATAGCTTTGTTTTCAACTTTTTAGTTATGATGAGTTATTGAATAGAAATTGATCAAAATTTAGTGTAAGCTCTGGTTGCATTTCCAAATGTTTTCCATTAGAAGTATGAGAGTGGGCTTGGTTGTTTGGACGTGAAGTTTGACAAATATACGCGTACGAGATGTATAGGTTGGTAATTGTTACATATTCGGATGCAAGACCTGGATGTTATCAAATCCCTAAATTTGCCCCTAAAATTTTCCATTATAAACTCTTTTCTCTTTTGTCATATGTCAAATTTGTTATTAGAGCTATATTTTTGTCTTTTCTGCACCATCTTTTTTGTTATCTTTTCTTCTTTGTTATTTTAGGTTAGTTTTATCAAAAAAGCTTCCATCAAAATTTCAAATCAAAACTCAAACCTAACAGGCCTCCTTCGCTAGCATCTTCTCCAATAATAACAACCCAAAACCCATCCCATCCTTCGTTATTGCCAAATGATCCATAAAAAAATCTTTGCTTTCAATTCGAAAAAACCCATCAAAATACAACAGGTTACTGTTCACCCTTATGCTACATTACTGCCCGTGTGCTTTGACGTCCCCCGATTTTTGAAGCATGCAGAGTGCAATTGGATTGATGATACCAGATTTAAATATTTATACCGCAAGCGCACGGTGTTGTAGTTTAGCTTGGGGGTCGAACACAGGGAGGCGTGGTTGTGCTTGTTTCTAAGAGGAACCGGTTCACCCTATGGGTGAGCTAGCCCGAACGATCGATGGTTTGTCACGGAATGTAATTACGGAGGATAGACAAAATAAAAGGAAACCTAGGACTACGGTTTCCACCCTATCATGTGTTCTCGCTATTACGACATTCGGATATGAAAACGATCGGAATTAGGGTTTAGTGGTGAGACGTTGCCTCTAAAAGTGATACAAGCGTCCCATGGGTACGATATTCCGGTCGATGCCCAGGATGATACGTCGGACTACCCGAGTTCGGTCGGTGGGCATTCACATGTCCATTAACACCGACCGACTCCGGGAGCACTAAGCTCGCAATGGTAACTCCCAACATCTCATCATGCCGTTCCCACGCGCTAGGATTCAATGTCTACACTAAGGGCGTGAGCTGTGGCTAGGGAGTCAACCGCCAAGTTTATTCCCCCTTGGCCCTACGGTCAAAGGCGGTCTTTTTCCCGCCGATGACAATGAAACACCCCGTGTAACCATCTAAATTCTTAATCCCTATCGAAATCCTAGTCCTATGGACGCATTAGGGAGAACCCACGAAGGGGTTTCCACCAAAATCCCAAATTTGGGAACTACTCACAAATCATGGCTAAAAAGCGATCTAAACAAAAATCAACCGTAGAAATCATGATCAGGCAATTGCAATGAAGTAGTAGCAATGATATTAAGACTATATTAAAGTTTGAAAACGATCAGAAGACTTACAAAAACTATAAAATTCCAGCCGTCACCGTACAAGAAAAAAGACAGAAAAATAACAACTCTCGTTTTCAGAAACCTAGGGCAACTATATATACAGATCGACGTCACCTGATCGGTTGAAGCATCAGCTTCAGCATCGACGTTCAAAGTTTCACCCGCTCGCTTGGTCCGAGCGGTTGGCAGCTCCGGGTCGTCGTTTGGATCTTGCGGAATCAGGTGAACCGATCGGTTGAACATTCAACCGATCGGTTGGAATTGTCCTCAAAATAGACAGAGATTTCCGTCGATTTGGCACGGTCAGCGGACATCGGTTGAGCTCTCCGGGTCGTTTTTTGGAAGAATCGGCTACAGATGAACCGATTAGGTGAGATGTCACCCGATCGGTTTGAATTCAGCTCCAAATGGCCGAGAGCTCTGTTGGTTTGAACCGGTCGACGAACCGGTCAGTTGATTTTCACTTCGCTTCAGCTTCCGTCCGGGTCGGACACGCGTGCACCACCCGATCGGTTGGCTGTGTCCAATCGATCGGTTGAGGGCTAAAAATGGCGATCTTCGTCGTTTGACCCCTGGATCATGTGTGACTCCTCCTGTTGCTCCGGGGACTCATGATATCTTCGTTATATGTCCCCTACACTGGTGATTCCCTGCAAATACAAAAAAACACCAAAAAGTGAAAGAAAACTAAAAATCCCAAGAAAATGGGCACGAGACGACGGAAAACAACGGAAAAACACAAAGAAGACGTGCGTGAATATATAAAATATAAACACATGTCAAAATCCACCAAGCTGAACCCTTTCTCGTCCTCGAGGAAGACGAGTGAGAGTAGGAGCTCGGAGGGAGAAAATAGAGAGAGAAAGAGAAGTCAAAATCCTAAATCGCCCGTCAGGGCCAGCAAAATCAGACGCGCCACACTAAACAAGCATACGACAAAACACATCACTAAAACGAGAAAATATGAGTCCAAACAAGTGTCGTGGGCCCACGCGGTGAAGCGCGAGTGAGTGTGGTCGCGTGCTAGCAGACGGTGTTACTATCTACAATGTGCAATAAAGCTCCATATACACATATCCAAGGAAAGACCCAAATATCGATTCGATTTGAAATAATCGGTGAATATATAGCTCAAGCATGCATGAGAACAGAGTAAGAATCGAATCGTATCATGCGTCAGGGATTCCACAGCTAGGGATTAGGAGATCACCACACTATCGCCTTGATAATAGCTAGGAAGTTCCTATTCCAAGTGTTTTCGAAAACGATGGAGGTTGAGAAGATGTGGAGTAGAACACTCGGTGCAAATTCTCGCCTTCTCTTTATTCTCAGTAGGTAGGAAAATATTCACACATGAATTTTTTTGGGTTTTGGATATATGTATTTTTTGGATTTTTGGCTATACATTTATTTTTTTCTTTTCTCTTTTCTCTTCTTTTTGGGGTTTTCTTCTCTTTTTTTGGATTTTTGGATTTTTGGGTATATACATGTATACTCTCCCAAGTGGGAGAACTGTACACGACGAGGGGATTTGCACCAAGTAAAATAAAAAATAAATCAGATTCTAAACACTTGGGCAAGGGAGATTTTCTTCGCTAATCAGAGTATAGGCTAAATGGGTTATCCTAGTCCTAACTGTGGAATCCCGACACATGCGAAATTAGGTATACGATATAAATATATTCATGCATATAGAAGCAGACAGGAGAAGCAAATGCCGCATATTCAAATCGAAGCATGATAATCTAGGGGTCATCACAGGACAGGTATATAAATCAAAATCACAAGATAGAAGCACACTGTATAAGTTAGTCGCGACACACAACTCACATAAAAGCTAAGTGGACCCACGATGCATGAAATGCGAGAGGACTCGACTTCCTAGGGTGAGTGAATGTGATTATCGAAGCCATGCTATGTGTGTGTGTGTGATTCCGTGGCAATTCATCATAAAGGGTCATCTCTAGGAGAGAGAATAGAAGATGAGAAGAAAAAAGAAAAACACGATAAAAACGACTCAAAAACGAAGAAAAAGACACAAAAGACGCAAGAAGTGCGACTCCCCCAAGTTGAAACTTGCATTGCCCCCAATGCAATAAAAGTAAATACGGGATGTCAATGAAAATGGGGGGAAATACACACTGACACAAAAAGAATGAAAAACAAGAAAAACATACATACGAAACTGAAAAATAAAGGAGGAAAAAGAAATACAGAAAATAAAAGATAGAAAATCACACCACACGACATATATAAACAAGCACACCACGACGAAAAACACGACAAAACACACAAAATTCGAATTCCCCCAAGCTGGACATGAGAGTGCTAGCAATATGATAGGATAATGATGATGCAGAAATATGCTAGGGGGAATATCGAAGAAGAAAAAGAAATCAAAAAGTAGAAGAGGGGCTGTCCTCGTCCTCCTCGGCAGAAGTTGGAGGGGTGTGGAGGGGAGAGGTGGGGGGTGTGCGGAGAAGTGGGGAGAGGGGTGGAGGATGTGTGTGGATGGGGGAGGAGGTGTGAACAATGGGTAGTGTGGTGGTGATGATGGTGAGTGGTAGGGAAATGGCGACCAATGCAGTGGTAGATGTGGTAGATACGGCGACGGGAGAGGATGGTGGGGAAAGTGATCGCGAACGCACCTGCAATTTTTTTGCGGCACACGTATGGGGTGGCAGAAGTGGAGGGGGGTGGATCTGTGGGATCGACGACAATGATTGTGAGTGGAGGTGATGTGGCAGGAATGGAAACAGTGGTGGCAGGAGGGGATGGTCGCCTAGGGGGTGATGGGTGTGGTGATGAATGTGATGGGGGAGGTGAAGATCGTGGCGAGGTGGGAGGAGTGGGCGGAGGAGGACCAAAAATGTGAGTGAGGTGGCGGAGAATGGTGGACACGTTCCTCTCTAGTGCGAGGAAACGTGGGGGCGAGAAGATCGAAGAGGATGGGTCCGAGGGGGCAGAGGACGAAGCGCGAGCGCACAATGAAGCTAGCTCAGCCTCGAGAGCGAGGAGAGCGGAGGCCGCTCGGTGAACGGAAGAAGTAGAGGCAGGACGGGAAGTGGAAGTGGTGCCAGTGGCAGTGGTCATGCCGGCACCAGAGGCTAGGCCTAAGAAGGCCTCAGTTAGAGCATCAGAAGTGATAGGGCCAGAAGCCGGGGTGGTATGACTGGGGCCAGCCCCGGAGTCTCCTCGGGATGCAGGGATATCCTGCTCGCCTAAGTGGGCGGCAGGGGGAGGTGATCAGCGTGCGCCCGAGGGAAAGAATGGAAGACGTAACCCCCTAGAAACTCTGGATCATGAGGGAATGTCCAGTCTGCCACAAGAACGATAGTCATACGAGCAGGGTTGGGCAGAATGGTGTAAGGAGCAGTGGGTGACCGTAGAAAAAGGTAAAACGACCGTCGGGACGAGGCTTGATCATGTGCATGTACAGCAGGACATCAAGATCTATATGTGTGGGTCCTGGGGCAGAAGGCAAATCTCTGGGAATGACGATATTGAACTGGTGATATGAAGCTATGATGGTAATGAGGCCCCCGCAGCAGTACTTGCCCTTGCCGGCGCGGCTAATCTCAAGAAGCTTGTGAATAAGCCAAGCACCAGCATGAATAGGAATGCGAGGGGCCTCGAAGGCGATCTCGTCGTCACCACGAATGAAATCAAATGTCATGACCCACAAAATGAAAAGATCAGGGATAGTCACCGTCCCGGACTCATCCCTGGGGAAGAACGTGCAAGATATGATTCGGTGGGCCAGACGAAACACGGGGTGAATGATGGAGGATGCCTTAGCCATACCTCGGGGATAATGATCGTGGAGGGTGATGCGGAACCAAAATTGATCGAAGTCGAAGTCCGGGTGATATCCGTAGGGGCGGATAGCGTCGCCCCCACGAATGTGGAATCCGAAAATGTTATTAATAGTATTCAGGTGGGTGCGGATAGATTTGTTTCGGACGCGGAAATCGACGATCGATCCCGACTCACACTTTAGGGAAGATAGAAATTCTAGTGTGAGAGCGGGGTAGGACGCCGCGTGGGCGTTCAGGAAAGCTAACCATCCTAAGTTAGCAAAGAGGGTCTCGACTTCGGAGAAAACTCCGAGATCGATAAGAGTTTGTGCGTGTGCAAACTTGGTGGAAAGGTGAGAACGTGCGTCGAGTCTATTATAAAAATCCTTTTGTTCAAGACTCAGAAAACGGTAACCACGCGGGCCCAACATTGGGTCCTCAGGAGGGATGATAGGTTGGGGTGGGGGTTGTGTAGGCAGTGTAGGAGGACGTGAGATAGGTGGACGTGTTGACTTCCGTTTTTTGCGAGACGGCTCCTCCTCATGCATGATAGCCTTACCCTTATCTTTTTCCCTAGCCATGATAGTGTGCGTTACAAGTGAATGCAAGATATGATGCATGCACACAATCAATGGCAATTGAGCGAAAAATAGTAATAGGGCAATATTAAAAATTGAGCTAAGGAGCGAAGTTACCCAGAAGCGAAGTTAATCCTGCTCGCAAATCACCCACCACTATGCAATTGATGGGAGTGTGAAGCCGCGGCACGCCTTTTCAACAAATTTTCGAAAATTTCAAAAGAGGGAGAAAAACTAGGGTTAGGGCGAAGAATTGGGTCAAATAAGAGAGATTGAGAGTGGGATTGATGGAGAGAGGGAAGGAGAGAATGGGGAGATCAGTTGAGGGAGGTTGGAGGTCGTTTGGGGGAAGAACGAGGCCGGTTGAGGGGTGGGGAAGGCGAAACGAGGGAGAGAGATCGAAATCGGGTGAGGAGAAATGAACGGGTGAAGTGGGGAGTATTTATAGGGTTTTAGGCCAACCGATCGGGTGAGATTTCACCCGATCGGTTGGGCAAGTTCTCGAAAAATTTGTTGAAAAGTTGCTACAGGCGAACCGATCGAGTGAGATTTCACTCGATCGGTTGGCCGCTTCACGATTTTTCCGAGAGTTCTGTGCACTTCACCCGGACGGCGACACGACCATTGCTTCATATCAACCGATCGGTTGATTAAATCCCCAAATTTCCCAAGAGTTCTGCTTTTCTCACACGATCTGCCACCCGGTCTCGGTTTGCTCCACCCGAGCGGTTCGCGAAAGAACAGATATCGGCCATCTTCTGATACGTCCCACCCGATCGGTTGGGGGCTCAACCGATCGGTTGGGGGCTTGTTTTCTGCACAACACGAAAAATTGCCTTAGTCTTTTGACGAGAGCTCTCGTTGCTAAATTTATTCACCAAAATAAGGAAAATAAACCTAGAAATAATCCTGAAAACAAAGACGAGGGTTTAGAACATGGGTTGCCTTCGATGAAGCGCTGTTGTTTAACGTCGTTTGCTCGACGCCCGGTAGATGATTTTCAAGGACGGGAGTGATGCCCAATGTTTGGCATTCCTTCAGATGTTGGAGCGGTGGCCTTTGGTGTCGTCGGCGGTGATAAGTTGACTTGCTCGACGATCCTCCCTCCGTTGATGGTATCGGGGGCTTCTCCCTCACATTGGCGTCGACCGCCACTTTTCTTAGTATCCGGATCTCATCAGCGGTAAGCCCCATGGGCTCTTTCACTTTTCTCCTTGTCGGAGCAACTTTTTGGAATCCGGGAAGGATCGTATGTGAGACATCCGCTTCCCGAGCAACTTCTTCCTTCTTCAAGCCGACATGCTTTTCAGGGTCCCTCAAGCTGTCGGGGGGTTCCTTGAGAGAATTTCCCAGGTCCCACCTTCCACAGCTCTTTCTTCTTCAATGTCCAGCATATTGCAACCATGTTCGTCCGGAGGGTGCTTCGTAGACAACCCCAAGTCAAACTCGACCTTCTGGTCGCCAACATTAAGGGATAACTTCCCTTTCTTCACATCTATCAGCACGCCAGCGGTCGCCATGAAGGGCTGTCCAAGGATGATGGGTGTATGAGTGTCTTCGGGCATGTCCATCACCACGAAGTCTACAGGCACATGCACCCCGCTGACGTTAACTGGCAGGTCGTCTACAATTCCTACCAGATATTTGACCGATCTATCAGCTAGTTGAAGTGTCATACTCGTGGGATCCAGGTCTCCCATCCCTATCCTCCTGTATAGTGACAGGGGCATTAGACTGATGCTCGCTCCCAAATCCACGAGCGCCCGATGGATCTTCACTTCCCCAATCGAACAAGGAATGTAGAAGCTTCCCGGGTCTTTTAGCTTGGGCGGATTCGCTCACTGGATGAGAGCACTACATTCCGCCGTGAGAACGACCTTTTCCTTTTTGCAACCCCTCGTCACCAAATCCTTCAAAAATTTCGCATAGGAGGGAATTGTCTTTATGGCTTCCAGAAAAGGGATCTGTAAGCTCAGATCATTGACCATATCGAAGAACTAGCCGTATTTTTCATCAATTTTAGCTTTGACAAGTCGTGGAAAATGCACAACAGGCTTAAATACTCTAAGATTCCCCTCCTCTGAACCCTTCCTCGTCCTTCTTCTCTTCTTCAGGGACTCCCTCCGGAGTCGTTTTCTTTGGTGACAAAGCTCCGTCGTGATTTGATTTTTCAATTGGTCGCCCACCGACCAACGGAGCTTCCGGTTCCTTAGCGGGCACTCTTGTGGGAATTTGTGTCCCGCTTCTCAGGACGATGGCGGACACATTCACATGATCATGCGTTAGTACCAATGTTTGATTTGCCCCCCTTGGATTCACTTCCGGTTGACCCGGCAATTGGTTTTGCGCCCTTTGAAGGTTCGCCACCTGCAACCCCCAGCTGGGTTACTTGGTCAGTGAGGGCTCTCTGCCCCATCTCCAGCTTCAAGTTGATCTTCTCCTGATTTGTAATATACTGGGTCAAGAGGGACCGGGGAGATGACTCGCTGCTGGCCATATGGCTGCTGCTGCTGCATGGGCTGCTGGTTCCTGGGGGATACTGCTGGTACATTTGTGGTGGCTGCTGCTGTTGCTGATACTGCTGCTGCTGTTGCCTAGTCGGCTGATATACTAGTTGCTGCGGCTGCTTAGGCTGCTGATACGGTGCCCGATAGCTAAGATTTGGGTGGTTCCGGTTATTGGAAGAATAAACCGGATTGGAGCTAGTCCGTGGTGGATACGGCGCATTACCCGTCGGGTTGAAAAAAGTGCGCTAGCTTGATCCACCGTGGTGAAATATCACCACCCTCGAAGTCTCCCAGGACTTCTGCTTTCTCCACTGCTACTTGTTGGGTGCCGACATTACCAGCTCCTACCATAAGTGCTGAGATCTGGGTCGATAGCAAATCGAATTTGCTAGACAACTTGTCGACGTCCTCGACTCTATGAATGCCTCCAGATCTGGGTGTTGCACGCTCATCGCACCATCACTCATTGTTTGATGCCATGTTTTCTAAAATGTTGCCGACATCTTCTTCATTTCTTGACATAAAGGACCCCCAGCTGCGGCGTCCATCGAAGATTTTAGGTCATCCATCAACCCATTATAGAACAGATTTATAATCTGCCACTTTGGAAGTTCATGATGAGGGCATCTCCGCTGCATCTTTTTGTATCTAGTCCAAGCTTCGTACAGGGACTCGTGGCTGGCTTGGGAGAACGAGGAGATCTCACTCCTCAGCTTCATCGTCTTTCCCGGGGGAAAGAACTTAGTCAAGAAAGCGTTCGAGAGCTTCTACCAAGAATTGAAGGTGTTCGGGTCCTTTCCCCTAAGCCATTGCTTGGCTTTATCCCGCAGAGAGAAGGGGAATAGCTTCAGACGGATTGCTTCAGTTGTGACGCCATTAATCCTGAATGTGTCACACTTCTCAAGGAAGGAGTCCAGATGTTCAATAGGGCTCTCCATGGGTGCCCCAAAGAATTGATCCTGTTGGATCCACGTCACTAGCGACGGCTTAAGCTCGAAGCTTTGGGCTACAATAGCCGGAGGTTGAATGGATGAGGTGGACCCGATGGAGGGCATCGAGTATTCCAGCAGAGATTCTGGGGAGGAGTGTTCTCTCCCATGGCTTCAGCTTCTTCCCTTCTTCTTTCCGCGTTTAAACGCCTCACAGTGGCGTTAATCTCCGGATCTAAAGGAATCAAGTCGTCGAGACTCCTTGTATTCCTGCGCATGAAAAATCACAAACATCCCGTGAAGCAAGTATGGTTTGGAGACAGATAAAAACAGAAAATAAAAATAGAAAATAAAATTAAAAATGAAAATGAAGAATGCGAAAATTATCGCGAGATGAAGATGTGAGCTAGACTCAAGGGTTCAAAGGTCCTAAAATTAACAAACACGTTGCCTCCCCGGCAACGGCGCCATAAAGCTTGACGTCCCCCGGTTTTTGAAGCATGCAGAGTGTAATTGGATTGGGGATACCAGATTTAAATATTTATACCGCAAGCGCACGATGTTGTAGTGTGGTTTAGGGGTCGAACACAGGGAGGCGTGGTTGTGCTTGTATCTAAGAGGAACTGGTTCACTCTACGGTTGAGCTAGCCCGAACGATCGATGGTTTGTCACGGAATGTAATTACGGAGGATAGACAAAATAGAAGGAAACATATGATTTCGGTTTCTACCCTATCATGTGTTCTCGCTATTACGACCTTCGGATATGAAAACGATCGGAATTAGGGTTTAGTGGTGAGACGTTGCCTCTAAGAGTGATACCAGCGTCCCATGGGCCCGATATTCCGGTCGATGCCCAGGATGATACGCCGGACTACCCGAGTTCGGTCGGTGGGCATTCACATGTCCATTAACACCGACCGACTCCGGGAGCACTAAGCTCGCAACGATAACTCCCAACATCTCATCATGCCGTTCCCACGCGCTAGGATTCAATGTCTACGCTAAGGGCGTGAGCTGTGGCTAGGGAGTCAACCGCCAAGTTTATTCCCCCTTGGCCCTACGGTCAAAGGCGGTCTTGTTCCCGCCGATGGCAATGAAACACCCTGTGTAACCATCTAAATTCCTAATCCCTATCGAAATCCTAGTCCTATGGACGCATTAGGGAGAACCCACGAAGGGGTTTTCACCAAAATCCCAGATTTGGGAACTACTCACAAATCATGGCTAAAAAGCGATCTAAACAAAAATCAACCGTAGAAATCATGATCAGGCAATTGCAATGAAGTAGTAGCAATGCTATTAAGACTATATTAAAGTTTGAAAGCGATCAGAAGACTTACAGAAACTATAAAATTCCAGCCGTCACCGTACAAGAAAAAAGACAGAAAATAACAACTCTCGTTTTCAGAAACCTAGGGCAACTATATATACAGATCGACGTCACCCGATCGGTTGAAGCATCAACCGATCGGGTGAGCTGCTACGGTGCTTCAGCATCGACGTTCAAAGTTTCACCCGCTCGCTTAGTCCGACCGGTTGCAGCTCCGGGTCGTCGTTTGAATCTTGCGACATCAGGTGAACCGATCGGTTGAACATTCAACCGATCGGTTGGAATTGTCCTCAAAATAGACAGAGAGTTCCGTCGATTTGGCACGGTCAGCGGACGTCGGTTGAGCTCTCCGAGTCGTCTTTTGGAAGAATCGGCTACAGATGAACCGATCGGGTGAGATGTCATCCGATCGGTTGGAATTCAGCTCCAAATGGTTGAGAGCTCTGTTGGTTTGAACCGGTCGACGAACCGGTCGGTTGATTTTCACTTCGCTTCAGATTCCGTCCGGGTCGGACACGCGTGCACCACCCGATCGGTTGGCTGTGTCTAACCGATCGGTTGAGGGCTAAAAATGGCGATCTTCGTTGTTTGGCCCCTGTATCACGCGTGACTCCTCCTGTTGCGCCGGGGACTCATGATATCTTCGTTATATGTCCCCTACACTGGCGATCCCCTGCAAATACACAAAAACACCAAAAAGTGAAAGAAAACTAAAAATCCCAAGAAAATGGGCACGAGACGACGGAAAACAACGGAAAAACACAAAGAAGACGTGCGTGAATATATAAAATATAAACACACGTCATGCTTCAGTGTAATTTTCTGTTTTATCGGATTTTTTCAGTCTACTACAGTAAATTCTATGAATTTCAAAAAAACATTTCGAGGATTTTCAGCTATTTTGCGTAAGGTTTGTATTTTGATGAGTTTGAAGATGTTTCAAGCCTGATTTCTGATTTATTTGAACCCATGCCAAGACAATTTGAGCCACTACCGTTCTTAAATGTATTCTCAGTTATTCAAAGTATATTTTAATGAAATTTTATAATACATTTATGAATGTATATAATTTTATGAGAGCCGAGCATATGAAACATTTCACCTTGTTTCCGTTTTGAGGGATTCAATGAATACTGTTACGAAGAATGTGAGTTCGTTATGGAAGATTTCTTTTGCTACTTTTGCGATCTACTGGATTAGAATAAATTCGTTTCGAGGGATTCAATGAATACTGTTACGAAGAATGTGAGTTCGTTATGGAAGATTTCTTTTGCTACTTTTGCGATCTACTGGATTAGAATAAATTCTGGTGTGTTGAGTACAAATTAAAAGGAGAATTCGTTCTTTTAGGAGACAAGTTTTATTAATCTTGGTTGACGATGGAGCTTTGGCAGCGGTATCTTCCCAAACGTCAAATAATCCGTCAATCGCCTTAACCTTCAGATCATAACAGAGTCACAAAGAGACCCTTATAAGGAGCTCAAAAAGATTTTTGAGGACTTCCTAAAGCTGTTGCAAATTGAGGAACGGATGATGAAACAAAAATAAGTTATGTTTGAGCCAGAGTCCAAGCATAAGCTTGAGCTTGAGCCTGCTATTGAGTCCGAGATAGATCCAGATCCGGAGCATGCGGCTACCGTAGATATTGAACCCGAGCCCGTACTGGAGCTAGTTGAGTATATTGACGTTGCCAACCTAATCCATCACAACCTACCAGTTGACAAGTTTTGTAAGTTTTCCTTTTTTGATGATATTGGTACATCCTGAAATTTCTTGTTTACACATTTATATTTGGCTCATTTTGAACTTCATAGACGTGTCTTTACCAACCACTGGAGATGGTTGACTATTGTCATTCTGCACTTCCCTACCACCATTCACTTGGTGATGAAGTTGTCAAAGTTAAAGAGAATGATGTGGCATCCAATTTCAATTTGGATTCAAATTAATATTTGAGTCTTTTAGGGTTTAATTTTATAGTTTTTGATTCTTTTTAAATTTGTATAATTTGAGTTTCTTTAGATTTTCTTTTTAAAGAAATTTGGGGCTTTTATTGTTTCTTTTTAAATGGAATTTGATTCTTTTTAGAGTTTCCTTTTAAAAGAGTTTGAGATTTTTGAATTCCCTATTCTAAGGAACTCTTTTATTTTATTTAAGAGTCTTTATTTGAGTCTATTTAGGAGTTCGAGTATGAGTCAAATTAGTCCATTATTTTATTTATAAATATAGCTTTGTATTCAACTTTTTAGTTATGACAAGTCATTGAACAGAATTTTATCAAAATTTGATGAAAATTTGGTGTAAACCCTATTTGCATTTCTAAATCTTTTGCATTAAAAGTACAAGAGTGAGCTTAGTTGCTTCGACACGAGGTTTGAAAATTTTTAGCGTGCGAGGCATGTGAGTCGGTGATCGTCTGATCTCCAGGCCCGAACACTTTCAAATCACTAAACACGCCCCACCCCCGAAAAAAAACCCCCCAACACAACACCGTTTCCCTTCCTATCTGTGTCAACGAACAAACATGAAATCAAACGGTTCTACCATGTTTTATATATGCATCAGGTAGCCATAAAGAACTGCAATGTTTTGTTGATTCATGATTTGAGGAATGGAAATTGAAAATCCGACCGTTTGATCATGGTCAAAACACTTTCAAAACTCTTACACACTAATTCTTTCATTTGAATTGTTCTAGAATGTGGAACTTACTCACTATTATCAATTATCCATTTTGGGCTACTTGATGCATGTGGAAGAAAATTAAATAGTCCAATCTTTGTTTTAAAGACATTCTAAATGATGTTGCTCAGCTTTAACGGACTTAATTCTCCAAGTGGTAGGCTTTGGTTCCAAATTCTCAGAGGAGGAGCCAAGTCACCCCCACCATCGTGCAAAAAAAAGCACACGCTACCCCTAACTGGTAACTAGTTTGGAGTAGGTCTCAATGGTGATTTACTGAATTAAAATTCTTCTAAGAACTTGTTGCTAATTTAAACGTTCATGTGTGTATGATAGCTGAGGTGATCTATTTTTTATGGTAAGTAGTGTTCTTAACTTATGGTAATTTCCTTGGTTCTTTTATTGCCTACCTTTGTTTCTTCTTGAACAATATGCAGCTTGACATCTTATGCTATTTTTATCATATTGCCTCCATAAACCTGTTTTAGGATCCAGAAAAGGCAATGGTCATATCATGTGATGCTAAGCTTCAACAACTGCTTGGAAGTGAGAAGGTATCAGCCATAGGAATACCAGAGATGTTGGCTCGCCATTTGTTCAAACAATCATAACACAGATGACATTAACTGGTTAGGTAATCTATGCTTATACACATTTTTATTTGTTCCTAGCTTTAAATTGACTATGGTAACTTAATACTGCTTTGCACTTAAGATGTTAAAAATAGACTGGATCTTTGTATTGGTGTGTATTTTGTTTAATAAACATGAATTGTCAGTGTTTTTACTGCTGTTAGTAGTTGCCATTGATTTTAAGGACATATGATGTACAGATTTTAAAGACAGTCGAGTGTCATATATATCGTGTTAGATAACTGTCGTTTTCAACTTCAGTTTTCCCCTATATATATTGTGAAACATCAACTGCTGTTGAATTCTAGAGTGAATTGTAATATTAATTTTAATGGTTTTTCTTTGGCAATGCTACCAAGAAACTAGAACTCATGCCTACGACAGATTCATCCCATCAAATCTCTCTGCACGATCAGCTTTAAGTCCAAAGGCACATTCTGCAGAGTGTATGCATGATTCTGTCTACGCTTCCCTTGGTTATCCCCACAATGATTTTTTGACATCATTAACTATGTTATACAAATAAATATGATAGATAGTGATTGATCGGCAAGTATTTATACATTGGAGTTACTATGCTTAATGTGTCCGATAGGACTCTTTTGGTATCCAGGGCTGGAGTGTAGGACTTAGACACTTACTAGTGTGGGAGTCATAAGGTGTTAGAAACATGTTTGACCTGCAAGTATTATACATATGCATTACTGTGGCTAATGTGTCTGATAGGCCCATTTTAATAACTAGGGCTGTAGCACAGGACGTTAATGTGGGAGTAAGTACTAGAAACTTGGTTGTTTTGGTTGTTTCAGACAATGGGTTTAAGGTGAAGGAGAATTTTGCATGCAATTGTTGGGAGCTGTAGTTATTTGTGCCCAAAGAATGGTGGTTATGTGGGTTGTTTCTGGGTAGCACCCACGAAACACATATCCGAACTTCACTCATTTTGGCTGTTTGACTTGCTTAACTAGAGTTAAGACACTACTCTAGCTTACACATCCATGGTGAGCTAAACAGCTTTCTTCGACTAGGTGTTGAGACATTCATCAGCATACAAATTTAGCTTGTTTTAAGTTTGTTAAATCCCGTTGTCATTTAATTTCACATGTTGGAGGCTTGCTGACAGTGCCATTTTTATGTCATTGACGCGCGCGTGCGCGCGCACAAAAAAAATCTATTATACATTTGAGGGGTGATTGAGGGGGTTTGTCCCATGCTGCATTCAAAGAGGGGTGTCACATGAGATGCCCCATCACCCAAAAAACACTCAAAACCAACAAACCACAAAAACCCATCCACCCTCCCCAAACACACCCACAAACAAAACACCCAAAAACACACCCCAATCAAAAAAGCCCAAAACCTCCAAGCCAATACACACACACTCTCTCTCTTCCTATTTGAACCTGGTTTTACACACAGCAAACCACCCGTGTGGGTCCTGCGTCCTGATTGCATGTGTATTTCTTGGGTACCCGTGCACTTTGTGCACGAGTTATTTCTAGTACATATATGCATGCATACATATAAATACATACATATATACATGTATATATACATATGTATACATACACAAACATAGTAAATAATTGGTATCAGCTCCCTAAGGAGGAAATTGGTATTAGCTACCCAAGGAGAAAATTTCCTCATTGGGTAGCGTCAAATCCATAACACCTATTTTTTCCTTCGAACCGAACCGTTCAATTTGATCTTTATGTTTTAAAATCCCAAACCATCAATTTTTAAGTGCTTCCAAGGAGTTTTGCTCATTCATCCACTCATCGCAAGTTTAATGGTTTCAACTCAAGTTTAATGATTTCACCGTAACAGAACTTTTTGTAACGGTTAGATAATGATTAAAACCCCTAGGGTTCACCCGAAAATTGATAGTTTGGGGGGGTTTGAACATGAACAACAAACTGAACAAATTGAACGGATTCGATCGTCGAAAAAATAGGGCGAAAAAGGGGTTGCGTGGGCAAATGAGAAAATTTCCTCCTTGGCTAGCTGACGCCCATATTGCACACACACATATAAAATAATGTGTATCATATGCCTATGAGCTAAGGTCTCATATGTGGCTTCGAAATTTCGAACCGCCAGCATTATCGGACGATCAGAACCGTTTATTTTGATCTTCATATTCGAAAACCTCAAAATATCTAATATCGGGTGAACCCAAGGGGTTTACTCGGTCATCCATCCATCACTAATTTTATGATTTCGTAAGAATAGAACTTTTTGCGACGAGTGAATGACAGAACAAAACCCTTTGGGTTCACATGATATTCGATGTTTTGAGGTTTTAGAATATGAAGATCAAAATGAGCTATTCCAATTGTCCGAAAAATACGAAAAGGTGGAGATTTGTTGTGGTAGTAGAATATGAAGATCAAAATGAATGGTTCCAATTGTCCGAAAAATATGGAAGGTGGAGATTTCGAGGCCATATATGAGGCCTTAGCTCATATGTCCTATGATACCCATTATTCTCATATATACATATATATACATACACACATACATACACTAATTATAATCCATGACCATAGGCCACGTGACAATCAAAATATCTTCTCGAAAAATTTCAAGGGACAATCAAATATTTTCTCGAAAAATTTCAACCCATTCAAAAATCCCCCCCCAAAAAAAATTTATAGCCTCTTCAAAACCCTGCCCAAAAAAAATTTACAGTCACCTTCAAAATGTTCCCACGACCAACATTTTTTAACTACATTTAGACTAAAATTTTGTTCTCACCAGAAAAGTAAGTTTTCTCAAAGGTTAATTCTCTTAAGATTTAGTTCCCTCGCACCTTAAATTTAGGACCGCAGAGAAATTTGTTCCCTTCAAAAATTTCAGTTCTCCCAAAATTTATATCATTCTAGTGTTAGTTCCTCCTAACATTAAAAATTTTAGTTTCTCTAAAATTTAGTTCGCTCATATTTAGTTTACCCCCAAAATTTTAGGGTTTTCTCCCAAAACGTTTTCCCCAAAATTTTAGTATTTTCTCCATAAAACTTTTCCCTCAAAAGTTTAGGGTCCCCCAAAATTTCACTAACTCTCATCCTACCTAATTATTTCTTAAGATTCAATCATAGCAATCTTTTGACCTTCCCTTTTGTCCTAGTCAGCAATTCCATTCAAAAACATTCCTCGATTGTATTATATATATATATATATGAGGTCGGTGGAAATGTATTGATAACACAATACATTTTCTACGTTGTCAGCACTCAAAACACTAAAAAATGTATTTTTGAATTTTTTTCTACGTTATTGTAAACATTCTAAAATCTCAAAATTCCAAATATCAATGAATCCTAGGGGGATTAGGCCTACAACGGGTCGTTGCAAAAAGTTATATTGTTTTGAAATAGTTGAATTTGCAACACTTAGGTCAAGGGTCAAATAGCGCTGGATTCACTTGATTTTGATATATTAATTATACATGATGTGATATTAATTATACATGATGGGAAGAACATCTGAATTTTTTAAGAAAATAAAAATAAATGTGTACATTTGCTGTTAGTGCGGGAAAATTTCTTGGGTTGACATCACATACATTTTCATATATATATATATAGTGAAAAATGGAGAAGAGCTGATAGCGCTGGAAATTTTTTCCAGCGTTGTCCGCATTTTGGGCGACCTAAAAATATTTTTTTTGAAATTTTTTTGCAGTAGTTAGATAAACTTGTTAGGAAGCTCCCCACAAAATTTCAGCTCGATCCGACACCGTTTGAGTCTCCGTTCATCGATTTCAAAAACGTTGCTCAAATCTGTCCACAGTTTTGCGCAACGTTTTTGAAATCGATGAACGAAGGCTCAAACGGTGTCGGATCGAGCTGAAATTTTGTGGGGAGCTTCCTAACAAGTTTATCTAACTACTGCAAAAAAAATATTTTTAGGTCGTCCAAAATGCGGACATCGCTGAAAAAATTTCCAGCACTGTCAGCATTGGCCCATTAACCTCATATATATATATAACTAGGTATATACTGTTAGTGCAGGAAATGTTTAGTGTTAACAGAACACAATCATTTTTCATGTTTTTTTTGAAATGTTTTTCGAGATTGTTGTACACAGTCCAAAATTTTTAAACCCCAAATATGGGTAAATGTTAAAAGAATTTCACTCTCGATGTACTTACAAAAAATTTCTATTGTTTTTAAACCGTTGATTTTGCAACAAACAGATCAAAGATCAAATAGTATTGGAGTCACATGATTGTTGTTGTGTTGATCATTCATGATGTGTAGAACATATTCAAACAATTTTGAAAAAAATAAAATAAATAGGGTATGTGCGTCAGCGTGGGAAACTTTCCCGCACTGACCACCCGTACATTATTTAGAGAGAGGGAGAGAGACACACACTGGCGATCAGGATCTCGGCTCCTTTCGACCTCCTTGATCGGCCTCCGGCTGCCGGGGTCCTCCTGGGAACGTTCTCATTCCCTCTTCTACTTGCGATGTGGCTGAGTCGGTGCTGACGTACTCACTGGAGGGGGGGACAGCGAGGGCACCAGGGCGGCTGCCGGAAAAGTTATCGGTGAGCGGTGGATTCTTGTTACCAACCTCCGGGTTCTTGGCAAAAATTCCTCTTATTGGATGGCCCTAATTCCTACACTGGGGGTGCTGGTCATCAGTCCGTCATTGGCCAGAGATCTAGTGATCCTGGCCCTTCTGATCCTGATGGGAGGGCTAAGCATCCCTTGCTCCGACCTAGTTTGGGCCAAACAGCTGTTGTGCTTGGCTCCTGTGCTTGGGCGCCCTCCTGCACGTTTAATATTCGACAAAATGCCCCAACGAGTTTCACCCTCTGTTCTGCATCCCTCGTCTAAGGTTGCTGCTGATCAACTGATCGCCAAAAGGTCTGTGAGACCAAACTTCTTTCTCACGTACATACCTGTTACTTTAGCCTCTTCTTGGCGTGATGTCTGCTCGAGCATTAGGAAAATTACAGACTCCCGCCAGATAAAGTATGTCGCTCCCGCCTTGGGGGAAGATGGTCTGCCCGTTGGCCGAGTCCCCAGCCATCTCATTGCTGACACGCTCGTTGGTGGGATAATATGCTGGTGGGTCATGTTCTTGGTGACCAACCATTCTTTAGCCAAATGCGAGTCTCTGTGGGCGGAAAGTGGAGATTGAAACATGTGATGCGATTTTTCTCGAGGGGCAATGGCTTCTTCTTTCGGTTTGATAGTGTTGACGAATGCGAGGCTGCCATCCATGGGGGCCTTGGTCATTCAATGAGCGTCTCATCATTCTCCGTCGGTGGAGTAGTCACCTGACCTTGGATCGCAACATGCTCAAGGTTGTTCCTATTTGGATCCGTTTCCCTAACTTTCCAATTAATTTATGTCCGCGGAGATCCTAAATATTGATGCTAGTTTGGTCGGGTCTAGGGCTGTTGACGAACAGAACGTTCGACGAACTACTCGTGAACAAGCTCGGTACATGTTCGTTTACGTTCGTTTAGGAAGCTTAATGAACAAGCTTGAACAGATTTTTAGAGCTCGGTTAGTAAACAAACAGAGCTTAAACATAACCGTGTTCGTTCATTTATGTTCACGAACAAGCTTGTTAAGTGTTCGTGAACAAGCTCGTTAAGTGATGTTCATGAACAAGCTCGTTAAGTGTTCGTGAATGAACATATACCGAAAATAGTAAATTTAGACAAATACTATATTTTTTTATTATGTCTGGAATGGATGCTTGTAATGGGATCTATAGAGCTATTATTCTGGATTTATTTGTTTTTGTCCTGCAAATATTTAATCTTTTTATTTAATTGATTTAGTCATTGGCAATTATGTTTAAATATTATTATTCCCAATTAAAAAATTGACGTTCGTTTGTTTGATTGAAAATCTGTTCATGAACAAAAATGATTGTGTGTTCACGAACATGTTCCTGAACATGTTCACGAACAAGCTCGATAAGTCTTGTTAACGAACAGAACGTTCGATTAACTACTCGTGAACAAGCTCGGTAAATGTTCGTTTACGTTCATTTACGTTCGTTCGGTAAGCTTAACGAACAAGCTTGAACAGGTTTTTAGAGCTCGGTTAGTAAACGAACAGAGCTTGAACATGAATTTTGTTCATGAACAAAACCAAGCTCCCTGTTCAAGCTCGTTCAAGCTCGTTCGTCAACAACCCTAGTCGGGTCTTCCATCTGCATGGACACCGCTACCTCAAAGCTAGACAGGCTTGAATTCACAAGGTGCTTTGTTGAGGTCAGCGCTGAGCTATCGCTCTCACAATGTTAGGTTGGAGTTTGATGATGGCTTCACCCTCCCGCTGGATGTCGAATTTGAAGGTGAACACACTAGATGTGTAAATTGTTTACGCTTCGGGCATAGTGGTGAGCAATGCCCTAAGGACCATATGGGGGTGGTTCATACTGTGGTTCACCCTTTGCCTTCTATGGTGGTAGTGTCGAACGTTGGCGTTTCCAAGTCGGATAGCCTTGGCGTCGAGCCGGCTGTTGTCCATCCTAGGGTGGATCTGGGGGATTCGCCCATAATTCCTTTCATCCTATGGGTGGCCCCAGCCTCCTTGAGGAGGATATGTCTGATGTCGATGAAGAGATCATTGTGGAGGAGCTGGGGTGAGGTTGTGGATCTCATTGGTGCGGATTGGCTGCTTCTGCCTCGCATCCCTTCTCGTTCTCCGCCTTACTTGGATGTTGGCAGGGATGTGGAATGTAGTCAGCCGTCTGACAATCGTTCCCAGACGGATGACTCTTGTCCCCTAGGATTTGCTTCATGTCCCTAGTCGTCTAATTGGTGCTCTCTGACGATCGATGCTCCGTGGCCCAGTCGTCTGGCCTATCTTGGGCCCCGGTGAATGCCTCTTGTAATTGGACGTCTGATGGTGTCCCAGCTACTGCCTCCCTCACCCTGCCGACTGATCTCTTACGATCTTCTGGTCCCCTTGTTATTCATAATACGGAGCAAGCAGGTGATATGAGGAAGGTAGCGGCTAGTGTTCCCTTGAAGATGAAGCTGGCCTCTCGCCCCTTTACCAGGAGAAGCTCTAGACTCTGGGGGTTCTTTTTTTGCTTTTGGTTGGTTCGACTGTCCCTTGTTGCTGTATGAGTCGTGAGTGATGGCCTATAGCTTTGGTTGTGCCTTGTTTTTTGGGTGCTTTTGGTTTGTATTGATCACTGTCGATATCCTGTATTCTGTCCTGGTGTTGGGCCCTGCTTGGTGATTGTGCTTATACTTGGTGACTGCTTTTCAGGCTCTCCCAAATCGGTGCTTGCTGTTTGCTTGGCCTGATGTATCCATGTAAGCTTCATACTTTTTATGAATATACTCACTTATCTTTATATATGGGAAAAAAATGTGCTTGTGCCTGTGCACATGTAAGTTACCTTGCACACATGCATTGTTTCCTCCTTTTTCAGGGGTTTGCAATTTTTTTCATGGTTTTGTTCACCGCATGGATGATCAACATACCAAAAATCAAGTGATTCCAATACTTTTTGAGCCTCCATCTACACCTTACAACTTAACGGTTTTTCAGCAAGCTTGCAACATTAGGACTCCGTAATGTAACAACTGTGAACATTTTTATTCCAAACTAACCCCTTGACCTGTTAATAGTTCTACGAGGAAAAAGTAAAGCCAGTTATAAAGAGGAGTTACGAAAGTATAACTCTGTTGAAAGTCTATAGTGATTTTCTGCCCTTACCGTATGGGGTTTTGTGAAATACAGTATGCAAAATGTCTATGCAACTTGAAACAATTCAATACAGATGTTTGATATGCATGTATTTTACACATTTATTCTCATACATTCGTGTCATGTTTCACCCTCCAAATCCCAATTTTATACGCTTTTCGATGAATATTTGGAACTATTTCACTTTCGGAGCGTTTATGTTGATTTAAGGGAATTTGGAGCGAATTGCAGCGATACAGTGCAATCTGGAGATGAAGCCATGATTGATGATGCAAGACAAGCAAGAATACCCTTGGATATGAGTTGGGAGTGCCAAAATACATGGAAGAAAGATCTATGAAAGTTGGAGCGAAGAAGAAAAAGAAACAAAGCCAAAACACATTAAACGCCAAAGATTTACGCACTACATCCACATTGTTTTGATTTCTGCTATCATTCCAAAGGCCATCTCGACTTGGTGATATTTTTCAGTCATAGTAGACTTCATCATGGTTCCAACGCTGCCAAGAATGCGCCAAACGGAGGTAGGATGAATTTTCTAGAATTTCTGCAAGATTAGGTAGCAGTGCTGGAATTTGTGTATCAGTGTCACTCGGCCGAGTGAGATCCCACTCGGCCGAGCGACCAGAAAAAAACAGAATGCTGATTTTTGCAGTTTCTGCAGGAGATCCCACACGACCGAGTGACATTTTCTCTTGGCCGAGTGGGCTGGCGGCCAGAAATCAGAAAATCTGTTACAACTAGGGTTTTGGGTATTTTGGTCCACTTTTTCTTAGGGATTTGGGGCACATATAAATACAAATTTGTAGCCGTCATTGAAGGAGAGTTCCTATTATTTTCGTGGAGACTTTTTTTAGAGGTTAGGCCATGCCCTAGGCCTCCTCTTGGATCTAAAAGCTTGTATTTGGATTAAAATTCTTCATGAAAGTTAAGTATCTTTGTTATTGTTATTTGAATGTTTGATTTGATATATTTTTACAAGCAAGCAATGTCTTTTATTGATTTCTATATCATTATTGCTATGCTTGGTTGATCTTTGTTTTAGGGAAAGGGATGAACCCTATGGATCTAATGTTTGACTAGTGAGATCCATGAATTGCTGACACTAGGCTTGTTAGAAAGGTTAGATCTTGATTGTTTTACTACAGATAGACATGGATTTCTCTTGGTTCTTGAGAGCTCGACAGAGTATCTTGATCTAAGAAAAGCCCTCGATATTCGATTTAGGTTTACAATTAAAATTCCTTAGATTTGGTGTGCGACAGCGACCAAAACTTGCATTTTTATTGTTCTCATATACTCATATTCGTTGCACGACGGTGAACTAGTACGACCTATTACGATCTAGATCTGAACTCAAGTTGCGCGACATCGAGCTTGAGTTGGGATTGGACATAATTGTCGATCTTAATGGTAGTGGTTTGGGTTAGGCTTGCGCGCCAGCGATGCTCTAATTTAGATTGCTATAGACCTACAAAAGCGTGACAACGTGCATCGGTTCTCCATAGAGTTATGACAAGTTCACCTTAAAACCAAGTTTACTTGCATGGTAATTCATAACTCACATTGATTACTTGAAAATCCATAGTGGGGATTCCTGAGCCCTAGACATTTTTATTGATTGAATACACAATCGACTTCTTTATCATCGACACCGACATCCATCACCGTTTCCATTACATCATACACTTACCATCTCCACCAATAAACCTTAGTAGTCGAGCCAACCTAAGATAGATTGGAGCCAACACCACATTCTTGTGGATACGATACCCGCTCGACACTAGACCGTGCGCTTGCGGTAAAACTACATTGTTTTGAGAGTACATCCCGACGCGATCAAGTTTTTGGCGCCGTTGCCGGTGAGGTGTTTTTCGTTGGATGCCAATTTGTCACAATTTGGTTGATTAGACTACAACAAAAAATATTTGAAAAAAATCAACAAAAAGAAATTTTCACCCCGCCACCATTATTATCATTTCTATATTCTTTTGTGTCACGAATATTTTTCTTCAGGTATTTATCTTTGTTGATCAGGTGTTATGTGTGATATTATGTGGATCACAGATTTTTATACGTTCCTAGATGGGATTCTTGCACGACAGGTTGAGGACGAAGAGGCGATGTAGGAAGCAGAAATTGAGTCATATGTGCTGCCAGCGGACACATTTCAGACTTATTGGAGGGCATTTTGGAGTCAGTGAGGTTCACCGATTCAGAGAGCATTACAGCAGGTGATGGATTTGATCTTCGATTTGCAGATTTTGTTATGAACCATGTTTCGGCTGCAAAAACAATTGAGGAGGACGTACATGTCAGTCTTGAGGGGGATAGACTAAATTTTTTGATTGCTTGCGGGCCTTCTCCTCCACATGATACATCCCCACAAGTTGACTCACATGAGCAGCCATCGTCAACATTCCAGAGAGAGTCTACACTGATAATTGATGAGGATGCCTTACATACGGAGCCATAGCATACCAATTCATTTGGATGGTTGGGAACTTCTATATATGCTTTAGGAAGATCTAAATTTTGTGAGGTTAACTCAATAGAGGGATTAGTAGAATCATTCTCAATATTATTTTTATCAAGTTTAATACTTTGTAGTGAATTAGATAATTATTGATTGGTCATCGTCATCTATATTTGTACTAGATGAGTAAGTTTCATCAAATGTGACATGAAGTGATTTTTCAATACATAAATTTCTTTTGTTATATACTCTATAGGCTTTGCTACGTGTAGAAGATTCTACAAATATCCCTTTATCTGATTTAGAATCAAATTTATCTAATGTATCTCTAGTGTTAAGAATAAAACATTTACATCCAACAACACGAAAATATGATACACGAGGAATACGATCGAAGAATAATTCAAAACATGTTTTGTGAAGTATGTGTCTTTCTAGTATCCTATTCAAAATATAACATGCAGTTGCAACAGCCATTGCCTAAAAATACTTAGGTAAATTGTTGACACATAACATAGCCATATCGCATCCTTATAATTTTCTATTTTTTTTTCAACTACACCATTTTGTGGAGCGGCTCTAGGAAATGTAAATTTATGAGTAATTTCATTATCATTACAAAAATTAGTGAAAGATTCATTTTCAATTCTCCTCTATGATCACTACGAATAGTAATAATGGTTAAAATTTTATTTTGTGAGTTTTTGGACAAAATATTAAAAATTCTTTAAATGCACCATTCTTATGTTTTAAGAATCTTATGATTTACAAATAAAACACGTGTATCTAGAGAAATCATCAACAATGACAAATGCATATCTACTTCCATTCAAAGAAGTTACTCTTGAACGACCAAATAAATCAAGTGTAGGAGTTCAAGTGGTCGTTTTGTTGAAACAAGTATTTTTTGATTTGAAAGATGATTTGTGCATTTTTCTTTGTTGACATGCATCACAAAAATGTGTGTGATTGAAAGAGATAGTTGGCATTCCTGATACTAGTTTGTGTTTAGAAATACGTGCAATATGTTTGAAAGTAGTATGTCCAAAACGTTTATGGGTTTTTGGGATTAGTTCTTAGGAAGCCAAACCCAAGTAAAATTTGGCTTTTGCAAATAATTAATTGAATGCATAATATTTTTCATATAATTTGAGATGTATAAATTCCTATAATATAAACATAAACCTTTAGGAATCCATATGTGAAATGTAGTAGATTTCCTAAGAGATGTATCCGAAATGTTCTTGCTAGTTGATATAAATTGATTTGTAGAATTATTTTTTTGTTGGGTAAAAACAGAAGAGTTTATTTTCTTTGTATAAATATGAGCATGTCTCTCCATATGTGGTTTAACAAAATTTACGTGGTTTAACAAAATTTGTTAACCCACTAGTTTTGGGAGCAACCTTATGAGAATAACCTAAATTGTGATTTGTTGGATGCTGAACTTTAAGCAAATCATTAAGGTTAGTTCTATCGTTATTAAAGTTATTTATATTAGTGGACATTTCATCTTAATTTATTTTTAGAGATGAAATATTATTGTCTAATTCAGATAGTCGAGTAAGCATGTTATGATTCTCAGTTTTGAGAATCTCATTTTCTTGCAATAATTTCGAATTTTGAGAAGTCAAGCTTTCCTTCTCATCTTTGATTTCATCTAATTACTTTGATAAAGGTGTTAGTTCTTGATGAGTAAGAACTAAAGCTTTATGTTGTGCACTAAGTTTCTTAAATCTAAAACATAAATCATTAAATGCATCTAACAATTTTTATTATCTAAATAACTTACCTCATTATCATCTTCTTGTGCCATAAAGCACATGTGAGCATTTTCTTCATTTGATTGCTCATAATTTTCTTCTTCATCAGAAGAAGAGTCCCATGTCGTGCTAGTGCCTTCTTATCAAACTTCTTTTCCTTCTTGGAATAACCATTGTTGAAAGTTCTATCATTGGACTTTAGAATTGGACAATCATTCTTGATGGTCAGGCCTGTTACAGTTGAAACATAAAGAAGCATCAGTATTCTTGGATTTAAAATTTTTGAACTTACCTCTTCGCGCGATGAGTGCCACATCATCATCATCCATATCTAAATCTTCGGTATCAGATGATGCATTGAAAGCAAGTACTTCTTTGCGGTCCTGTAACTGTCATATGCCATTAAGTTTCCAACGAGACTTTCAACTGTAAGAGTTGATAGATCATTGACAGGTTCAATTGTTGTTGTCTTCTTCTCCCATTCTGAAGTCAATGTGATACGGATGGGGGTTCGGCAAACGTGGACGATGCGTCGAACATGGACAGTGCGACGAATGTAGACGATTCGGCGAACATGGACGTGATCTCATTTGGAAATGATTTAATACGAGAATCATGTCATTTAATGGGAGAATAATATTAGGACTTTATTTGGCTATATTTTAAATAGAGAGGGTGATTTAGTCCTTTTGACTAATTACCTAATTCGTGGGAGTATTATTATAAATAACGGATGAGAGGAGATGGGGAGTGCATGTTGAATATGATGAAGAAGATTCCTTCTAGGAGCAAACCCTAGGTTTTGGAGATTTAGGCTTTGATCTCGAATCCAAAGCTAGGAGAGCGGCCTCCTCTCGAATCGAGGCCACCTATCATGTATTTACTTTATTTTTTTCAATTAAAATACCTACTTTCCCCCTTAAATCTCTCCCTTAGCCCTAAAAATCCTTTACCATAAAATACCATCTTTCACCCCAAAACCTCTAAAAATCACATTTTATCCCAAATCTAGATCTGGATCGTATCAAATTGGTATCAGAGCAAGAGATCCATGTCGCCGATTTGGAAGGAGGAAAAGAGGTTAGCGATCTTGGAGATTTGGGCTTTAGTCTTGAAGTTAAAGCTTAGAGAGCGGTCTCCTCTCCCAAAGTTGCAACCTATCCATTGTATCCCCCTTCAATAAATAAAAATACCATCTTTCTCGTCTTTCAATCATAAAAATCCTTATTTTCTCGTATTTCTTGACGATCATCGTATCAAATTGGTATCAGAGTAAGAGATCCATAACGCTGGTTTGGAAGGATGAAATGAGGCTAGTGATCTTGGAGATGTTGCAGTCCATTTATGCATCGTTAGATAGGGCCACATAGATTTGCCGCCGTCTGACGAAGATTCCAACACCAGATCTGCCGAAAAATGAGTAGTGGCGCAGACCTAGACAAGACGAATGCAAACAACACAGATTTGAAGCGTACAGACGTCGGCGACTCAGATTCGACGCCGTCAAGTGACGTTTCACACCTATCGGAGGCAACGGCCCCCTCGACTGCCCCGACTCCAGCGTGCCCCAGAGGGCTGCCCGAGTCAGGCGAACACCCAGAGGGCCGCACCAACCTCGATGACCCCCCCGAGGGCCGCTCGGAGGCGAGCAAACCCTCGGAGGGCCTCAACCAAGTTTTTCGACCTTCGTCGCCGGCAAGACCTAGGACCACCACCACCGGCTCCGTCTCGGTCGGGCAAACGCATCAGACCAAATCTCGCCGCACGTCCACCGGAGTCGTAGAAAAACGGGATCGGCACTGGCGAGCCGCCATCGCTACAGTGGCGGCTCGATCCAGCCGATCCAGTGTATCATCCGTCGGCTCGAGCTGGCTCCACCCAACCGCCAGCCTGAGCCTTCGGCTCGAGCCGTTGCCTTGTTAGAGGATGAACAATGAGCCTCTGGAATTTTTCGGAATTTTTGGGCTATTTTCGGTGGATTTTCTGCGTTGCTTCCAAATTTTGACGATTCCGGGCCCGTTTGGAGTCCAAATTCAGAACGGAAAGCGGCAATACTAAGATGACTCAGTTGCGGATGCACTATCACTCATGTGGCAATATTTCTAAGATGGAGCTCGTTGGTGGCCTTTTGATGCAGGAGGATGCGAGGAGACGTGATCCAGCACTCGGATTTCATGCACCACCTTGAGGACAATGTGATTTTTCAAGGGGCAGAGTAATGATACAGATGTGGGTTCGGCAAACATGGACGATGCGTCAAACGTGGACGGTGTGACGAATGCAGACGATGCGACGAATATGGACGTGATCTCATTTGGAAGTGATTTAATGCGAGCATAGTGTCATTTAATGAGAGAATAATATTAGAACTTTATTTGGTAATATTTTAAATAGAGATGATGATTTAGTCCTTTTGACTAATTACCTAATTAGTGGAAGCAGTGTTCTAAAAGGCGGTTTCATTATATGTGCGGTCCAGCAGCGCATACCACATATACGGATTATGCGGCCGATTATGCGGATTATGCGGTTTACGTGAAAATGAATATTTTAATAAATAAGTATATATATATGTTTTTGTACATTAAATTAAAAAAATCCTAAAAGATGGTAACACGAAAACCATCATATTAACTTTTAAAAATATGGATTAATTCATACTAAAACATCAACACCATCAAGGCGATCAATACATAAAATACTAAAGTCTAAATCAATTTACACGCACACAACATACATATTTAGTTTTAAATCCAAATCAAAAGCATGTCAAACATAAGTATTTTGATATAACAAAAAATCAATTCTATATCTACTCTTCATCTTTCTCGTCAGCTTCATAATGAACATCATTATCTTCCTCGTCAGCTTCATAATAAACATCATCATCTAACCTCCTTTTGAAAAAAGAAAAAGAAGGAAAAAACATGCAGCGAAGTCGTTGGTTCTCGATGGGAAAAAGAAAAAAGAAAAAGAAAGAAAAAACATGCGGGCATACCAACTTCCAGCCTCCGCTTAGCTTGGTTGCTTCATTCCGCGATCCGCAACTGTTTTACATTTCATATGATGGAAATGGTGGTTGCAGCTTTTGTTTTGGGAAAATCCTTAAAATTGAATTTTATGTTTAACGGGTAGGGTTTATTAACGGTTTGAGATTTTTTTAGTCGCCGATTATGAACCCGTATATTTACATATGCGGGTGCATACAATATGGCCAACCGCATAATTTGACCGCATAATTGATTTTTCATGCGGCCAGATGCCGCCTCCTTATATGTGGCCGCATATGCGATCGCATAAAACTTGTTTTAGGACACTGAGTGGGAGTATTATTATAATAACAGAGGAGAGGAGAGGGGGAGTGCATGTTGAATATGAAGAAGAAGATTCCTTCTAAGAGCGAACCCCTAGTTCTTGGAGATTCAGGCTTTGATCTCGAATCCAAAGTTAGGAGAGTGGCCTCCTCTCGAATCGAGGTTACTTATCTTGTATTTGCTTTATTTCTTTAAATAAAAATACATCCTTTTCTTCCCCAAATCTTTTCCCTAGCGCTAAAAATCCTATCTTTATCATAAAATACCATGTTTCACCCTAAAACCTATAAAAATCACATTTCATCCTAAATCCAGATATGGACCGTATCATAATGCACGAATGATCTTCTGACTTGTTCATTTTGAGTATATATCTTTCCAAGAGTAATTAGAGAGTTTGTGATGTCATTGAATCTAGTAATCATCTCTCTAATTGTCTCATATTCATCTTAAATAACTTAAACATGTGAATAAGAACAGAAATTTTAGTTTACTTAACTTTATTAGTTCCTTCGTGAGTTACCTCGAGTGTATGACATATTTCATATGCAGATTTGGCTTGAGAGACTCAATTGAACTCGTTCTTGTCCATTGCGTAGAATAATGCTTTTATGGCCTTAGAGTTGTGGGTTACTACGGATTTATCAACTGCAGTCCATTGAGTGTATGGAGTAGTTGGCTTCTCATATTGTGTCTTCAACATGTTCCAAAGTTCATAGTCATTGCTTTGAAGATAGATTGATATCTTCTTCTTCCAATATGAGTAGTTGGAACTATTGAATAGTGGAGGCCGAGTAGTAAAGTGCCATTTTGGAATTTGATGATGATGAATTGTTCGTCGGATGTGTGTATGCCATCTTCAGTGTTCTAAAAGGCGGGTTCATTATGCGTGCGGTCCAGGAGCGCATTGTGCATATGCGGATAATGCGACCGCTTATGCGGTTTACACGGTTTACGCAAAAATGGATATTTTAGTAATATTATAGTAAATAAATAAGTAGTAACTAGTAAGTATAAAATCATTTGTTGTGATTGTGGTTTGATATGTTCATCTTTTTGTAAAGCATATAATCATTCTAAATTTCTGATTTCCAGCTAGATTAATGTCTGCCTAATAATAATATAATTAATTCTGTCCTATTTACAACCGATTATGAACACTGCCCATTTCAGACAATGACAATCTCATGCATCGTGTTTTTAATTTAAAGATTATTTATTTATCAAAACAACACAAATGCATGGGTTCAATTCTCATAAACTCACACACATCCTCTTTAAACTCTTGCTATCATGTTAGATGAAGAAATACATAATCACCTATGAACAACAGAACAAACAATGAACAACAGAGAGCAGAGAAAAATAATATACAAATAATTAACTAAGCAGAAATAATTAACTTTAGAGAAAAATAATTAACTAGCGCATCAAACCCACCCTATCATAATTATGAAACCATGCATCGTTTTTCATTAAAAAATCAAAAAACATCTCAATCCTAGGGCAATGACTTTGGGTGATCATCATCGATACCCCCTTAAGCCGATGGCTTTGGGTGAAACAACAAAAAAGGAAAAAGGAAAAAAAAAAGAGACAGATTGAGGATAAAATACGATGCATACCTGGGGGTTGCCACGTCGCTATCGGAGCTCCTAGGAGTCGCTTCTTCACCGCCGGCCACCTCTGCTTCGTCGCCGGCTAAGTGCTTGCTTCATCGTCGCCTCAAAGTGAATTGCAGAGGGTTGAAATAAAATTCTTTGCGATGAAATTAGCCATAAACCCAGACGCGACCCTTTAATCGACGACATAAAATAATGGGTCCAAACCAGGTCGGATTCGAAAATATTTCGAATTAAATTAACCCAAAACACGATATAAGAACACAACTTATATGCGCCCGCATATGCGCGTATGCGGGCGCATAGAAGTAAAGCGGGCGAATATGCAGCAGTCCGCATATTTCGCCGCCATAGCCCTGTTTTCATGCGTTTGCTCCCTGCATCCGCATATGCGGCCGTATATACGGCCGCATAAACCTTGTTTTAGAACACTGGCCATCTTAACCATGATCTGATAACAATTGCACACCAAATACACTAGGGGGATGAATAGTGTATATCACAACGAATATTGCAAAATTAAAAGTTACTAAAAATTGCAATGAAGAATACGGAAGGTCAACAAAAAAGTAAAGTAAACAATCACTTAGTCTTGATGTGTGAAGAATTATAAGGTAGATGAGAAGATCTTCTAGGTTTTCTGATTGGAAGTTGGTAGAAACACTCTTGAAGGTTGACTTTTAATGAGGCAAAATTTTGGCCTCAAAGAAAATATGAAAACACTCTCTTTTAGAGTGAGAAAATCAAATTTTAGAGTGAGTGTGTGAAAATTGGTGAAAATGGCAGAGGGGTCGGGCTCTATTTATAGGCCAAAGGAGTGCCCAAATAACTACCAAACAATTAACTCAAAACAGCTAGTTAAAAGAAACTTTCTGTGCTGAAATCGACTAGGAAGGGGTATTAGTCGACTAGGACTAAAAATGAATTAAGAATTGACCGGTGTAATTGATCTTAGTCGACTAGAAGACTTTTGGTAGTCGACTACAACTATAAAACAGTCAAGAATGTAGCTGTTTGAGTAATTATAACTAATTCTTGGTTGACTAGGAAGTTTGTTGGTCGATCAAAACTGTAACAAAATATAGTTAAAATATAGTTAAAAATATAGCTGTTGGAATAACTGACTCTTAGTCGACTAGGAGAAAAATTAGTCGACTAGGACCAAAATTATGAAAGTTAGGCAAACGTGGTCCAGTCAGCTGAAAAATGACTTTGACTGAGAAATTGTGATTTTGTGTTAAGTTAGCCGACTAAGAAGATCTATTAGTCCACTAATAAATTGTATGACTTAGTATTTTGACTTAGTATTTTTTGAGGAAAGCCTAGGTTGCTAAGATACATCATCATCAAGGCGTTAACAATCTAAGTATGTGCAAGAAGAACAAATTAAAAGTACATTATTACATGATACAAACTATGTCTTCTAACTTTAGCTTCCTCTTGCTTGTAATGCTTCTTGCTACATAACTTGATTGGAGTTGTTCTATCTTGAATGATGATTGTCTTATCTGGATTCATGACAAATTATTGAGCTAGCTATCTGCATAGAGAGAGTTAGTATGTAAAAAGAAAAATATATATGTTTGTATCATCAAAACTTTATGGGAAAGAGAAAATCAAATCGCATTTTCCAACAAGGCGGTGGTGGGAGGAGGCGGCCGTGACGGTATCGGAGGAAGAAGACCTGTAGTGTTGTGAAGAGAGAAAAGGTAACATAGGAATTTTATTTAAGGACAAAATATGTATTATGATAATGGCAAACTTGTAAACAAAATGTAATATCTTCAGCAAAATGTGTAATGTCACTAGCATCACTCATCATTGAAATGGCTAAAGTAGGGATTGTTTTGTATAATTTGTTAGAAATGCAATCCGAAAAGGCCATTACATATTTGTATCGGTAGATTTTTCAATTTTTGATTTTGATTATTAAATGAGACTGGTTATACCATTTTATGGAATAAGTCAGAATTTCAACTTCTGGTTCTTTGGAGTTCCTCGTGTTAGTTGTTGTTAGCTAACTTAGGTTGCATTATATGGTTACAGATGCATTGTATTGGTAGCTGGAGATCCAAAACAGTTTTAGTGGCTAGTGATATGTCTTGGTATCAGCCTAATTTTCAAGCCTTGCTCTAAAAATATAAGTAAAATGGGGAATGCCTCGTCCATAGCGATCCCTAGCATATTGTTCTTCTACATGTCATTGAGAAGTGGCAGGAATGACATATCGTTTAAATAAACTTGATTTTTTTAAGTTTATGAATGCAACTCTATGTGATAGTACTTGGTGTAGGCCCTTCTCACATCTAAGTGATAGCTAATTGGTGTAGGCCCTTCTTTATTATATGAGACTTCTTGTATCAGTGAAAATTACCCTTTGCTCAATCTTGACTTGCCACCACACATATATAGTCTTTCAATCTTTTCAATAGCACACTTCTAAAATCTTACCTTGTTTGTATTTGCAAATCTAAGAGAAATAATTTACTGTGCACTTTTTCATGCAGATTTGCGATTCCAGTTGCATCTAGTTGATCTAACAACAGAAGAAAAAGAATGGATTAGTTTGTTATGTATGCTCTGATTGTGTGTGTTGTATTATATTCTGCTCACCTAGTTGTCTTTATCTATGGCAATTATTAGTTTACTCTCTTTATAGTAGCTGCCAGAAAATGGAAGATAGTTGATGCCATGGTCTCAAATTTCTGCGTCTTTGCTGTCTTTACTGTCTGTATTAACTAACTGCAAAACCACAGCAGAGGGAAGATCGATCTCAGATTAACTACTTTGAAAGAATTGCTTCTTACAGTGACATCATCAGGTAAATTTCTGCGGCTCGTCTGGAATTGGTACAATAATTAGCATAAAAGTGGGTAGAAACTGTGCGTATTGGTATGATGCGATCAATCCGAACAGATGAATCTATTCTTTCTGATGTGCAATGCATCTGAGCAAGTACCGAGTAGAATTACATGCAGCTATTCGATTTATGTTTCCATGCTCGACTGCTGTTTTCGAAGATAATTACCATTCATGATATGCTGCATGCTGAAAGACTTGTGGTATCCCTTTCTTTTGCCTGCAGTATTTCTGATTCAAAGTATTAAAACTTCACTCCCTGCTTACATTTTTCCTGCAATGCTTCTGCCATGGAGCTGATGATTTACAAGCCAGTAACTAAACGAAGTTGTTTCTATTGGCCGTCTCTTCTCACCTTATAAGTATTTTACCAGAGTATGCGAGTGCAGTATTTTTCCAAAATATATCTCTGCTTCCATTCTACAAGATGAAAAACAAGTAAACGTATTTAAACTTAAAAGTGTGCTATACTATGATGTGGTAAGCTTTGGACCAAGCCAAGGTTCCATCTGAAGGCAATGTCTGGCCTGTCTTCTGTTGTCGGGTTGATCACAATCTCCAAATGGCTAGCGAGCAGGGGCGGACCGATGTACGCATTGGCATTGGGGGGGGGGGGGGGGGGGGGGGGGGGGGGGGGGGGGGGGGGGGGGGGGGGCCCCCCAATTTTTTTCCGAAAAAATTTACTACCTCCGAGCGGAGGTCTGAGCCCGCTTAAAATTGAGACACTGTTAAAAGCCTGCCCCCCCCCCCCCCCCCCCCCCCCCCCCCACCACCACAAAGAATTAAGCTATTAAAATTTAAAGCAATGGGCCACCCCTTAAAAATCATCTGAAAGAAACCCTGCGGCTGCGAGCGACAAGCGAAATTATTTTGAAACCCCTCTTCCCTTGCTCTCTCTCTCCCGTATCTCGCCACAGCGGCAGTTTGAGGCGGCAGCGGCCAGCGGCCACAAACAAATCCACACGACATGATTCGCTCACCGTCACCGGCCACCGCACGACACGATCATCCCCGGCGCAAGTGATAAGGTCAGTAATTCGTTCATGTTAGGGTTTAATCTGTTTAGGGTTTTACGGTATTTTTTCCTAATTTCAATTTTTATTTTTATGGGATTTTAGTTTCGTCGATGTTATTGGACAAATTGGCGTATTGTACGGTGAAATCGCTTCGAGTTCCCACTTCCCACCACAGATATCTTCTTTCAGGTACCAAAATCCAAGAATCACTAAAAATTTTTAAACCTAATTCGAGCAATTCCCTGTAATTTTTTGCTCTAAATCTGAGTTTGAAGTTGGATGCCTAATTTTGTATATAAGCCTGTGAGTTTCAAGAAATGATTTAATCTGAAAAGGTTTAACTTTTGCTTGTAATAATCTCGCAATGTGTTGTCTAATTATTAAGCAACAATCTATTTTCACAGAATCACAAAGTGTAGCATTAATTTACATGCCTTTGTTGCTTTGTAATAAACAAGATTGGGTGCTTCTTCTCTTCATAAGACGTGGTTCGGTTTCTCATGATGGCTGAATGCGCATAATTAGAATCAGTTATCTTAATGTGATGCTATTATTGTGAACAAAATGGAAATGTGAGAGTGCAAAGAAACTGCTGTTTATTTCATTTTCCAACATCCCACCTGTTTGAAATTTTTTGAAGGATCAAATTGGTATGTGAGAAGTCAGGGGCTTTTGGTAAAACAAGAGAATGGATTGTTAAAAGAGTGATACCCTCTTTCCCTGTTCACATTTTGCATTAATTTCAATTTACCACCCCCAACAAAATCATTCATGTTTTTTTAAATAATTACTCTCTCTTTAGTAGACTATTTTACTATTTTAGGTTCTTTGGTGTGTGAATAACAACCTATTGCTGTATTGCATAACCGACATTACATTATTATTTAAGTTCCATAACTCAAAATCAAATACATGCACATCTCTAAGAAATTTTGTAGTTAGAGCCTTCTACTGATTATATACATAAGAATCACATTACTTAATTACAATTTGAATTGTGTATTTGCATTTTATTGAATGATACGTAAATAAATGAGACGGATGCTCGTGAATCCAATTAGCAATGAGTTTAGTTTTGTTTTTAGTTTGTCATACATCAATATATGCAAAAATTTAATATGCTGAAATCAAAGAATTCAAATTGTGTTACTGTAATTATTAATTTATAATGACAAGATTATAAATGAAATTATTTTTAATTTATAACTTATAATATACTTGTCCATTTTCCTATTCATGAATTGGGTTACTTAATTAGGAGCTATAGGAACTTTAAATGGATCCACGTCTTCACCATCGCGTCGTCGTTGTCTCCGAAGAAGCAATCAGGGGGTGGGTCCCAACTTTCGAGGCATGCTGATTCGTTCAATAAGCTCGATAAAGTAAGCTCCTTTTCTTCTTTTGAATTGGTTATTTAAGTGTACTTTTTGCTAGTGTGCATCATCAACTAATGGTAATTGAGTTTCAGTAATGCCAATTATTCTTGCATACTGTCTATATAATATTGTTTATTAAACTATTTTATATTTCACAAATTATACACGTTTATCGACTATAAGAATTTCTTTGTTGCTAGAAAAGCTCAAGCTTATCCATATTATATTTTATTTTTTAGATGAAAAAGTCAACAACAATCAATTCATTCTTTAAAAGGAAAAGTGTTGAAACTTCAGTGATATATAGTCATGTGCATTCGGAGGATGATCATGCTCCAAAATTTCAAAGAGTTGAAATCGACGAAGAGTTTGATATTAACACTTTAGAACGTGATCCGGGATTACGGCCGCAAATATGGAAGTATCCAGTTGAGAAGCGCGATGAAGTTCGAAGAGCTTATATTAAAGCTGGTCTTTATCAGTGTACACTTTCTAAGTATCCATCATCAGGTGAAAAACACTCACGAAGTTTTCAAGCATCATGGTTAAAGCTTTTTCCTTCTTGGTTAGAATATTCTCCTACATCAGATGCTATATTTTGTCTACCATGCTTTCTATTTCATAAACAAAATGGACCTTCTGGATCCGATGCATTCACTGTTAATGGATTTCGATCATGGAAAAAAGTGAAGGATGGAAAAAATTGTGCACTTTTGGCCCATATTGGAAAAGATCTTAATTCACCTCATAGAAATGCTGAGAAAGCATGTGCAGACCTTATGAATCAGGCATCTCATATCGCGAGAAGGTTTGAGAACTTCACATCACATGAAGTCGAGGAAAACAGACGTCGTTTGAAAGCTTCAATTGAGACAGTTAGGTGGCTTGCATTTCAAGGTTGCTCTTTTAGGGGCCACGATGAATCTAAGTCATCAAGTAATCGTGGGAACTTTTTAGAATTGTTGAGTTTCATCGCCTCTTATAATGACAAAGTAGCAGCAGTTTTGGATAAAGCTCCACGAAATGCATTATATACATCACCAAAAACACAAAAACAAATTTTGCATATCTTGGGAACTAAAGTGAGGAAGGACATTCGTGAAGAAATTGGCGATTCAAAGTATTGTTTAATTGTTGATGAAGCTCGGGATGAATCTAAAAAAGAGCAAATGTCAATTGTCTTGAGATTTGTCGACAGAGATGGCTACATTCAAGAGCGCTTTTTTGGGCTTATTCATGTCAAAGACACTGCAGCATTAACTTTGAAAGAAGGGATTTTTTCGATGCTCTCTCAGTACAATCTTAATGTTCAATCTATCCGAGGGCAAGGTTATGACCAACTTAAAGCTGCTCATGCTTCAAATATTGCTCATTTACTTGAGATTGGTGAGCTTCAAAGTGGAAAAGGACTTAATCAAATAGGTTCTCTGCAAAGAGCTGGTGATACCCGTTGGATTTCTCACTTAAAATTAATTTCTAGTTTATTGAAGATGTTTAGTGCAACATGTGAAGTTTTATTGAACATTATTGAGGATGGAGCTACTTCTGCTCAGCGAGGTGATGCAGATTCAGCTTATGAGGCAATGACTACTTTTGACTTTGTTTTCATTTTGCATCTTATGAGAGAAGTTTTAGGGATTTCTAATATACTTTGTCAAGCTTTGCAACTCCAATCTCAAGACATCTTAAATGCAATGCATCTTGTTTCATCTACTAAGATGCTCATTCAAAAGTTAAGAGATGATGGATGGAACAATTTGGTTACAACTGTGAAATCTTTTTGTGAAGCGGTTAATATACCTGTACCAGATTTTAGCGCTCGCCATATCGCAAGAAGAGGAAGAGCTCGACATCAACAAAATGAAATTACAGTGGAACATTATTATAAAGTTGATGTTTTCAATGCAGTGATAGACTCTCAGTTGCAGGAATTGAACAACAAATTCAATGATAACACAGTGGAATTGATCATTCTCAGTTCAGCTTTAGATCCAAGAGAGATGCGTGTATCATTCAGAATTGATGATATTTGGAAATTGGTACAGAAATTTTACCAACAAGACTTTACAGAATATGAGATGGCGCAGTTGCACATACAATTTCAACATTTTGATCATGCCCGACAACTTCCAGATTTTAAAGCATTGATAACAATTTCTGATTTATGTCAATGGTTGGTAAAAACTAGAAAAGCAGAAGTGTATCCGCTTGTGTATAGAGTGATAACTCTTATTCTCACACTTCCAGTTTCTACAGCTACTACAGAGCGTTCTTTTTCAGCAATGAATATAGTCAAGACTACACTTCGTAACAAGATGGGAGATGATTTCTTGTCTGATTGTTTGCTTGTATACATTGAGAAAGAAATTGCCGAAAAATTTAGCGTGGATTCAATTGTAGATAATTTTCGTGACATGGAAGAAAGACGTTCTGCATTTTAACATGGTGAGAATGTAATGGCATATTTTGATATATTTAAATGAGAGTTTAAATGTTATTTGATGTAATATACTTCCTATGAATTTATTTAATATATTTATTTGAGGCTTTATATTTTTTGCCATTGCCCCCCCCCCCCCCCCCCCCCCCCCCCCCCCCCCCCCGACATCACACCCTGGTTCCGCCCCTGCTAGCGAGGAATGCCATGAGAGATGATAACTCTGAGGCTTGCTGCATGGCATGCATCCAAGAACATGCCATGGTAGCGTGTCGTAAGAATGCATGGTGTCAAGAAAATTTTGAACAGGCTGCCGTCTTTATTATAAATTGATCGCAGAGTGGATCCACAATCATTTCAAGGAGTTCTCGGGGATTTCAACCCCTCATCGAAGCATACTCATCAGGTCCTCTGCGAGGCTGGTTGCTATCGTGCTTGGAGGGCATCTGAATGGCATGAGGCACAAAACGAGGATTGCGTTTCTTGGTTGAGATCATGTGCTTCTTGAATGAACGTGGGTTTTTTGTGTGTGAGATGGATTATTGTGTTGTGGGTTGTTGTCATGGCTTGGATTTGTGGGCTAAAGGGTTGGGAGTCCCAAAGAGTTTTAAGGTTGTTGATGGAATGAGATTTAAATCTCTAAGGAAATGAAAGCATAGCATGTGGGGAAAGCAATGGCATAACTATGGCAAGGGATCAGCTTCTATTCATCTACTAGATAGGGCTATTTGGGGCTAAGAGCATCTGAATGCAAGGTCATTTTAACATACTTCTGCTTTTTTAGACGTATAGCTTATCCTATAATTAATATTTCCGTGGCTTTTTCTTGTCTCCTACAGTCCTCAGGTTTCTGAATGCGTATGAAAGCCTTCTATCACTCGGAACTATATATAATCCGTACAGATAAAGGTTAGGGTAAAAAGGAGTTACATGTTCAGTATTTGTATAGTTAGATCGCAAGTGCAAGGAAGATCGAGGCAGCTACCAAGATGGTGGGATTCAAATTCATGGATACTTCATCGGCTGACTGGATAACTTGGCATCATTATGTGCATCGGTTAATTCCTGGGACAACCAAGCTCAAGAACACAAAAACGTCCAAGAACTTAAATGCCCCAAATAAGAATATTTGAACAACACACTATGGTGTAACTGAAACCAGAGCAAGTGCACGTATGTGATCTTTCTAGCGATACTACCACAAAATAAAAAGTTCTTTTTCTTTCTTTCCTTTCTCTCAAGCGTTAGAAATACTTAGGACCAAGTTCGAGCTCTTGGAGGATTCGTGGATTTTGAGGAGTTTCATCATCAAGGTAAAACTACTATCATCAAGGTAAAACTACTATCGTTCTCGGTTGCTGCGAAAATTGGAGGTCATCACTAAAGAAGTTTTGGAGTAGTGGATACCATGCAAGAGTATCAGTGTACATTATCTTTTCCCCATCATTTAAATTATGAAATCTATAGCTTCTTGGGTTTTGCATTATGATTATGAATTTTAGAAATTTCCATGCTTCTGGCTTTTTTCTAGACAATTGCTATATACACCCCTATGCATAGTGGTGTATGTTATGATTACAAGCCAAAAACGGAAAATGTAAGAGAGAGAAACCTAGGGATGACAAATAATGTGTGATTAATTTGTTTTTTTGGCATGTAATCATCACTTGCACCCCTATGCGTAGGGGTGCAAGTAGTCTCCACCTTTTTCTAATTCGATTAGAAACCCTAGTGATGAAGACGTACATTTGTATCCGAGCCGGTCTATAGATTCATGACTTTATGCTTTTAACAATTAAAAATTATTAAAGATATTTTTTATGCATTACAACTTTAAATTTGGAAAATTTTATTCTAATGATTAGTAAAATTTAAAAAGATGTAATTTTTGATTCTAGAATTTTATTTACTAGTATTTTGTTATAAATATATTCATGGTGTTATGAATAGGCCCATGAGGCCCATTGGGTATCCAAGCCCACTATTGAAAGATATATATATGAGGGTAGGGGCTCTTCCCCTCTACACATATTTCCCTAATATTTCCCTTCATAACACGTTATCAGCACGATCACGCTCGTTGGAGGAATCGGCGGCTCGCGGAGAAGGAGATCCATCAATCGCTCAGATTCAAAGAAGATCGTAATCTTCTCAACAGGGAGCGAAAAGGGCATCCTTCACCAACCGCCGACTAGATTCCTCGTCGAATCTAGAGGTAAAAATCAAAACTTTTTAGATCTAAACTTGCTTTTCTCATTAGATCTGCATGTTTTAGGATAAAAAAGTTTATAAACACGGTAAAATTCAATTTTTTATTAGATCTGCATGCCTAAAAACAATAAAAATCTGTTTTTTAGCGATCTAAATAGTTGAAAAATCCGTTTTTACCCCCCGCCTTTGATCCAAAAATCCGCACGCCCGTAGGGCGGAACGGCGTCGCCTCTCTAGCGCCGTCGGCAGAAATCGCACGCCGCGGCCTCAGGCCGCGGCCATGCACCGCAGCCATGCGCCGCGGCCTCAGGCCGCGGCCCTGTGCCGCGGCCAGTAGCCGCGGCCTGCTGGCCGCGGCCCAACGCTGCGGCGGCCGCGGCCCGCAGCCGCGGCCCGCAGCCGCGGCCCGTCGCCGCGTTCTACGCGGCCAGCCGTCGCGGCGACACGCCGCGGGTCCCCCTAGAGTTTCCTGAAACCCTAACCCTAACGGGCTATTTTTCGGGGGATGCCCAATATTAACCCTAATGGGTTGTTTTCATGGCCCAAAAGGCCAGAAAATTAGCCCATTCACATAAATAATTTTTCTTTTTTTATTTTTAGCCCTAAAAAGCCCAAAATAATTAAAATAAATTTTAAAATGGTTTTTATAGCGGTAAAATAAAACATTAAAATATGGATCAAAAGGTAAAAGTTTTTCAAAAAAAAAGTTTTTTGCACGTCACACACAAATTTAAATTATTTTAAATGTCTGTGTTTTGATTATCTGCGTGGTTGTATGTCTCGAATATATTATCTGCGTGGATATGCAATATTAGGCTATGTTTTTAGGGATCAGCCAGGTTTCCGACACCGTTTTAAATTCCTGCAATTTTTCTTTTTTTGAGAGAAATTTGTATGTGAGGATGAAAATGTAAAAAGAAGACCGAAGGACACCAAAAAGAAGCTGAAGGCGTTCGCACAATGGAGATAGGGGCTTCTCTCTGAAGTTCCCGAGTTGTACTTTATTTTTTCATGCATTTATTTTGATGTAACTTCGGACTGTACTTCTTTTTATTTTTCGGTGTCGGCTGGCTGATCCCCATAGCCCTAAGTCATTTTTTTCTGTTTCATTGCTTATGCATTAACTGCGTGGTTGTTAATTAGCTTAAATACCATGTTTAATGTCACAATGAAACTTCTTAACAGCATGCGTGAATGTTAATCTTTATTAATTAATTATTCACATTATCTGAAAAAAAAACATGTATGTTAAAATCACATTAATTAAATTCATGCTATGAAAATGTTTACATTACATGCGTGGATGTCTATCTTACTCAGTTTTAATGATACATGCTGTTTTTTTCTTTACATTGCTAGATCATTAAATGGCCAGACTCGCAAATGTCGACTTTTCGGTCCTGAAGGCCGATGGGTCAAACTACCTGAGTTGGCAGTTGGACCTGAAGTTCCATCTGCGCTCTCATGGTTTCAGTCTCACACAAACTGAAAAGGCAACAACAAGTACTGCCCCAGCAAACAAGGAGGCTTCAGTGGAAGCACCTCATACAGAGGAAGTTTCCGATATATTAAAGGCGAAAGCCATTATATATATATCAGGAAACACTTAGACTCGAACTTAAAGGACGAGTACCTCACTGTAGAGGACCCTTACGAGCTGTGGGATGCACTCGAGGAGAGGTACAGACATCAGAGGGATGTCATACTCCCCCGTGCACAGTACGAGTGGACTCACCTCCGCATACAGGATTTCAAATCCGTAGCGGAGTATAACTCAGCTCTTTTCCGCATCACCTCATGCCTGAAGTTGTGTGGTGAACCAGTGACGGAGAAGATGTTGTTGGAAAAGACGTTCACGTCTTTCCACGAAAAGGACATGATCCTTATGCAACAATATAGAGAGAGGAAGTTCACAAAGTACTCTGACCTGCTTTCATGCCTGCTTATGGCTGAACAGAACAGAGACCTGTTGGTTGCCACCCACAACCTGCGCCCTCCTGGCTCCGCTCCATTGCCACCTCCTATAGAGGCTCACTTCCAGTCTTCCCAGAAGAAGAAGACGGACAAAAAGGCAAAATTCCAGAAATGAAAAGAACAGAAGCAGCGGAAGAAGGCCACTCCCCCAGCCCCTCCTCAGAACCAGAAGTTTGTGGACAAGAAGCAGAAGAGGATTCCCAACAAAGGTGGCACTCCCAAGAAAGACTGGGAGGACAAGTGCTCTAAATGCGGAATGACGGGCCACTGGTCCAGAATCTGCCGCACAGCAAAACACCTCCAGGACCTCTACCAGGCAAGCCTCAAGCCTCGAGCTGAGACAAACCTGATTGAGAGCGCAGCGTTGGCAGAGACCTCATGGACTCCTGAAGACTTCATGGGAGATGACACTTGAAGACTTCATGGGAGATGACACTCTCTAGATTTGGACCACTTCTATGTACTAGCAATGTATCTTCAATTTATGCATCGTATCTAGTTTTATTTCCATGTCAAACAATATTTTTGAGCATTTATTTATGAAAGTGAATCTTGTCTCTATATTTATTGCTTGAATGTCTTTCCCTTTTAGATATGGAACTTATCTGCCTAGTGGACAGTGCATCGACGCACTCGATCCTTCAAAACTTAGACTACTTCACGAGCATGAGTAGCTATTCTGGCCCATTGAGAACAATCTCAGGACCAGCAAACATAATCGAAGGATCAGGGGAAGCAATTATATTGCTCCCCGGCAACACACAAATAACACTTAAAAATGCGTTATACTCCCCTAAATCCATCCGAAACCTCCTAAGTTTTAAAGACATCCGTTTACACGGATACCATTTAGAGATGGTCGAGGAAGATAAAAGAGAATACTTGCTTGTAACGGCTCTTACAAATGGTTCAAAAACCATTGTGTAACGTTTCAAGGGACTCCCCTCGGGACCAAACAAGTATACAAACTCCAAAAACATCCATGGTGGAGCACCTGCAGTGCCCCCAAACACCAGAAATTCCAACTCTGGCACAGTCGACTGGGACACCCTGGTTCTGTTATGATGTACCGCATCATAAAGAACTCCAGGGGCATTGACCTGAAGAACCTGAAGATTCTTCAAAAAGGCAAATTCCCATGTCCACCCTGTTACAAGGGTAAACTGATCACGAGACCCTCTCCACTGAAAGTGGATGTGGAGTCCCTCAGTTTTCTGGAGAGAATCCACAGAGACATTTGTGGGCCGATTCACCCATCAAGTGACCCGTTCAGGTACTTTATGGTCCTGATAGACGCATCTACTAAGTGGTCACATGTGTGCCTACTGTCCACCCGTAACCTAGCACTATCTAAGCTTTTAGCTCAGATAATCAAGTTACGGGCCCACTTCCCCGACCACCAGATAAAGAAACTCCGTCTGGACAATGCGGGGGAGTTTACGTCACAAGTCTTTCTAGACTATTGCCAAGCTCAGGGAATTGAAGTCGAACATCCTGTAGCGCATGTTCACACCCAAAATGGGTTAGCAGAATCTCTAATTAAGAGACTGCAATGGATCGCTCGTCCATTATTACTTCAATCCCAGATGCCAGTGAATGCGTGGGGTCATGTAATTTTGCATGCTGCATCTTTAATAAAATTAAGACCCTCTGGAGGTCATTCATCTTCTCCAATACAACTAGCACTTGGAGCCCCACCAATTGTCTCACATTTGAGAATATTTGGTTGTGCAGTATACGTCCCCATAGCACCACCACAAAGGACAAAGATGGGTCCACAACGTCGCCTAGGCATTTATGTTGGGTTTGACACCCCCTCCATAATTAGATTCCTAGAACCCCTTACGGGAGACGTCTTTAAGGCACGTCTAGAAGACTGTGAATTCGATGAAACATCGTTTCCAAGACTAGGCTCACAGACAAAGAAGCCCGAAGCTTCAGAAAGTATCACTTGGGATACAAAGACTTTATGTCACTTTGATCCGCCAACAAGCCAGTGTGAGGAGGAGGTCCTGAAGATTCTCCACATCCAAAACACTGTCCATCTCTTGCCGGACAAATTTACTGACAACCAGAAGATTGTCAAATCACACGTCCCTGCTGCTAACACTCCAGCTAGGATTGACATACCGCAAAATGGATGCAATCCGCCTGCAGCAGAAATAGTTGTACCTCTCAAAAAGAGAGGACGACCACCGGGATCCAAGGACCAAGTCCCTCAAAAGAGTAGGACCCTTGGCAATGGTAAACAAATACCACCACAGGATGCTAATATAAGCCCTGCTACCCCATCTCTCCCAAACTCTCATGAAGAGGAAAAACCGGGAGAAAATGAAGTATCGATACACTATGTACGAACTGGGGAGTATTGGGACAGAAAAAGCACAATAATAGATGACACATTTGCGTGTAATATTGCCATCAACGTCGCGTACTGCGACGATGATATTGAACCACGCTCTCTGACAGAATGTCAAAGCAGAGATGCTTGGCCAAAGTGGAAAGCGGCAATAGGAGTGGAGTTGGATTCACTCACCAAACGCAAGGTCTTCGGACCCATAGTCCAGACACCAAAAGGTGTAAAACCTGTGGGTTATAACTGGGTATTTGTTAGAAAACGAAATGAACATAATGAGATCGTACGCTACAAAGCAAGGCTTGTAGCGCAGGATTTTACCCAACGTCCTGGGGTGGATTTTGAAGCCACATACTCCCCGGTCATGGACGCGATCACCTTCCGATTCCTCATTGGCTTAACAGCACAAGAGGGTTTAGATATGCAACTCATGGACGTGGTTACTGCATACCTATATGGCAACCTAGACCGAGACATCTATAACGGTTATTCTTTGCCTGCAGCACTAAAAGAGAGAGAACGTGACATCTACTCAGTGAAACTGCAAAGATCATTATATGGTCTAAAACAATCCGGAAGGATGTGGTATAACAGACTGAGCGATTTCCTTGCACAGCAAGGATTTAAAAACGACCCAGTCTGTCCTTGCATCTTTATAAGAGCAAAGGCAACAGGATTTGTAATTATAGCCGTCTATGTAGACGACTTAAAACTCATCGGATCTCCTGAAGAGATCACAAAGATTTCTAGAAGCCTGACAGAAACCTTCGAGATGAAAGACCTCGGAAAATCAAAATTCTGTTTAGGTCTTCAGATAGAGCATCTTAAAGATGGGATCCTGTTACACCAGTCAACTTACACATCGAACTTATTGAAAAAGTTTCAGATGGATAAGTGCCACCCCCTCAGCACTCCGATGGTCGTCAGATCATTGGATGTACACAAAGACCCCTTCCGGCCGCTGGAAGAGGGGGAGGAAGTACTAGGCCCCGAAGTGCCTTATTTAAGTGCTATCGGTACACTCCTTTACCTGGCTAACTTCACTCACCCTGACATAGCATTTGCAGTAAACTTACTAGCCAGATATAGTGCTGCACCTACACAGCGGCACTGGGCCGGAGTTAAGCATCTTCTGCGCTACCTCCAAGGGTCCATAGACTTAGGTCTATTCTACATGAAAGGGGCATCAACTGGTTTAGTTGCTTATGCTGATGCAGGTTACAGGTCCGATCCTCATACAGAGAAGTCTCAGACCGGATACATGTTCACATATGGTGGCACTGCCATATCCTGGAGATCTGTGAAGCAGACCATGACGACAGTCTCATCCACTCACTCAGAGCTCCTAGCGATCTTCGAAGCAAGCAAGGAATGCTTCTGGCTACGCTCGGTGATCCAGCACATCCTCACCTCCACCGGCCTGACGATGGCGTTCTTGCACCTACTACACTCCATGAAGACAATGCAGCATGTATAGCCCAGCTACAGGACGGCTACATCAAAGGTGACAAGACGAAGCATATCTCCCCCAAGTTCTTCTGGACGCACGACCTTCAGAAGCAAAAGCAGATTGAGGTACAGAAGATCCAATCATGTAATAACTTGGCGGATTTGCTTACCAAATCCCTGCCTACTAGTATCTTTGAGAAACTTGTATATGTGATTGGGATGAGGAGAGTGAGAAAATGTAAACTGGGTCAGGATGAGAGAACTATGAACTCATAGATACATAGGAGACTGATGTATAGATTCATAGGAAATCTGCAAGCCTGAAGCTTGGTCAGATAAGGGGGAGTCAACTGCAGAGTTGTACTCTTTTCCCTTGGCTACAGGTTTTTTCCCACTGGGTTTTCCGTAGTCAAGGTTTTGACGAGGCAACCTCGTTGACTCTGGAACCTGAAGTATCCACCCCTAGACACATCCCTAAAACAGGGGAAGTTATGGGTTAACTGTTCTTTCTTTAACAAGGCAGTTACCCTAACTCGGATCCTGAAGAATCCACCTCTTATTCAATGTTGGTTGGATAAGGGGAAGTGTTATGAAAAGGCCCATGAGGCCCATTGGGTATCCAAGCCCACTATTGAAAGCTATATATATGAGGGTAGGGGCTCTTCCCCTCTACACCTATTTCCCTAATATTTCCCTTCATAACACATGGATAATTTTTGTGATATAATAAGATTTGATAGAATAATTTTAAAGGGATTAGAATTATTCTTAATTACTTATTCATATTAATTTGTGCTTTAATAGTTTTGCGATAACATGTTTAGCAAGATAAAATTTTCATTGTTTTCTTTTATGCAATAATTAGATTATGTGCATAATAATTAAAAGGATTTTATGACCGCTTTGCTATTAATTATCTAACCTAATAGTATATGACGTCGTCTCGTTGTCCAGGTAATTATTAATAAAATTTTAATATGATTAATTTTTGTTTATAGCATTCATAAAGCCTTGATTACAAAACCTATTAAATTGGATTAACTAGTAGACCTAATGTTAAATTGGAATTACAAAAAACTTGTCGAAAAAATGGATTTTAAATTTTGTTTTTCATATTGGTGTTTAAGAAAAAAATATTTTGGGAGGTTACTTAATTACAGAATTACAGAACGTGATTTTAGAGTTTCAGTCACGAAAAACATCCCTTTCATTATACAGCTAGCCTAGCTAATTGATTAACACAAAATTTTCTATCTAATTAGATCAACATGACTTAGCTTTTCCAATTATATCAAGTCCATCATGTTTAAAATTCTTTTAAGAATTATCTGTAGCCCTCTATCATTTTAAAAGAGTAGAATACTTAGTACTGATGCTATGGTTGTTGGCGACGATCAAGCCATTAACATTCCAATACTAGGTGATGCAATTTTGCTACCATGAGATAGATTCAGGGAGACTACATATGACATTATTTGATGTGGTCGGTGTAACGGTCACATTCCGACCGTACGTATCTACGCGCGTAGCCGTGTTTCGGGTGTGTTTTGTGTATTTGTTTTTAATACTGCTTTTCAAAGCTCAGACGTGCGACCGATCTCCGTTTTCGTAACACTCTCGGAGGCGCGATCGCCCCGATATCTTCTTTTTGATTTTTGGACGTCGGGGCACAAATATGCCATAACCTCTTTATTAATTTTATAAAATATTTTTCTAATACAAATTTGAAGTTAATGGAGTGTGTACTTTTGGTTAAGCATTTATAAGTATTAAATTATTTTTAAAACCCTTCACCTCAGTTTGGAATCCAAACGAAAATAACATTTTTAAATAATAAAACAAAACAAAGAAGAAGAGGAATTCAAACAGATTAATAAAAAAAAATCAAAGATTAAATATCTAACAACTAAAATCCCATCCAACAAATCTAATAGGCCGTAACAAATCATCTCAACTGCCCCTTCATTCCCGTTCACTCTCCGCACGTCTCCCCACACGTCACTCTCGCTGTACACGCGGAACCCAGGCACGATATTGTAACTGCCTCGCCTTCCTTCTTCCTATAAGCAGTAGCCTCACTCCGATCTTCATCTCAACGCCACAAACCGCCGCACGACCTCGCCTCCCTTCATCTCCGCCCGTGCACCCGCCTGCACTTCCGAGCCCTTGCCTCGCCACCCCAAGCTTTCGCACACCGCCACTTTCACCCAGCAACGCCAAGAGCCCAAAAACGAACTCTCGCCATCACCTTGCGCCCCTCACGGCCTCCCACCGACACCGCGCCATCGTCCAACTCCCGCAATCGCCGACGACCCCTTCCCAGTGCTCCGTTCTTCACCTTCCGACCGCGCATCGCCTCGCCCCCGCCGTAAGCCCACGAGCCCGGTCGCTGTCTGCTGCCTCACCTTCAAGCACATGCAAGACAGCACAAAAAAAACAGTAAGTGGTTTATTATAAAGCTTTGTTATTTCAACACACAGCTGTACGAATTATAATAATAGTCTTACTTAAAAGGCTTCTGCTAAATAAACCGAAATGAGTTCGGTGTATTTAGGATTTTGGACATTTTTGGTAAAAATTTCACATCAAAAAATCAAATCAGTACCTACTGATTTGAGTTTTATGCCAAAAAAGACATGAATGATGCATACACCGAACAAGAGTGGATAAGCCATGCATGTGCTTGAAATTCGTACAGTAAGTGCTCCCATTGAAATTTTATAAAACAAAATGTGATTAGCTTTGAATTCCAATGCAAATGGATAAGCCATGCCACAGTATCCTAGGGTGGCATGTGACATTAATAATGTACATGTTGGTACGGCTTATACAATAGGAACTTAGCACTATATTGACTAGTACAGAGACTTGGAACCCGCAACTCTTTTCATGAGTGAACAGTACTACCTTATGTAGTATCATCTTAGTTATTATCCATGCAGTTCTATTATTGATGTATCAGCTTTAAGTCTTATGTAAATATCATACTAGTACCTTAAAGAACAGTAACTTCATAGTGGTATGTTGGAACTTGTGGTAAGGCAGCATGTTAGTTAAGTCATTAAGCAACATTATAAATTTAGTTGGTACTGTTTGTATATCTGCCTTGGACCAGTAAGTTGGTACCCTTATATGCCAGTAATACACATACCTACCTTAGCCCAACTTAATTGACTGGTTATTGATGAGATCGGTACATACACTTTAAGTTAGTAGCATGTTAGCCACTGTTTTTGTAAACATATATAGTTATAGTTATTCATGTGAGTGACTGTTAGCTGTTAGTATATTGTCCTAGGATGTTAGCGCATAAACAGTAACGTTAGTTAATAAAATGATGCGAACACCCATAGGGTAGAGAACCTAAAAAAGGAATGAATTACTATTTAATTATTTTGGGACGAATCTGATTCAAACATGTGATTGATCAAAACAGAGAACAAGTCGTTCCATACCGTCCGCTTTCCCCAGACGAACCCACGACAACCAACATCACCGGAAACAGGCAAGTGATACTTGTCAGTGTTATTTAGGCCATGTTTAGGCCAATTTTGTGTACTAGCGTAAAAGAGACTAGGTGATGAAATAATAGTCGCCTAGACGCCTTATTAGATCTAGCTTGACAACGAAGCTAGATCCGACACCCTTACCATGCTTTCATTCATGCTGCCATGTCACATTTACTTTCGATTAACTGTACGCACTCTTATCTGTATTTTGCTATGTCATTCATGCATCGAAATGCCATCGTGATTGTGTAGCACACGCTACAATAAAATTGTTAACTACTGAGGCTAGGCACCTGCTTTGCGGGCACAACCCTATGCCAATAACACTTCCTGGCTCGTGATCCAGAAGATGGATGCCAGTCCATATACACATGGAGGGGTAGGGTTAAACGGTCGCTTGAGCGTAGAAGTGAGCCCGTACAGCCACTTCAGCCAAAAGACGGAAACTCTGTGCACAAAGTGATAATCAGTGAATAGTGAATAGTGAAATAGTGTTTTAGTAGTTTTCGCTACGATGTACGTGTTTGCCACATCATGTCATTTTAATTATTGCACTTATTAAATTCCATGTCCTCTCATTATATTAGTACTGCTAGTCACTTTGCTTTTATTTGTATACTTGCACAAAAGTCCTCCGTTTCCTTGGGAGACTTTTGCTGACATGTGCCCTCTTCTCTTTGGGGTGTCACATGTCAGGTTCTGAGTCAGAGGTAGTTACAAAGGGCGAGCAGTTTACAGACGCTGAGTTCGAGGTACCTGTGGAGACCGAGTTTGAGGACACTGGTGACCAGTCCTAGACCCATGGGTGACTTCCTTTAGTTGTTGCTGTTTTAGTGGTTGCTGTTAGATTTCGGTGCGTAGCACCTATCTCTCTGTTTATGTATCAGCCATGTCTTAGGCCTTTTGTTTTAGACGATGTACTTCTTCTGTGACTTTACTCTGTGATGTTGGAATATTATTGGATGTTGTTAGTGGATAATTCTATGTCTGCTCTTATATATCATTGTTGTTGTTTCGTCGCAATGCAAGGACCTGCCATTTTTATCGTACATGGATGCTTATCAGACTGCAGCTTCACAGCTCCAATTCTGAGCGGATCTCCTCACGTCTCGCCTTCCATAATTGGGAAGCGGGGCGTGACAGGTTTTGTTGGTGGCCCATGCAGGTTCTTCTCTTTGCATCCGCGAAATACCGGAACAACAATAATGATAAACCACATCCAATTAATTATTTCTAACATTCAAGTCATGATAAAGTCTAATCTGAACGTCTCTTTGTCTTAGATGGCGGGAAGACGCAACGCCCGTACTGGTGGTGGATCTGGAGCTGGTGGTGGAGCAGGACGTGTTGAGGATGCTGATAGTGAACCCACCATGGCTGAGATGATGAGGATGATGCATCAGATGATGCAGGTTCAACAAGGCATGCTTTAGAGTGCCCCTCGCTTCGAGCCGGGAGCGAAGCAGTTTCAGGAGCTGGGCCCGACTTATTTCACTGGGTCAGAAGGACCATTAGCTGCAGACGAGTGGATGAAGAATACAGAAGATAATTTTCTTCTCTCGAAGGTTAACCCGGCTGGATGGGTTGACTTAGTGAAGAAGCAACTGAAGAATAATGCCCGTAGCTGGTGGGAGTCAGAGGAGCAGATGCTAGAGAAACCGATTTCCTAGGACACTTTCAAGGCGAGATTTGATGAGGAGTATTTCCCTCGAGCTGCGAGGAGGGAGCTGATGCAGCAGTTTATCAGTCTGAAGTAGGGAAATCTGACGGTGGATCAGTACCACCAGGAGTTTACTAGATTGTGTCGCTTTGCACCGAAGATGGTGGAGACCGCTGAAGATCAAGCTCAGAGATTCTTGCAGGGTTTATCTTGGGAGCTGCAGAGTCTGATGTCCTCTTCGGACTTAGACTCTTACCAGAAGTTGCTGATAGCTACCAAGAGGCAAGAGATGATTGCCAATCAGAAGAGGGGACAGTATTCAGGTGCAGGGAAGAGGCTTATGGAGCAGGCCAGAGCTATGGTTAGGCCAGTGATGAGGCCTAATCAGTCCGTACAGTTCAAGAGGCCAGGTGGGCCTATTCAGGAGACGTGCAATCATTGTGGCAAGACTGGTCACGTGAAGGACCAGTGCAGGAGGCTTATGGGCCAGTGTTTGATTTGTGGCGATGCTTCGCATACTTTGAAGAATTTCCTGAGTGTTAAGCAGCCGTGGAAGGCACCAGTCGGAGTTCAGCAGCAGAGAGCTCTAGTAGCTGCCGGACGTGGAGCACCTCTCATTCCCCAGAAGCAGGCTTTTCAGCAGGCCGTTCAGCATAGGAGGCACGCTTTCACGATGATAGCAGTGGAGGCCGAGGCTGAGGATGACGGTATTGCAGGTAATCCTCAGACTAGTCTTTACTTTTCTTTAGTTGATTTTGCATGTTAGATTAGAACTTGTTTGCTAGAATAGGTTTTGATTGCTAGTTGCTTGTTAGGTGTTATTCTTGTTTGTGCTTGTCCTGCCCGAGTTCTTTTCGACTCCGGTGCATCCATGTGTATCTTATCCCGGAGATTCGTGGACAAGCACTCTCTGTCGACTTCCCCTCTTTCCAAGAGTTGGGATATCGCTACAGGAAATGGTGTGATCTTAGTGTCCCTTGGATGTCAATCTTGTCCATTGGTAATTTGTGGACTCGAGCTTTACGCCGATTTTATAGTCCATGACATTACCAACTATGACGCTGTTCTTGGGATGGATTGGCTTAGTTGCTTCTACGCTACGATCGACTGTCGACGGAAGAAGGTGGTGTTCGAGATTCCTGGTTATCTGACCTTCGAGTTCAGTAGCGGGAGCAGTTCGCTTGGGCCTGTCAGATTTCGGGCCAAGCCAGTGGCGGAGCTGGTAGCTATACAGATAGAGACGAGTAGACCAGCTGTGGTAAGAAATTTCGATGATGTCTTCCCTGAGGAGTTATCAGGATTGCCGCCCGATCGAGCTCTTGAGTTCTCGATTGATCTTATTCCGGGAGCGCAGCCCATTTCGAAAGCACCATATCGTATGGCTCCGACAGAGTTAGAAGAGCTACGTAAACAGTTGGATGATCTTCTGCAGAAGTGTTACATCAATCCGAGTGTGTCTCCGTGGGGAGCACCGGTGTTGCTGGTGAAGAAGAAGGATAGTTCGTGTCGTATGTGCGTGGACTACAGAGAGCTGAATGCCGTCACCATCAAGAATCGATATCCATTGCCTCGTATAGATGATATCTTTGATCAGCTTGGAGGATCGAGAGTGTTCTCTAAGTTGGACCTGAGGAGTGGCTATCATCAGCTGAAGGTGAGAAAGGAAGATATCCAGAAGACAACGTTCAGAACAAAGTATGGACACTACGAGTTCGTGGTTATGCCTTTCGGTGTGACCAACGCACCCTCAGTTTTCATGAACCTGATGAATTTGATATTTTATGACTTCTTAGATAAGTTTGTCGTTATCTTTATTGAAGACATCTTGATCTATTCAAAGTCGGAGGAAGAGCATGCATCACACTTGAGGACAGTATTGGAAATTTTGAGGAAGCATCGTTTATATGCGAAGTATTCCAAGTGCAAGTTCTGGCTTGATAGGGTTGCTTTTCTTGGGCACGTGGTGTCAGGAGATGGAATATCAGTGGATCCTGAGAAGATTAAGGCTATCAGAGAGTGGCCTGTTCCGCAGTCAACATCTGAGATCCGGAGTTTCCTTGGGCTTGCAGGTTATTATCGACGTTTCATTAAGGACTTTTCTCGGATTGCTGAGCCGATGACTAGACTGACGAGGAAGGATGTATCTTTCGTCTGGTCCGATGATTGTGAGAAGGCCTTTTCTATTCTAAAGGAGA
>CM061142.1:729269073-729331573 GCA_030789695.1 Scilla litardierei
ATTCATTTTAAATTTTATGTGATAAAGTTTATATAAGCCTCTTTTGATTAAATGCTTTTAAAAATTTATTTTATGAGATAAAATACTTTTAGTAAGCATTCAAAATGTTTTAATGATCTCAAACACATAGGTTTAATATTAAAATTATTCGATGATTTTTATGAAATCGACATTTTATTAGATAAAATGTTTTAAAAATTTTAAAAATCATATCCTTTTAATTTAAATGTTAAATTTTAATGAGAGCAAGTTAATTATTTATTTGATATATGTTTTAACGTGCATGTTCTATTTTAATGTCACATAGTTGAACCTTTATTTTATGCGATAAAATTAGTTGGTTGTTATTAATGGCAATGATGTATAATTCTAATTATTCATGAACCCCTTTAGGTTTGCCATTAATTCATTAAAAATTTATAAGATGAATTTTTAAAATGTGACATGCTATGTTTTAATGAACACTTACAACATTTAAACCTAATTCGCGATTAGTGTAGTCTTCTTTAATTGACGATTATTATTTAATCGTTTCAATACTAATTCTCTTTTAATGATTATTATTTTAAATGTTGTAATTGATTTATTAAAATCCTAATAAAGATTAGGGTAGCACGATGAACAAACAAACCATATATTTGATAAGGATCAAATAAAAGTTGTTGAACAAATCCATAAAATTTCGAATTTTAAGGATCCACTAGTTGATAAGGACTAATTAGTAATAATAAAAGCTTTTTAGTTAATGGACGAACATAAGATTGATAAGTCTCCTTCAATGGATCATGATGTCAGTCAATGTGCTTGGCTATGTTTGCTGGATCACCCTAGCTAGACTAGGGGTTAAGTGGTCCTGGCTTAGTCAATTCCCTGGCCGCGTCCGCTGGACCGTAAGGAGTCGAATCATGACCGTGTAAGTCCATCGACTATACCTAAGTCAAATACGATAATAATCTTATTCAAGATAAATCGTAACCCTCCTTGTTTTAGGAGTTGGTAAATATAGGACACATGTTCCAGTTGTTGAGCTACACTCAAGCTGTAACATGGCTACCTTATAGAAACTAACTTCTTAAATACATATGACGAGATCTTGACTTAACCCAAACCGTCATGTCGTGAATACACCGAGCGTCGACGTAAGTTTAGCTAATGATGTAGTCTAGACTTAAACCCAAACCGTCGTGGCATGAATACACCGAGCACCGGTGTAAGTTGAGCTATTGATGTAAGTTTAGTCCTGACCCAAACCGACATGTCGTGAATACACCGAGCGGCGGCATAAGTCAGGCTGGACGCGAAAACATGGGTCTGACTAGGCTAGTCATTATGATTTGGATGAGCACACTCATGACCATAAATGACTAGGGGTAAAACTCATAGGGAATCATATTTTATATGATTGATAAAGAGTTCGTCTACCGACTGCAGAGTTGGACAACTTGTTGAGCTACACGTAAGGTTGTCAGACTCGGGGTAGTCGGATCCCTCTCCCACAAATATTTTATGTACTAAATTGTTTATCATTGTGGCTTTAATTCTTAAAATTAGTGGGAAAATATAGTTTAATAAAAACCATTTAAACTGTACAACGAACATATGCTAATTAAATATCTATTTAAATGCTGAATGGAGTCGGGTCTGAAGTACATGATTGAAAAGAACGTGCTTGATGGGACTAACTATAAAGATTGGCTAAGAAATATTAAGTTAGTCCTCTCACTAGCTGGGATAGGATACGTGCTGCTCGAGGATGCTCCGGACAAGCCTGACGTAGATGCAATCCATGAAGAAAAGGAAGTCTATAATCAGTACCAGAGGGATGCCAAGAAGGCCAGGTGCCTTACTCTGGCTTCAATGAACAACGACCTGCAAAGGAAGCACGAACATTTAGATGTTCAAAGCATGCTTCTGAATGCAGAGGAGTTGTATGGTAAGCGGTCAAGAGCTGCCAAGTTTGAAGCCACGAGCAACCTCTGGGGAACTAAGATGGAGACGGGCCCTGTGCAAGATCATGTCATTAAGATGATCAGTACGTGGAAGATGTTGTCCAGTTGGGTTTTGTCCTCGACTATAAGATAGCCGTGGACATCATCCTAAAATCTTTGACCCCAGACTTCAAACAATGCATTACTGGTTTCTTCATGAACAGTATTGAAACAGATCTTCCTGGTCTCCTCAACATGCTTAGGCAGTTTGAGGAGATCGAGAAGAAACCAACTGTGTTGGTTGTTGGTTCTGCTTCTTCAGACCAGTCGAAAGGCAAAGGTAATAAGAGGCATGTCCCACAATCATCCAAGGTGAAGAAGGGGAAGAAGACAAAGGGGCTTCGTCGAAATCTAAAGGGCATACTGATGCCTCTACCTCTGGTACAAAATTCCTTTTTAATAAAGCATAAAATTTCCTTAAATGCTTTGTTACATGGTATGAGATACTAAGAAATCTGTGTATTGTATACAGGTGGCTGATAGCAAAGCAGATGATGGAATAAGTTCCATGGACGGTCGGCATCAGAGCAATCTTTGCTGCTTGGGCCGTACAAGGGCTTCAAGCGATATAATGAAGAAGCGATCAACATTTTTCTTAATTTGAATAAAATGTATCGATGCTTGGTTTAAATCAATGATTGAGTGTTAATCACTTACTGTTTTTTGATAAACAAGTTTGATTCATTTTTAATGAATCCATTGTTGAATTATATCTTGAAAATGTGCTTTGTTAAAATTGAGATTTATTGTGAGTGGCTGTGTAACGCCCCGCTTCCCAAAAGACACCGGAAGCGAGAGCGTTACGCGGTCCGCTTGAACTGGGGCGGTGAAGCTCGAGTTCAATAAGCGTCTGTGATAAAAACACAGAAAAGGGTCCTTGCATTTGCGTATCAGAACAATCAGAACATTCAAAAATAAATGCCACATCCAGATATATAAGGCGTACACGAAATTACAAGACAAGCCACGGCAGGGCCAAAGAGAATTACAACAGAACACTAATCCTACTACAAGGGACTAAACTAAACTCAAAGCAGTGACGAAGACTCTAGTCTTCTGCAGAAAACTTCTCGGCGTCTACGACAAACTCTGGCTCTCCAAGTCAGGCATCGCGTATGAATCCTCCGGTACTCAAGTGCTGAATCTGACATACATCCACAAACAATGAATGTATGTCAGCTAGGGGTCTGCAAGAAAAGTTAGCATCCCAAGGCAAGGTATATAACAAGTATATGAAATTTAGAAGCATTTAATAAAAGAAACGACTGCAGTAATTAACATTTAATATTTCGGAGCAGAAAGAAACAATCCTAGCATGCAGTTCTAGTCGATGGCAAGTTTAAAGGTTAGATTCTATGAGTTTGTTATCATTTCAATATTCACGAAGACCAAGTTAGCGTTACAATGACCATGTCAAGAATTCACATCTAATCTAGGGTTCTCGCCTTTAGGTCGTGATGAGAAGGTCGTTCCTCTCACGGGGGCTTACCGTGATTGACACTAACCCACCGCGTCGGGTGGTGCTCTTGAGGAGAGTACCTTTCATATGCCCAGTGGCCGCTCAACCCTAACCCCACCCAAAAGTTTTGCCGGAACACGAGCCGGCCTAGTCGACTCACACGACATCACGATATCATGATACCGCCTTCGAGGCGCACGATTTCATGATGTCCATATTGTTAATCATGTCAAGACTCACTGAATTTCATTGTTGACAATATTAAAGTTTTATGGTGACAGTTCTGCAAAGCGGAAACGGGTCGAACGACCGTTTCCGTAATTTCAAATAATGACGATTTCGTCCTTTTTGTTCAACTTGGTACAAAAACAATTTCTTTCTCTAGTTGTTTAAATTGGGGATATATCGTATGATATACCGTTGGATCCCAATTTTCGTCCTAGTCATTATGGTGTCAGTTTTGTACGTCATTTCACGTCTAAATTTTGAGTTACAAAGAAAAACATGAAGGCGGCGTAAACTTGTCGAAACTTCTAAAATTCATAACAAATCATATACTTGCCTGTTTTCGACGTTCTTGGTGTCGTTGGAAACGTCTTGACGAATACTATGCCACGGAGAAAACGGTTCGCTGGTTTGACAAAACGAAAAATCAGAATAGGCGTTTTTCGATCAGAATAGATTTACAACAAGCTCCTACGACGTCTAATCACCCGGTTTTATTAAGTTCTCTACATTACGGTGTGGGTTGTAGTCGACTTATAAAATATTAACCCCAACAAGGTGAAGAACATGCAACAGTTACACTTCATATGATGATGAGAATATTTACAAAGAACCGATCAACTTAAAAACTGATCTATTCTTAAAACACATAAACGGTCACATTATGCAACAACTCCTAGAGTTAATCACTCGTAACAATGACCTATATGCTAACAGAAGTACAACCTAGGCTAAACTACATATTTTATAATGTTATTAATAAACAACCAAAAGTGTTACTGCAACATACTGGTCATAACATGGAAAATACTGTTGGTAACCTCAAGAAGGTACTAATCTATATATTTCAACAGAATATAGGCCTAAAGGGGCAGTTGACATGAGAGCTTATTATTCCTCACAGCTTCCTACAAGGGTACACTAATAATTTATAAATTCACAGGGTAGGTGTACTGTCTTACATGAAGCATATATATAAAGTATAGGATACATGTTAACTAGCATTCATTCAACAGATTGACAATTTAAGTGGACTAACCTAAATCTGTGTACCAGGAGATGCTTTACTTATAATACAACCTATACCTATACAATATAATCTACCCACGGTTATTAAACTAATTATTATTTTCTAACTGTAAGCTACTCACAGTTTGTTGCTCTTCGTGGCTTGCGGGTCCTGTGGAGAAGGGACCGGAGTTGGCGCGGCCTGCTGCATCGCGTGGGAAGAAGATCGAGGCCGCGTGGGCTTGTGTGATGACGGGGAGGAGCAGCAATGTTCTTTGCACGCGAGGGAGGGAGAGAGGTCGACGAGGCTGGCTGTGAAGGCGCCAGTGGCTGTGAGGAAGGAGCTGGGTGATCGCGGCTGCCGGTGTGGGGTGGCTCAGGGGCTTGTTGAGGGGTTTTGCGCCGTCGATGGGGGCTGGGGACGTGCTTTCTTCGGTGATCCGTGTGTGGGCGGGGAGAGGGGAGGCCGTCGAAGTGGAGGAGAGGTTGGGGAGCTGTCGAGGGGGTGGTCGGGCGGTCTGCGAGGTGGTTGGCAGCGATCCGAGGCTACCAGTGACAGGAGCAGAGGGGCGCGGCGAGAGGTTTCCGCGAGGAGGGGCTACGGTGACTGTAGGTCGTCGGAGAGGGGTTGTCGGGCTGGTGGAGATGAGGGGTGGCCGGAGTGGCGGGGTGATGGCTGTGAGGCGAGCTCTCGGAGAGAAAACGGAAGAAGACAGCGGTTTGTTGGCGTGGAGATGATGAGATAGAGGCGGCGGCTAGTTGGGTAGGGAGAGAAACCTAGGTTTTAATATATATAACAGCTGTAGGGTGAAGGAAACAAATGACTTAGGGTTTAATGAGGGCCTAGGGGTGTGTAGGGTCCTATCACGTGGGTAGAGAAAGCCCACAGTCTTTTCTTTTAAAGTTTCCTATTATATATTACTTGTGTGTTAATAGTACTTGTGTGTCAGGTTGAAACATCAACAGATAACTAGGCTATAGGGTCTCTTTTTTTATGTAAGTTTGTGTCAAGTGTGGTGTGCGTGGGTGTGTCCTAGCTGGGTTCGGTTTAGGGTTCAAACAAATGGGGTGGGCTAGAGTTGTAATAGGAAGGGTTTGAATATTATTAATAGGATTGATTGAGTTGTAATGGCTAATTAAGACATATAATAATAGGTTTAAATGGGTCCTAGCTTGGAAGGTTTCATTTGGATTTTAAAGTTTTAAAAATAGATTTGAAATTTCATTAATAGGATTTAATACGTCTACTCAAGGCAATTAGAGCTAATTAGGTCAATTACTAATTGGTTTAAAAAGGATTTTAAATGGGGAGTTTTCCAAACATTTAGAAGTTTAAAATTTTCGAATTCAAGTTTTGGATTGGGAATTTTAAAACATGATTCTAAGAAGGAACAATTTAAAATAATTTTTAGAAAGGATAATAGTAGTATTAACAATACCTATGAAGAAGAAGTGGGTACGGGTACGGGGACAAAAAGTCTGACAACAGATACGGGAAAGAAAAATGATACACGAGATAAAATAGGTACAACATAACGATAAACACTGGTCGTTACAGGCTGCTTGTTATGGATATGACTGTCTGTGTTGGTGTGCATATATTCTTGAGTTGCATGCAGAGCTTCTGACTCAATTTGATTGTTTTGGAGTAGACGATATATTATAGCTAATCTAAAGTTGCATGTAGGTTCCAAGAGCGTAAAATTGGATAAGATCCAAATTACACGCAAGATTAAGATTAATTGTTAATCAAACTACATTTGATGCCTTAAAAAATAAAAAGATTAAATGTAGTAAAAGGAAAGTACAGTGTAGGATGTTTGACGGAGTAAGTCAGCATCAAGACTCCTATAAACGGGTCTTAACATGACTCATTCGTCAAACCAACCTAACACTGGTATATTCCTATTTAGCACTAATGAACTGGTTATACTTAATAAGTAAGTCTAAATATGATTTAGATACCTAAGTGAAAGTATTTAACCAGATAGTTCTCAAAGTCAGTGGGAGCTGGCTATATAAATTAGTTCTGTCTCGGACTAAGTAAAAGGTTTCCAACTTATTAAATCGTCTATATGCGACATTAAAATCAAAATAGTTTTGATTGTGTCAAGCATATTGAGACTCATGGTGTCACTTATGTACTAGACATAATTGACACAAAAATAATTGGAATGAGCCAGGACTGACTTATAGAAACGACTAACACTACATCATATTGTATGAACCAAATTGTTAGCTATACAAAAGGGAAAATTGTTGGATAGGATCCAATGCAATTTCGAAGGATCAACCTGGTGTGATCAAGTGAAGTATATATAAGACTCCATTAAAAAGCAAAATAGATACACGTTAGCGGATCCATTCTTAGGTTTGATGTATGAATGTTCAGTGTGACTGATATGCTATATCGGTATGAGATACCGAGATAAATAGCCTAAGTGCAAGTGGGAGATGTAGGAAGACGTATGCCCTTGAGGCATTTATCTTAAGATTATCATCTCGTTCTAATAATTATGTGGTATTAATTATCCTAAGTATGAATTCGTAGAATCATATACTTAGATAATTTCCATAGACTTATAGTCAGGTCATTACATATCCAGATGTAGATCTCGATTATGAGAAGTTAGTGACCGATTAGAAACTTAAGTCTTAAACGGTACATGGTCATAGATGTGTCGAGAATAGGATATCGACACATCGGTTAGACCATTGTGTCTTTGTCTTACCTTAGGGTAATGATGATCTCATAGTCGTTCGACTTGGCAAAGTCGGAGACGAGAGACAGGTGCTCATTAGAGAATGAGTTTACTGAACGATCAACTTAGAGTTATTACATGGTTAAGCTTTAACTAGACTGTCTATAATAACTCTAGAGTGATGATAGGCAAGCTGGTCCTTAAGACCTGAAGTCATCCGTACGAACCAGTGAATGGATAATGTCACTTAGATATATGATCTAGCTTCGAGACTCGGCCTGATGAAAGATCTTAAGTTGGGTGACACCTGAAAATCACGAGGGAAGTAGATGACTAAGATGGGATTCGTCTCTTCTGTTAAAGGGAAGTTAGTGTCACTGGATCAGTATGGTCTTTATGTTAATCATCGGCCGGTGTATGTTGTAAGATGTACAACGTGAATATGATAAAGACCGCTGTATACTAACCGATGCTGGCTAGCGGGGTTGACGGTAAACCATACCCAAGGCCATGCAGAGACACAGTCTTGACGAAGGGACTTAAACTGCAGTATTCATCATTGACATGGTCAGAGTGATCCCAACGACACGTTCGTCAATGGGTCGATCACGTAAGTATGATTCTAAAACAGAGACGATGCCTGCTGCTCGTGGTTACCGTCGTCTGGGAGTTTCGATCCCCAACCTGTAGTGGGGTCAGTCTGTATGGTCTCACATCGAGTAGTATCCATGTCTTAGCAGTAGGAAGAATGTTAAGAGAATTTCATTCGATGAAATGGAATACTTAAGTCCACAAGCTAGTTGTGAGTTCAAGTTTAATATGGGACAAATTTTGCATGTGATGCAAACGAGAATAAATGTTTCGTAAATAGTTTACAACTATATTTAATAGAATAAACACGTCGAAAAAATTACCTGGATGACGAGATCATCCCGGTCTAAATGCATGTTCAAACCGCATCAAAAACAGAGCTCAAACGAGCCCAGAAAGTGGAAAACAGTAATAAAGGGCTTAATGGGTAAGACCCGTTATGGTCAAGAGGGCCCAACCCATAAGAACGAGGCATGCCCGCTAATTACGCGAGCGGACCCGCTAACTCTACCAGGCGCCGCCTGCTGAGCCAGCGGGGCCGGCCCGCTTAGCGGGCCTGGCGCCCGCTGCGGCCCAGCAGGCAGCCCGCCTGCTGAGCAGGCTGGTGCGCCCGCCCAGGCCAGCGGGCACAGCCCACTGGGTAGGCTGGGGTGCCCATAATCCATTGCAGACGCTAGGCCGTAATGGAGGCGGGCGCGCCCGCGGGTTTACCCTCCCCGTTAGACTTATTTCCTAGGGTTTTTGAAACCCAAAATGACGGTTACGATGAATGACTTTTTGCCCATCTTTGGGCAATTGTTTGAGTGGTCAAACGAAGTCAGAATTCGTTGCCGTTTGTTCCAATGAGTTCATCATTTGAAGCTCTTCGAAATGATAGCTTGTCGTCTCTAAAGCTCAAAGGTGAGAGAGATTTAATTGGTAGATGTTAGGCCTTTATGAAAGGCTTACTAACTTAAATTATATTGAATTAAATCCCTCTTCACTAATTTTGTCCCACATTGCTCGTGACGAAAAGAGAGGAGCCGACTCCCTATATAAATAGGGGTGCCCCCTCTTCGTTGTAGAGTGCACCAAGGGATCGATTCAAGAAGCTCCTGATTTTCGAGCACGCTCGACCGTGAAATTAAATATTCCTCTCCTCTTTTTCTTCCTATCCTCCAGTCGGGTCCTAGCAAGACTACACGGAGGTTTGAATCGAATCCAGACGTCTTTGACGTGGGTTTGCTCAAGTGAAGCTTTTTTCGGCAAGTGATCGGCTCGGAGGCGGCTTGGGTAGATCGGTTCGAGGTCATAAGGCGGCTCGGCTATGTGGAATGAAAGAAGGTGGTGCAGTACATCTTGCCTGTCCCAAGGCCAAGATTACGGGTATTTTAGTTAGTATAATTTTTTAATAATGTCACATTAGGCAAGATCCCTCTTGGGGTGATCAGATCCACCCCAAGTTGGCATAGATCTTGGCGAGGTTCTGGCTTGCCTTAGGGCCTTAGCTAAAATGTTTAGGTTTCTATTTTTCTGCTACGATGTTTCCCTCTGTTGTCCGTCCGACGTAGGACGGGGCACAGATCTGAGCCCTAAGGGCTTGCCAAAACCCTTCAGGTGGTATAATGATCATTCGAGTATCAATGCAAATTCAATATAATAAAGTCGTATAGGGCTAGGGAATCCCCACTATGGATTTTCAAGTTATCAACATGAGTTATGAACAACCAGGCAATTAAACTTGGTTAAAGGTGAACTTGTCGCAACTCTATGGAGAACCGACTCACGTTTTCGTGCTATTGTAGGTATATAGCAATCCAAATTAGAGCCTCGGTGTCGCGCAAGCCTAACTCAGTCCACTAGCATTAAGATCGATAATTATGTCCAATCCCAACTCAAGCTCATTGTCGTGCAACTTGGGTTCGAATCTAGATCATGATAGTTCGTACTCATTCACCGTCATGCAATGAGTATGAGTATAGAAAAACAATAAAAATGCTAGCTTTGGTCGCTGTCGTGCACCAAATCTAGGGAATTTCGATTGTAAACCAAAATCGAATATCTCGGGCTTTCCTTAGATCAATATCCTCGGTCGAGTTCATGAGATCCAAGAGAAATCCCTTTCTATCCGTAGTAAATCAATCAAGATCTAACCTTTCTAACAATCCTAATAGCATGGCAATTCAATAGATCTCACAATTCAAACATTAGATCCATATGGTTCATCCTTTTGCCTTAGAGCAAAGGAACTACTCACAATTCATATTAGAAATTGATAGAAAGACAAGATCAACAATAGAATTCATCATGCAATCACGATTCAACCAGAGATGTAGCATAAAACCAAAAATTTGCAAGAGATTCAGACAAACCAATGTCGCCAAAGAAGCTTTCAATAGAAAATTAAGATACAATCTTCAATCTCTCGCCCATACAAAAGCTAAAACTCTGATCAGAAACTAAGGAAAAATAGTTCTAAGAAGTCTATCAGGTCTCCCCTAGGGCTGGAGACAAAACTTCTCACGCCCCGCTTCCCAAAACTACGGAGGCGAAGCGTGACTAAGGCCCGCTTGGGCCGGAGCTGTGAAGCTCGGACCCAATAAGCGTCTGTAGGGGTACCGTTTTAAAATTTTCAGGTTCTTGCATGTATAAAAATTCGTAACAACAGAAAGTACTGAAAGGAAATGCATTCATTTTATTCCATCAAGATATCCAGTAGTACAAGAGTCTAATAAAAGAAGTAATGCCTAGCATGGCAACAACGCAGAAAGTAAACTACGGGTGCAAGCACCCAACCTAGGCGGAAAAGTAAACGGTGCTACGCACCCGAACTAGAAAGGTGGAAAAACTCCGAACTACAACGGTGAGGGACCTCTAGGACTGATACTCGTCAGGCACGTACTCTGGGTCGACGTCCTCGGGCTCCACGTACTCTGGTAAGTCTGCCTCGTCCATGAACTCCGGCTCGACACCTGACGTACATCACCCAAGAGAAACGGAACTGTACATCAGGTAAAGTCTGCAAAAGACGGTTAGACTCTACTGCAAGTGTACTGTAATTTAAAACAACGATTTACTGGTTGATTAACATACTGGGGTTATAACATGGTTGTTAAAGAAAGTAAAACGGTGCAGGAAAAGTAAACACGACACACTTTAGCCGTAGCGTGTGCTACCGACTACGGGACTAACCTAATCGGGACAGGACAAGACAAGACAAGACAAGACAAGAAGTGTGTCATTAAGGTTCACGCCTTTTGGTCTGTACCAAGGGAACGCTCAACCTTGTGCACAGGACAAGACAAGACAAGAAGTGTGTCACTGAGGTTCACGCCTTTCGGCATGTACCGAGGGAATGCTCAACCTAGGGCACGGACAAGACAAGACAAGAAGTGTGTCACTGAGGTTCACGTCATTCGGTTAGAAGGCGGCCTGCACCTTCTCAACCGAGGGAACGCCCAACCTAGTGCACGGGACAAGACAAGACAAGAAGTGTGTCAATGAGGTTCACGCCTTTCGGTTAGAAGGCGGCCAGCACCTTCTCAACCGAGGGAACGCCCAACCTAGTGCACGGGACAACAAAAGACAAGAAGTGTGTCACTCAGGTTCATGCCTTTTGGTTAGAAGGCGGCCCGTACCTTCTCAACCGAGGGAACACCCAACCTACTGCACGGGACAAGACAAGACTGAGGGTAACAAGAGAGATTCACACCTTCGGTTTGTGGGTGGCCAAACCCACCAAGCCGAGGGAACGCTCTATCTTCCTCCACCCAAAGTGCTCAAGACAAGACAACCAGAGATTGACGTCCGCACGTTGTGCATGTCTGATGTGTGCAATATATAGTTGGGGGCGTGAGATTTAAATATATATAACCGCAAGCGTACGGTATTGTAGTGTGGCTTGGGCGTCGAACTCAGGGAGGCGTGGTTGTGCTTGTGTCAAAAAGGACCGGATTCACCCCATGGGTGAGCTAGCCTGAATCGGTAGATTAGTTGTCACGAAAATAGAATGCGAGGGGTAAACAATATAAAGGGAAAACCCGGGACTTCGATTTCCACCCTATCATGTGATTCTCGCCAATACGGCCGACGGATGGGATAACGATCGGAATTAGGGTCTAAAGGTGAGACGTTGCCTCTAAGAGTGATACCGGCGTCCCATGGGCCAGATATTCCGGTCGGTGCCCAGGATGATATGTCGAACTTTCCAGGTTCGATCAGTAGGCATTCCCATGTCTATTAACACTGACCGACTCCAGGAGCACTAAGCTCACAACGATAACTCCCAACATCTCATCTTGTCGCTCCCGCGCGCTAGGATTCGATGTCTACGCTAAGGGCGTGAGCTATGGCTAGGGAGTCAACCGCCAAGTTTATTCCCCCTCGGCCCAACGGTCAAAGGCGGTCTTTTTCCCATCGATGACAATTGAACGCCCTGCGTAACCGATAGAATCCTAATCCCTATCGATTTCCTAATCCTTTGGATGCATCAGGGAGAACCCACGAAAGGGTTTTCACCGAAATCCCAGATTTGGGAACTACTCACACATTTTAGGTAAAAATTAATCTAAATGAAAATTGACCATTAAAAACATAATCAGGTGATTGAAAAGTAGTAAGAGCAATGCAAATAATACTATAATAAAGTTTGGTAAAGATCAGACAACTTACAAATATCAAAGAAATTACAGCCGTCACAAGAGAGAAATAACAACAAAAAATAACAAACCCCCGTTTTTTGGAAACCTAGGGCTTCTATATATAGAAAACGACATCACCCGATCGGGTGAAGAATCATCCGATCGGATGACCTGCTGCGAACTTCGACAGTAATCTTCAAAATTTCACCTGGTCAGACGCCACGGTCAGTTGGCGGAAGCTGCTCGTCGTTTGGATCTTGAGCTCATCGGGTGAACCGATCGGTTGAAAAATCAACCGATCGGTTGGAATTGTTGCCCAAAAATACAGAGACTTTGGAAGTTTTGGCACGGTCTGCTGGCGGCCGGGTGAGCTCTCCGGGTCATCACTTCGAGGAAACGGCTACAGATGAACCGATCGGGTGAAGATCACCCGATCGGTTGGATTTCAGCTCCAATTTTCCAGAGAGAACAGCCGGGTTGAACCGGTCTCCGACCCGATCGGTTGACACCCTCGTCGCTTCAACGACTGTCCGGGTCGTGCACGCGTGCATCACCCGATCGGTTGGCGTATCCAACTGATCGGGTGGGGGGCTGAAAGATGGAGATCTTTGTCGTTTAACCCCCTGGATCACGCGTGACTCCTCCCGTTGCTCCGGGAACTTATGATATTTTCGTTAAAAGTCCCCTACACTGGCAAACTCCTGCAAACACGTAAAAGCACGTAGAAGTGAAAGAAAACAAGAAAATATGAGAAAACGGATACGAGACGGCGGAAAATAACGGAAAAACACAAAAGAAGACGTGCGTGAATATATGAAATATAAACGCACGTCAAAATCCCCCAAGCTGAACCCTTCCTCATCCTCGAGGAAGACGAGTGAGAGTAGGAGCTCGGAGGGAGAAAATAGAGGGAAAGAGAGAAAAAGAGAACTCTAAATCCTAAATCGCCCGTCGGGGCCAACAAAATCAAAAACGACACACCAAGCAAGCAGACGCCAAATCACATCACTAAACCAAGGAATACGAGTCCAGACTAGTCTCGTGGGCCCACGCGGTGAAGCGCGAGTGAGTGTGGTCGTGTGCTAGCAGACGGTGTCGCTATCTACATTGTGCTATAAGCTCCATATACACAAATCCAAGAGATGACCCAAATATCGATTCGATTTAGAAATAGCTGGGAATATATAGCTCAAGCATGCATGAGAAGAGTATGAGAATAGAAACACATCATGTGTCAGGGACTCCACAGCTAGGAACTTAGACATCACCACATTATCGCCAATATAATAGCTAGGAATTCCCAATTCCAAGTGTTTTCGAAAGTGATGTGGGTTGAGTTGATGTGGAGTAGAACACTCGGTGCAAATTCTCGCCTTCCCTTTATTCTCGGCAGGTAGGAAAATATTCACACACAATTTTTTGGGTTTTGGATATATGATTTTTTTGGATTTTTGGCTATACATATGTATTTTTTTTCTTTCTTTTCTCTTTTTCTTTTCTTTTTTGGGTTTTTCTTTTCTCTTTTTTTTGATTTTTTGGATTTTTGGGTATATACACGTGTGTACTCTCCCAAGTGGGAGAATGGTACACGACGAGGGGATTTGCACCAAGTAAAATAAAAAAAAATCGAATCCTAAACACTTGGGCAAGGGAAATGTCTCGCTAATCAGAGCATAGGCTAAAATGGGCTATCCTAGTCCTAACTGTGGAATCCCGACACATACGAAATGAAGCATACGATATATTTATTCATACATACAGAAGCAAATAAGAGAGGCAAATACCGCATATTCAAATCGAAGCATGATAATTTAGGGGTCATTCCTGGATAGGTATATAAAAAAAATCACAAAGTAGAAGCACACCAAACAGCTAGTCATGACACACGACTCACAAAAAGGCTAAGTGGACCCACGATGTATGAAATTCAAGAGGACTCTATTTCTTAGGGTTAGTGAATGTGATTATCGAAGCCATGCTAGGTGTGTGTGTGTGTGTGATTTTTGTTGCAATTCATCATAGGTTTCATCTCTAGGAGAAAGAGATCAGAAAAAGAAAAAGGAAAAGAAAAACACAGTGAAAACGACTCAAAAACGAGGAAAAACGGCACAAATGACGCACGAAGTGCGACTCCCCCAAGCTGAAACTTGCATTGTCCTCAATGCAATAAGAGTAAATACGGGAGGGCAATGAAAATGGGGGGAATACGCATCGACTCAAAAGACATGAAAAACAAGAAAAACACACATACGAAACTGAAAATGAAAATAGAAATAAAGATAAAGATCACACCACATGACATACAAACAGAAAATAAAAACTAGAAAATCACCTGACACAACATATATAACAAGCACACACAGAAAACATCACACGACAGCACACAGAAAAATTGACTTCCCCCAAGCTAGACATGACAATGCTAGCAATATGATATGATCATGAAAATGCAGAGATATGCAAGGGGGAGGTCTGAAAACAAAAGGAAAATCAAAAAGTATGAGAGGAATCATCCTCGTCCTTATCGGTGGAAGATGTAGGGGATGCGATGGAGTGGGTGGGAGAGGTGACTGGTGTGCGGAGAAGTGGTGAAAGTGGTCGGGGTGATGGATCAGTGGGTGTGGATGTGTGAATGATGGGTGGAGTCGTGGTGGTGATTGTGAGTGGGAGTGAAAGGGAGACCAACACGGAGGTATAATGGGTAGAAACGGCGGTGAATGGAGTGGATATGGCGACAGATGAGGTGGGTACATCGACAGAAGTGGATGGTGGTGGAAGTAATCGCGAGTGCACCTGCAATTTCTTGCGACGCACGTATGGGGTGACGGAAGTGGTGGGTAGTGGAGCTGTGGGGACGACAGTGGAGGGAAGGGAGATGGTGGGAGTAGATGAGGTAGTGGGGATGGAAGTAGTGATGGAAGTGGTGGTATGAGGGGATGGTCACCTAGGGGGTGATGGTGGAGGTGAGGAATGTGATGGGGGAGGTGAAAATCGTCGAGAGGGTGAAGGTGGTGGTGTGGGTGGAGGAGGTCCGTAGACGTGTGTAAGAAGGCGGAGGATGGCGGCCACGTTTCTCTCAAGTGCAAGGAAACGTGGGTGAGTGAAGATGGAAGAGGATGGGACCGAGGAGGTCGAAGAGGATGCGACAGCACGCAATGAAGCTAACTCAGCCTCGAGGTGGAGGCGAGTAGAAGCGGCTCGACGAAAGGTGGAGGTGGTCGTCGTACGAATCGGAGAGGTGGTGACAGTGGTGGTGGGAAGGAAAGCCGGGACGACACTACTAGGCCCAGCCCCAGGGTCATCACAGTGCATAGGGATGTCCTGCTCGACCAAGTGGGCGGCAGGGGAAAGTGGTCTCGGTGCGCCCTGGGGAAGGAATGGAAGGCGGATCCCCTCTATAAACTCAGGATCGGGAGGAAATGTCCAATCTGCCGCCAAAGCAATAGTCATACGAGCGGGATTGGGCAGAATGGTATAGGGAGCCAGAGGGTGTCCCTAATGGAAGGTGAAGCGGCCATCAGGGCGGAGCTTAATCATGTGAATATGCCGCAGGACATCTAGATCGAGACGTGAGGGTCCTGTGGCAGTAGGAAGATCTCGGGGGATGACAATGTTGAACTGGGGAGCCGAAGCTATGATCGTGATAATGCCCCGCAACAAATCTTGCCCTTGTCGGCACGGCTAATCTCAAGAAGCTTGGAGACAAGCCAAGCACAGGCATGGATAGGAATGGTAGGGGCCCTAAAAGAAATCCCGTCATCACCTTGAACGAAGGGAAAGGTCATGGCCCAAAGAATGAAGAGATCAGGGAAGGTCACGGTACTTGACTCATCCCTGGGGAAAAACGTGGAAGAAATGATTCGGTGGGCCAGACGGAAGATGGGGTGAATGATGGAGGAGGCCTTGGCCTTACCTCGGGGATAGTCAGGGTGCAGGGTGAGACGGAACCAAAACTGATCGACGTCAAATTCGGGGGGATACCCGTAGGGACAGATAGCGTCGTCCCCAAGGATGGGGAAACCAAAGATGTTATTAATTTCATTTAGGTGGGTGCGAATGGTTCTGTTACGGACGCGAAAGATGACGATCGACCCTGACTCACAGACAAGTGTGGATAGAAATTCGTGTGTGGGGGAGGGGTGGGATACCGCGGTGGCGTTTAGGAAAGCTAACCAACCTAAATTGGCAAAGAGAGTCTCGACCTTGGTGAATACGCCAAGATCGATAAGCATTTGGGTGTGGGTGAATTTGGTCGATAGATGCCCCCGAGCATCAAGTCTATGATAGAAATCCTTATGCTCCTGGTTCCTAAAGCGGTAGCCACGCGAACCCATCAGTGGGTCCTCAGCAGGGATCATCGGTTGGGGTTGGGGTTGGGGTTGTGCGGGCTGTGCGGGAGGAGGGCGTGTGTGTGGTGGACGTGTGGTCTTGCGTCTCTTACGAGACGACCCTGTCAGGGGCAACGATCTAGGAGCTTGGTTTGATGATGACAAACGTGTCGGTGTATCTAATGTGTGTGCTTAGTGTGTTTCAGGCTTCTCCATCTAGAGAAATTGCTATTCGCATAACTATTTGGGTGTGTGTGAGAGCTTTGGCTTAAGCAATTTGACTTGGTCAATATGGAGAGAAAGATTGAATCAATCTTGGGATTTGGTCAAGTCAATGAGTAAGATTTGCGAAGATTCTTCCTAATCCTTTTTGGTTGCAAACAAATCCTCACCCTCATTTAGATTCCTATTTGAATTTCATATGGTGATTAATCCATATCAGTTTAAACTTGTTATTATCCTATGACATTGCAACCCTACCCTAGGGTTTCTATCATTTGCCACAACTCTCTCCTCAAGCTCATATATATATATATATATATATACATTGTTGGGCCAAAAAAATAGAGAGACATGACGGCAGTCACAAAAAACTTTGTTGTGAGGCAATCAACGCAATAGATCTTCAAAGCTCCAATACATCTTCAAAGCCTTGGCCTTCTCATATAGCAATCACCTATAGCCAAGGCGACCATTGCCTCAGCCGTAACTCCCTAAGACAAAAGAAAAAAAACTCCTCAAAGGCCAAACCCATATTATCACCATCATTAGAGACACCCACAGGCGTCAAAGTCTTGCCGCAGTTGAAGACCATCGCTGCTAACTCATCGTCACCGTGGAAGATCAAAGCCACCGTCGGGAGCTAGGCGTCACCGCGAGTCGACACCGGAGGCACTTGGAAGCTGCTGACGCCGGAGAAGATCATTTGCACATCGCCGTCATCCACGAAGTCGTCGACCGACACCGCCATCAAAGGGACCGTTGCTGTCAAAGCGAAAGCCGTCAGCAATCGCCACTGCACGACCAAGAAGACGCCATCTCGAAGAAGAAGTCGCCGCCGGTCATCAGAGAAGGTGCTGCACGAAGATCCAAGCACTCTCTGTCGTTCGTCGCAGAGCGATCGTCGAGTCACAGACCTGCGTCGTCATCAAAGCAGTCCTCGAGGAGACGAGGCGACCGAGCTTCCACCGGAGTTAAAGCCGTCGCCGCCTTCACAGTTCGACATTGAGTCGCCTGCATGCCCTAGATCGGAGCAGTTGGAGATCATCAGCGACCATCCTCATTGACTTCCTCGTGCCAAAGGTCCTCGCAGCTGCCGTCGCCGTTGAGTTGATCGGTGCTGTCATCGTCGAAGTCGTCTTCGCCGTAGTTGAAGCAGAGCTCGCCGTTGCAGTCGTTACGCCTGCTTGCCATAGACAAAACAAGAGCCGCTCGATCACGAAGCAACGGTGGAGATCGAGCGAAAGCAAAACGAAGCAGCAATTTCTCGGTGCTGACATGGCTTAAATCACGTGGAAACGAAGAAGCGGAAGCGGGAATCTTGGCGTCGACGTGGTGGCTGCATCAACCGCAAATCAGACTCAGCCGCACGGATCTCACAGCGTGACGTGGCTTGGATAATTAAAAGGGGATTGCTCTGCGCACAGCCGCTTAATTAAAAGAATTGAACTGGGCTACTTTGCGCACCGACCGTATTATTTAAGGGAGTTGTTGAGCGCACAGACTGCTGAAAAATAAGCTTTGAACTGAAATTGCTTTGTGCACAGACCAGTGCATAACTTAACATCCAGGAGTCATATTGACACACCGTTTGCGTCAGATTGGAGCTGACAACGTGCTGATTGGACAGAGACGCCTACACGGACACGAACTAAGCATTTCTAACCCTTAAACTCTTTTATTCGTGTATTAGTGTAACGTTCTCTGTGGGGAAACTTTTACCTATTTCTGGGGACTATTTTGGGACTTGTCTAGTTGGGACTAGACAAGTGGGACCCAGCTAGTTTGGACTAGCTGGTAGAAAGCGTTACTAGGATTGATAGTGAGAGAAAACACTGTGTGTGTGGTACTGAGAGCCTGGCGAGTGTAGAGACGTAGAGGGTGCTCTGAGCGTGCTCTAACTTGTGGTTTTGTATCTATTGCACTATTCAATACTAGTTCTGCTTTGGGGGCTGGAGTAGGTCATTGGGACGACCGAACCAGGGTAAATCTGTTGTGTACTCTGTGTTTGGTTTTCATTACTCTGGTTGTGCTTATAACTGCGTGTGCTTATTCATGGGTTGCACGAATTATTTTTAAAAGCCTATTCACCCCCCCTCTAGGCTAGGATCCAGATCCAACAAGTGGTATCAGAGCGGGTTTTAGGATCTAGCCTAGTTTGACCATGGACCACATTGATAGTGCCTTTGCTGAGGGTCAGTCTATTTCACGTCCACCTAGATTTAACGGAGGAGATTATGCTTACTGGAAAAATCGTATGAAAATCTACCTTATTTCTATTGATTATAAAGCTTGGCAAATTGTTGAAAAAGGCTATAGATCACCTGTTATTAAAATTGAAAATACTGAGATGCCTAAACCTGATGATAAATGGGATGATAATGATTGGAAGCTTTATTCTCTTAATGCTAAAGCTATGAATGCTCTCATTTATGTATTAGATAAATCTGAATTCAATCGTATTTCACATTGTCTAACTGCGCAGGAAATATGGCATACTTTGGAGGTGACGCATGAGGGAACGTCACAGGTGAAGGAGTCTAGACTTGCACTTCTGAGCACGGAATACGAGGGATTTCGCATGCTACCATCAGAGACCATATCAGAAATGTTTGCGAGATTCACCAACATTGTCTACAAGTCTAGTTCGCTCGGTAAGCCATATTCTAGCCTTAAGCAGGTGAGAAAGATATTAAGAGCACTGCCAAGCTCTTTCAGGCCTAAAGTCACTGCCATCCAAGAAGCGAAAGATCTGTCACAGATGAGGGTGGAGGACTTGATAGGTAATCTAATGTCTCACGAGCTTGAATTGCAAAACGTGGATAAAAGGGAGAAACCTAATGAGAAGGAGAAAGCTACAAAGCCACTTGCTCTGAAAGCTGACGAAAGTGAAGAAGAAGATGATGCCATAGCGCTAATGGTCAGAAACTTCAGAAAGTATGTCCAGACCAAGCAAGGAAGAACAGAAATGGCACCCAGGTTTAATCGCTCTAACCTCTTTCAGTCTTCTAAGCAAACTTATGATCAGAATGCTACTAATAGAATGACTTGTTTTAAATGCAAGAAAAGAGGACATCGAATGAGGGATTGCCCACATGAGACAGCTCAGGTAGCTAAAGAAAAGGGAAAATCCAAGGTGCTAACTTGGGATATGGACAGCGAAGCAGAGAGTGAGGAGGAAGAACATGAAGCACACTCATGCATGGCAGTGATGGGAATACACGATGAGGTAATTTCTGGTAGTAAAACTGAACTCCTTACTCTTTGTAAAGAAATGCAAGATAAAATAGTAGAGCTTGAATCCACTATAGATTATTATCAAAATGAGAACTTTGAAATGCAACAATCTGAATATGAAATGTCTAAAGAGATTGAAAAACTCAAAATTGATATTGTTGCTCGTGACTCTACTATTGACACTTTGAAAAAAGAAAAGTCCAGTTTTAATGATGAAGCACCTTGCCTCTCTTGTCCTTCCTTGATGAATAATATTAGCATGCTTAAACTTGATTTGATTAAGCTCGAAACTGAAAAAGACTATGTGATTAGAGAGCTTAACAATAAATTCTGCATGTTGGATAATGATTTTAAAAGGAAAATGATTGAATTTGAAAAGAAGGAAGAGGAAAACAAGAGAGTTTTTATAAGTAAATGCACATTGCTTGTGGAAGAAAATAAATTGTTAAAATCCAAAGTCTCTAATCTTGAATTGGCCATTAAGAAATTCTTTATAGGAATACAATCGTTGGATAATATTTTAGAGAATCAATTATATGGCAATAATAGAAGAGGATTGGATTAGGTCTGAAACATGTTGAAAAGCCAAAATTAAAGAAATTCCACAATGCACCCTCTATTGCAAATAACAAATATGCAAAGTGCTTTACTTGTGACAGTGTAGGCCGCACTTCATATTATTGTAAATTTAGGAACACAAATATCAAGTTTAAACAAGTGTGGGTTCCTAAAACTCTATTGGCTAACACTAGTGGACCTTGTTGGATTCCAAGGTCACACTTAACACCTTTCATGTAGGTGTGATGGAGTTTTGGCGAGGAACGTTAAATTCAATGTTTCATTCTTTTATCTCCTTAGCCAAATAGCGACGAGAAGGTATAATTTTCTATCCCTCTTTGCATTTCATTGCATACCTTCATAGATTTTTTTTGTGCTTGTTTTTATTTTATTTTGTGTGCTTGCATGCATGATTTTTTTTAAAAATGTTTTTTCTGAAAAAAATATTGAAAAATCAAAAATAAAAAAATGTGCTTATTGATTATCCTCTTATGAATCTCTTAAGTGGTATTGCATGAATGATCAATTCTATCCCTTGTAGAAGTCAATTCGTTATTGTTGTAGCTACATGAACATGATGTTATTATTTTTAGTAGCCATGACATGTCTCATAAGTTTTAAACTTGACTTGTACACCTACATTTGCACGTTCACGATATTTGACTTTTTAGTACTTTTGGAGATTCTTTTGAAGAATAATGGAAAGTGAATGTAGGAATGATTAATTTCTGAAATTTTCTAAGGGATATGAAGTGTTTAGCCATGAATAAAAATTGAGCACAAAAGAATTGCAAATGAAAAAAAATATGAAAATTGCTCTGTATGAAAAATGGATACACTTCATGGCTAATACACAACCCACGAGTATCCAACTTGTGCTAAATGGGAAATCATTAGCGTTGGTGTATATAACTCGTCAAGCAATGCCACCCCGCATTTAAAAGTCCTTTTAGGCCATGTTTCGGGGTTCGGTAACTTGAACTCATCTTTGATGAGGTGGGCAAAGTCAATCCTAGTGATATTCATGAAAATTGGAAAATGTGGATTGATTTGGTTGATTTTTTGAAATTGAATCTCCTCTTGTACTTTATTGTCTATATCACTACACTTACACAAAGGTGGAGAAGTCTTGTTATGAAATCCTATGAGCTTGGATTGCCTATTTTGTGGAGAACTCATGCAAATTGCTCGCTACATTTAATAATGGTTTATTTTTGCATGGACTGGTGTTGTGACTTCATTAATCCACTTTTGGTGATTACAAAGGGGGAGAAAGAGAAGATTTGTTTTATACTGTCTATTGTCGGTATTATTTGTTTAAGGGGGAGCTTGCGAGAAGGTCGGTATTATTTGTTTAAGGGGGAGCTTGCGAGGAGCTTGCGAGAAGGGGGAGCAATAATGTTGTGCATGCTATGTAATGCTTGAATATCTCATTCCATACATTATATTGCATTACACCCTCCAACACACTTCACACACCCATACCTATTGCTTAAATCTTTTATGTGTTTGTCATCACCAAAAGGGGGAGATTGGCGGGAGCAACGATCTAGGAGCTTGGTTTAATGATGACAAACGTGTCGGTGTATCTAATGTGTGTGCTTAGTGTGTTTCAGGCTTCTCCATCTGGAGAAATTGCTATTCGCATAACTATTTGGGTGTGTGTGAGAGCTTTGGCTTAAGCAATTTGACTTGGTCAATATGGAGAGAAAGATTGAATCAATCATGGGATTTGGTCAAGTCAATGAGTAAGATTTGCGAAGATTCTTCCTAGTCCTTTTTGGTTGCAAACAAATCCTCACCCTCATTTAGATTCCTATTTGAATTTCATATGGTGATTAATCCATATCAGTTTAAACTTGTTATTATCCTATGACATTGCAACCCTACCCTAGGGTTTCTATCATCTGCCGCAACTCTCTCCTCAAGCTCTCACACACACACACACACACACACACACACACACACACACACACACACACACACACACACACACACACACACACACATACATTGTTGGGCCAAAAAAAATAGAGAGACGTGACGGCAGCCACAAAAAACTTTGTTGTGAGGCAATCAATGCAATAGATCTTCAAAGCTCCAATACATCTTCAAAGCCTTGGCCTTCTCATATAGCAATCACCTATAGCCAAGGCGACCATTGCCTCAGCCGTAACTCCATAAGACAAAAGAAAAAAAAACTCCTCAAAGGCCAAACCCATATTATCACCATCATCGGAGAAACCCACGGGCGTCAAAGTCTTGCCGCAGTTGAAGACCATCGCTGCTAACTCATCGTCACCTTGGAAGATCGAAGCCGCCGTCGGGAGCTAGGCGTCGCCGCGAGTCGACACCGGAGGCACTTGGAAGCTGCTGACGCCGGAGAAGATCATTTGCACATCGTCGTCATCCACGAAGTCACCGACCGACGCCGCCATCAAAGGGACCGCTGCTGTCAAAGCGAAAGCCGTCAGCAATCGCCGCTGCACGACCAAGAAGACACCATCTCGAAGAAGAAGTCGCCACCGGTCATCAGAGAAGGCGCTGCACAAAGATCCAAGCACTCGCCGTCGTTCGTCGCAGAGCAATCGTCGAGTCACAGACCGGCGTCGTCATCAAAGCAGTCCTCGAGGAGACGAGGCGACCGAGCTGCCACCGGAGTTAAAGCCGTCGCCGCCTTCACAGTTCGACGTTGAGTCGCCTGCATGCCATAGATCGGAGCAGTCGGAGATCATCAGTGACCATCCTCGTCGACTTCCTCGTGCCAAAGGTCCTCGTAGCTGCCGTCGCCGTTGAGTTGATCGGTGCTGTCATCGTCGAAGTCGTCTTTGCCGTAGTCGAAGTAGAGCTCGCCGTTGCAGTCGTTACGCCTGCTTGCCATAGACAAAACAAGAGCCGCTCGATCACGAAGCAACGACGGAGATAGAGGGAAAGGAAAACGAAGCAGCGATTTCTCGGTGCTGACGTGGCTTAAATCACGTGGAAACGAAGAAGCGGAAGCGGGAATCTGGGCGTCGACGTGGTGGATGCATCAACCGCAAATCAGACTCAGCCGCACGGATCTCACTGCGTGACGTGGCTTGGATAATTAAAAGGGGATTGCTCTGTGCACAACCGCTTAATTAAAAGAATTGAACTGGGCTACTTTGCGCACCGACCGTATTATTTAAGGGAGTTGCTGAGCGCATAGACTGCTGAAAAATAAGCTTTGAACTGAAATTGCTTTGTGCACAAACTAGTGCATAACTTGACATCCAGGAGTCAGATTGACACACCGTTTGCGTCAGATTGGAGCTGACAACGTGCTGATTGGACAGAGACACCTACACGGACACGAACTGAGCATTTCTAACCCTTAAACTCTTTTATTCGTGTATTAGTGTAATGTTCTCTGTGTGGAAACTTTTACCTATTTCTGGGGACTATTTTGGGACTTGTCTAGTTGGGACTAGACGAGTAGGACCCAGCTAGTTTGGGACTAGCTGGTAGAAAGAGTTATTAGGATTGATAGTGAGGGAAAACACTGTGTGTGTGGTACTGAGAGCCTGGCGAGTGTAGAGACGTAGAGGGTGCTCTGAGCGTGCTCTAACTTGTGGGTTTTGTACCTATTGCACTATTCAATACTAGTTCTGCTTTGGGGGCTGGAGTAGGTCGTTGGGACGACCGAACCAGGGTAAATCTGCTGTGTACTCTGTGTCTGCTTTTCATTACTCTGGTTGTGCTTATAACTGTGTGTGCTTATTCATGGGTTGTACGAATTATTTTTAAAAGCCTATTCACTCCCCCTCTAGGCTAGGATCCAGATCCAACAGACCCCTCCTCTCGCATGATACTCTTACCCTTATCTTGGTCCCGGGCCATGTGAGAGTGTGCACGTGTGAGTGAATGCGAAATGCGATGAATGCACACTAACACAAGCAATCGAGCAAACTGAAATTCTAGGGCAAAATATAAAATTAAGCTAAAGAGCGAAGTTACCCAAGCGAGATGAAGATCCTTGCTCGTAGATGTTCCAACGCAATGCAATGAGGGGAAGTGTGAAGCCGCGGCGCTTCTTTTCAGCAAATTTCAAAAATGGGGGGGGGGTGGGTGGGCGGAAATTAGGGTTTTTGTGGGGTTGAATCGAAGAGAAAGAGAGAGGGATCGATGGAGAGATGGAAAAAGAGAGGGGAGAGATCGATTGAGAGGGTTGTGTGGTCGGTTGAGGGAGAAATGAGGTCGGGCGAGGTAGAGGAAGTCGAAACGGCGAGAGGGAATTGGGATCAGGCGAGAGAGATGAACGGGTGAGGGGGGGTTTATATTGGGTTTAAGTCGAACCGATCGGGTGAGTTTTCACCCGATCGGTTGACAATTAGGTCGAAAATATTGCTGAAAATTGGCTACAGGCGACCCGATCGTTGAGAACTCAACCGATCGGGTGGCTGCTTCACACTTTTTCCCGAAATTTTAGTACAGCTCACCCGGTCAGTCACCCGACCACGCTTTGTATCAACCAATCGGTTGATCAATTCCCAAAATTCCCGAGACTTCGGTCGTTCCCAAACGATCTGCCACCCGGTCACGCTTTGCTTCACCAGACCGGTTACTGGAGAGCAGATACGGGCCATCGTCTGATACGTCTCACCCGATCGGTTAATTGGTCGCCCGATCGGGTGAGGGCTTGTTTCCTGCAAAAATTCATGAATGACCTAAGTTTCTCGACGGATGATCCCTCGGCTGACTTTAATTATTAAAATAGAAAAAATAAAGATAATAAAAATCCTTAAAACAAAGATAAGAGTTTAGAGCATGGGTTGCCTCCCATGAAGCAATTTTGTTTAACGTCGTTTGCTCGATGCCCGTAGATGGTATTCAAGACGGACGGGTGTGATGCCCTAAGATCGGCATCGCTTCAGATTCAGAGTTGGTGGCCTTCGGTGTCGTCGACGGTGACAAGAAAACTTGCTCGACGACCCTCCCTTTGTTGACGGGATCCGGGGGCTTCTCCCTTATATTAGCATCTACTGCCACTCGTTTCAGGATCCGAATCTCATCTCCGGTGAGCCCCATGTGCTCTTTCCCTTTCCTTCTCATCGGAGGAGCATTTTGAAATCCGGGAGGGACCGTGTGTGCCGCATCCGCTTTCCCAGCAACATCGTATTTCTTCGGGCCGACTAGTTCTTCTAAGTCACCCAAGCTATCGGGGGGATTTCTTGAAAGAATTTACCAGGAGCTTGCTTCCAAAACTCTCTCTTCTTCTAACTCCAGCATATTGCATCTTGGATCATCCGGGGAATTGGGGTGCTTCATTGACAACCCTAAGTCAAACTCGACTTTTTCGTTGCCGACGTTGAGGGAAAACTTCCCATTCTTTACATCTATTAAAACACCGACAGTGGCCATGAAAGGCCGTCCAAGGATGATGGGGGTGTGCGCATCTTCAGGCATTTCCATGACGACGAAGTCCACCGGCACATGCACCCCACTTACGTTGACAGGGAGGTCATCTACAACCCCCACTGGATATTTGACCGATCAGTCTGCAAGCTGTAGGGTCATACCGGTGGGCTCCAAGTCGCCCATCCCTATCCTCTTATATAGCGACAAGGGCATTAAACTGACGCTCGCTCCAAGATCGACGAGCGCACGATGGATCTTTACCTCCCCGATCGCACAAGCGATAGAGAAACTCCCCGGGTCTTTAAGCTTAGGCGGATTTGCTCTCTGAATGAGAGCGCTGCATTCCGCTGTTAATACGACCTTCTCCTTTCTCGACCCTCTTGTCACCAAATCCTTTAGAAATTTTGCGTAGGAGGGAATCGTCTCGATAGCTTCGAGGAAGGGGATTTGCAAGCTTATATCCTTGACCATGGCAAATAATTTGCCATACTTTTCGTCCATCTTGGCTTGGGCTAGCCATTATGGAAAAGGCACAACGGGCTTGAACACTTTGAGGCTCCCTTCCTCGTTTTTCTTCTTCTCCTCTTCATGGACTCCCTCCGGAGTCGTTTGCTTTGGCGACGAAGCATCGTCGTCATTCAATTTTTCAATTGGTCGCTCTACGAACAACTGTGCTTCCGGTTCCTTGGGGGGCACTCTTGTGGGGATTTGTGTCCCGCTTCTCAATACGATAGCGGACACAATCATATTCTCGTGCGTGAGTGCCAAAGTCTGATTTGCTCCCCTCAGGTTCACTTCAGGTTGTGGCGGCAATAGATTTTGTGACCTTTGAAGGTTCGCCACTTGTAACCCCAGCTGGGTTACTTGGTCAGTGAGAGCCCTCTGCCCCATCACCAGCTTCAAATTGATCTTCTCCTGATTGGTAATGTATTCAGTCAAGAGGGACTCAACCGGAGAGATGGCCCTCTGCTGGTTATATTGTTGTTGCTGCTGCTGCTGAATGGGCTGCTGATTCCTGGGAGCATATTGCTGATACTGTTGTGGGGGCTGCTGCTGTTGAAACTGCTGCTGATAAGGCCTAGCCGGCTGATATATTAGCTGCTGTTGTTGCTGAGGAGGCGGCTGCTGATACGGTGCCCGGTAGCTAAGGTTGGGGTGGTTCCGGTTATTTAGAGAGTAAGCCGGATTGGAGCAGTCCGTGGTGGATACGGCGCATTTCTCATAGGATTGTAGAATATTGCGCTCGCTTGGTCCAGCGGTGGTGAGATGTCACCACCCCCGAAGTCTCCCATGACTTCGGATTCCACCGCCGCAATATGTTATGTACCGGCACCACCGGCTCCTCCCATTAGCGTAGAGATCTGGGTCGACAGTAAGTCAAACTTGCTGGATAAATTGTTGACGTCCTCGACCCTGTGGATACCCCCAGATCTAGGTGTGGCTCTCTCGTCATACCACCGCTCATTGTTTGATTCCATATTTTCTAGAATGTTCTCGGCATCTTCTTCACTTCTGGACATGAAGGACCCCCCAGCCGCGGTGTCCATTGAAGACTTCAAGTCATCCCTCAATCCGTTGTAGAACAGATTAATTATCTGCCACTTGGGGAGCTCGTGATGAGGGCATCTTCGCTGTATCTCCTTAAATCTTGTCCAAGCTTCATTTAGGTACTCGTGGCTGGCTTGGGAGAAGGAGGAGATCTCACTCCTCAGCTTCATAGTCTTCCCCGGAGGAAAGAATTTCGTCAGAAAAGCGTTAGAAATCTTCTCCCAAGTGTTGAACGTATTTGGGTCCTTCCCCCTAAGCCACAGCTTGGCCTTATCTCACAGAGAGAAGGGGAATAGCTTCAGACGGATCGCCTCAGTTGTGACGCCGTTTATGCGGAAGGTGTCACATTTCTCCAAGAAGGAGTACAAATGTTCGATGGGGCTCTCCATAGGTGCCCCCGAGAATTGATCCTGCTGGGTCCACGTCACCAAGGACGGCTTGAGCTTGAAGCTCCGCACCGTAATAGCAGGAGGACGGATGGCGGAGGTGGACTCGAGGGAAGGCATCGAGTACTCCAGCAGGAACTTGGGAGGCGGGGTGTTCTCCCCATGGTTTTGGGCTCTTCTCTTCTTCTCTTCTCTGCGGCAAGACGCCTTAGGGTGGTGTTTATCTCAGGATCAACAGGAATCAAGTCGTCGACACTCCTTGAACTCCTGCGCATGAAAGGCAACAAACACCCGTGAAGCAAAAGTGTGATAGAAACAGATAAAAATAGAAAATAAAAATAAGAAAATAAAAATGAAAAAGAAGAATGCTAAAATTATCGCGAGATAGAGATGTGAGCTAGACTCAAGGGTTCATGAGATCCAAAAATAACAAGCACGTTGCCTCCCCGGCAACGGCGCCATAAAGCTTGACGTCCCCACGTTGTGCATGTCTGATGTGTGCAATATATGGTTGGGGGCATGAGATTTAAATATTTATAACCGCAAGCGCACGGTTTTGTAGTGTGACTTGGGGGTCGAACTCAGGGAGGTGTGGTTGTGCTTGTGTCAGAAAGGACCGGATTCACCCAGGATTGACCCCATGTGTGAGCTAGCCCGAATCGGTAGATTGGTTGTCACGGAAATAGAATGCGAGGGGTAAACAATATAAAGGGAAAACCCGGGACTTCGATTTCCACCCTATCATGTGATTCTTGCCAATAAGACCGACGGATGGGATAACGATCAGAATTAGGGTCTAAAGGTGAGACGTTGCCTCTAAGAGTGATACCGGCGTCCCATGGGCCCGATATTCCGGTCGGTGCCCAGGATGATACGCTGAACTTTCCGGGTACGGTCAGTGTGCATTCCCATGTCTATTAACACTGACCGACTCTGGGAACACTAAGCTCGCAACGATAACTCCCAACATCTCATCCTGTTCCTCCCGGGTGCTAGGATTCGATGTCTACCTAAGGGCGTGAGCTATGGCTAGGGAGTCAATTGCCAAGTTTATTCCCCCTCGGCCCAACGGTCAAAGGCGGTCTTTTTCCCACCGATGAAAATGAAATGCCCCGTGTAACCGATAGAATCCTAATCCCTATCAATTTCCTAATCCTATGGATGCCTCAGGGAGAACCCACGAAGGGGTTTCCACCGAAATCCCACATTTGGGAACTACTCACACATTTTAGGTAAAAAGCAATCTAAATGAAAATCGACCGTTAAAAACATAATCAGGCGATTGAAAAGTAGTAAGAGCAATGCAAATAACACTATACTAAAGTTTGGTAAAGATCAGACAACTTACAAATATTAATGAAATTACAGCCGTTACAAGAGAGAAAAAACAGCAAAAAATAACAAACCTCCGTTTTCTGGAAACCTAGGGCTTCTATATATAGAGAACGACATCATCCGATCGGCTGACTTGCTGCAAACTTCGGCAGCAATCTTCAAAATTTCACCCGGTCAGACAACACAGTCGGTTGGCGGAAGCTGCTCGTCGTTTGGATCTTGAGCTCATCGGGTGAACCGATCGGTTGATAAATCAACCGATCGGTTGGAATTGTTGCCCAAAAAGACAGAGACTTCAGAAGTTTTTGCACGGTCTGCTGGCAGCCAGGTGAGCTCTCCGGGTCATCACTTCGAGGAAACGTATACAGATGAACCGATCGGGTGAAGATCACCCGATCAGTTGGATTTCAGCTCCAATTTTCCAGAGAGAACAGCCAGGTTGAACCGGTCTCCGATTCGATCGGTTGACACCCTCGTCGCTTCAGCGGCTGTCCGGGTCGTGTACGCGTGCATCACCCGATCGGTTGGCGTATCCAACCGATAGGGTGGGGGGCTAAAAGATGGAAATCTTTGTCGTTTGACCCCCTGGATCACGCGTGACTCCTCCCGTTGCCCCGGAGACTTATGATATCGTCGTTAAACGTCCCCTACGCTGGCAAACTCCTGCAAACATGTAAAACATGGAGAAGTGAAAGAAAACAATAAAAAACGAGAAAACAGATACGAGACGACGGAAAATAACGGAAAAACACAAAAGAAGACGTGCGTGAATATATGAAATATAAACGCACGTCAGAGATCACCCTCGCATAGAGGGTACCTGAAATGCCTGTAGGCTTTTGTGACATGACATGACAGAGTTGGGGAGATATTCATTCTAGGGTGTCCACATGCACCCACACACAGAATAATCCTAAGGCGTCAGTTGGTGTTGTTGTTGTGCTTAGACTTCGTTGTCAAGTCTAAGCTGTCAAGGGGTTCACGGACGTTATCATTTCACGTCCAGTTCTCTTTGTTTATGTTTTAACAGTTTTAAGAGTCTATGGTCTAAACACGGCCGAAAGTACAAGTGAGTACACTTGCCTGCGGTGACAAGTGCGTCGTCTGTCCGGAGCATCCCATCGGTGATGGTCCGTCTGAAACAGGATCACGGCAATGTCAGATCATTCTTTTTGTCAATCCTATTACTGTTTTTTTCTAAATTTGGCGGGACTACCCTAACAGTCAAAAGTCACGTCTTTTTTTTGGTGATTTGTTCAGTCTAGATCGACGTCTACCCTATGTGCACAGAAATTAGTCTGTTTGTCGATCTTTCCTATGGTGGGCAACATTTTACAGATGCTGAAAATAACTTTAGTTCATGTTGGACAATTTTAGATTAGGTTTTGATGAGTTACAGTGTGGGTTTTACTACTCGTTAGGAAAACCAACCACGTGACGTCGTCCAATAAGCGGAAGTCGAGTCTGAACGACGAAACATCGGCGTCGTCTGGAACTCCTCGATCACAGGTAGCACAGTAAGGTACCTCTGGACTACGGGATGATGGCGCAAAATCAGCGAGCTAACAGCGATCCTCCTCCCATTGCAAGTAGCGCAACGGATCTTCATGATAACGGCGACGTCGGCTAAAAAAACATGCGTGTGGCAACGTACATGAAATTTGAAAGTCCAAAGGGGCTGTCGGTAGATGAAGTAGGACCAGTGGAAGATGCTTGACCCAGTGGGTGGCCGACGGCGTGAGCGCACAGCGGTGGGTGACCGTGAGAAGCCGGAGAGGATAGATCCACGTAACGTTCGTTGTCGCGCATCTCAGCCGAATTCCAGCAATGAACAGCGACAACGGGAAATTACAGAAGTGACAGGACTTTAAGACGAAGCCAACGGTGTTGGAGTTGATGCCGGGGGTGGTCGGAGGTGATCGTGAGCTGGCATTGAAGTTCAACTTCTAGGTCTGTCAAAAACAGCCGATACGGCGTGTTCCGACGAGGTTTCACAGAGCTACAGGTGGACTATGAGCATGAGGAAAGTTGTAGATGGAGAGGGGTCAAAGGGGAACAAAGTGGGGGTGGTGGTTGCCGGCGGCGGAGGCGGCCGGCGTCTGGCCGTGAGCAAGAAGCCCGGCGGCCAGATCTGTGTACAGCTTGCAGCTAAGGGGCTTTTAGAGAGAGAAAATGGAGGAGAGAGAAGAGGACCGGAGGGGGATGGGTAGCCGACGGCCAGGGGTGGTCGGAGGTGGCTTGGGGTGGCCGGAGAAGAAGAGGGTTGCGCACAGAAATGTGCTATGCGTGAGCTTCTTGCGGCTGGAGTTGTTTCCTATTAGAAGTGTTAGGGTTTTGCTATTCGGGTTTTGGGATTTGGTTAATTAGGAGAGAGAGATAGAGATAGGGAGAGTGGAGATAGGGGAAAGGGGAGGTGTGAATAGTGGCAACTAATTCCCATGATACGTAGGAGTGTAATTAGGGATATGATTAGATTTGAATTTCAAATTGATTAGAGTCTAATCAACGGTTGCAAATTGATTAGGGGATATCTTCCACTACGGCATAGGAAAAATAATCCGAAAATACCGGGACGATCATGGAGATGAGAAGTGTGTGGCTACGGGGTCTGATCGCGTGCTACACCAAACAAAAATTATCGTAAAATCGGGAATTGAGTATTGGTGCCAAAAGGCCAAAACGCCATTCCATTCAAAGCTGTTTTGCGAGAAAACGAGCCGTGAAATGACGTTCCCAAAAATTACAATAAATACTACACTTCCATACGGTCACAACGGCATATCACATCGTATATACCGAAACGAAGAAAGTGCCAAATAAAATACGCACACGAAAAGAGTCGTACACGCAGAAAATACGAGCGGTCAGAAAGCGGCCGCTACAAAACTGGGCTTAAATACATGCCCAAAAGAACCAAAAATCGCAGACCAAACTGCCTTTGCGCCGCCAGAAACCCTAGCTTTTCCGACTGGGTGTCTATGCCACTCGGCCGAGTGGAAATCTTACTTGGCCGAGTGATAATTCTACTAGGCCGAGTATAACAGTCTGTAGATCATCCCAAAAAACAGTGAAGTCGGCCTGGCTCACTTCGAAATCTTGGCATCCACTTGGGCAAGTGGAGTTCTTACTCGACCGGGTGGAATTCACCACTCGGTCGAGTACATTGTGGTACTCAGGCTGGCAGATGTCGTCGTGTTAGTTTTGCTCGGCCGAGTAGGCTTCTTCACTCGGCCGAGTGAACTACCTTGCTCAACCAAGTGGCCTGTTTCAGAGCTCATTTCTTCTCATCCTCGCTTCCTCGTCGATTCCTTCGACGTCCTTCTTCTTCCACTCATCCTCCAGCGCTGTTAACTCTCTGATGTGATCATGGGCGATGATTCGCCATGCGTGCAAGTCCTCTAGGCTCAAAATTGCACCCGGTTGCTACATATCTCCTCAAATCAGACAAAAACGAGAAATGGTGAAAAGGATCGAAATATCGTCAAATAATCGTGAAAATCGAGATATGAGCAATCGAAATGGCATGCAAATATGCAAAAAAGGTGTAAAACATGAGCCTATCAAAATCTCACAAGCTTGCCTCTTACTCGTCCTTGAGGAAGATGAGAAGAAAGGCGAACTCGACAAATAAAAATAAAGAAAAAGGGATGAATGAAAAAGAAGATGAAGAGGTGGAGATGCTAGATCATTCTCTCAGAACAGGAGTTGCATACTCAAATAGCACGATCAATTAATATAAATATGCTAAAGCTTTTCACTTCAATACCATTTCACATAGATGCTTTTGATAGAAAAACTAAGAACATCGAAAATCATATGAAGTACAAAATCATTTTAGAATCAACGCCGTCAAGGTCATGTAAAACGACATACACAATCATGGATCACACAGTTTTCAATTAACCGCTTTCTACTTGGAGTATAATAGATATCACACATTTCAAATCAAAAAGAATAGAAAAAGATGGTTTTCATGAATTTCATGCCGATTGTCACGCCCCACTTCCCAAAAATATGGAGGCGAAGCGTGAGAATGTCCGCTCAGACTTGAAGCTACAAAGCTGCAAGTCCGATAAGCGTCAATCAAATTTAAAACTGCAGGTCCTTGCAACGCGAGCGAAACAAGATAATAATAATGAAATGAGACAAAAGAATAATCTCAGAATATCCAAAAATATAAATTCCAACATCGCAGAAAAGCCACCAGGCTAAAAGAAAAAGAGACTAAAGGCCCGAACATGGCCAACAAAAGTACAAAGTACAAACGACGGTGCTACGCACCAACAACTAATAGAAAACCTAAAACAAAAGAAAGCTCAGCAAAGTCACCAAGAAAGATCACTGGCATCCACAAAACTCCTCCTAGGCAGGCATGGACTCAGGCTCAGCATCAGCAACACTTCACGTACTCAGCAACGGTCTCTGGCTCAGGGTCTAACATGTGACACCCAAAAGAGCAAGGGGCACATGTCAGCAAGTCTACAAGAGACTTGTGCAAGGAAACTGAAGGTAGGTAAAAGTAAAGCAACCTAGCAGTTCTAGCATGATGCAATGACATGGCAGTTAAAGTAATGAGTGCAACAAGTAGAGTAAAGTAAAGTAAAGTACGAGCATGGCATTTAAACATGGCATGGATGACAAGTATTGCATGAATCATTCACAAGACAAGTACAAGACAAGAAAAGTAAGCACCTCGTGCACAGAGATTCCGTCTTTTGGCTAGAGGGCTGATCAGGCCACTCCTAAGCTCAAGTAACCGTTTATCCCTACCCCTCCACGTGTGTCGAGCCAGGGCCTTACCCCCGAACGGGAATGCTCGCTTCTGGATCACGAGCCATGAAGTGTTTTTAACAAGTATGGCATAGGGGTGCACCTAGCAGGTCCAGGGAACCCGGGCATTGGCTTTTGACCAACACATGAGGCCCGTTTCCCCCGGAAGTAGTATTCAAGGAGTACAAGTATTGTAGCGTGTGCTACGAATGCAACAATCAACTTGGATAACATGTAGAATGCAATGCATGGCAGTTAAAAGTGCGTACAGATAAGAAAAGTAAACGTGACAGTTTAGTATGCATGAACAACAAGTTTAAAGGGTTGGATCTAGCTTCGTTGTCAAGCTAGATCAATTAGGTGACGGATCTAGTTTCGTTGTCAAACTAGATCAAGTAGGCGTCTAGCCAGCTATCATTTCACTGACTAGTCTCTTTTACGCTAGGAATAAGGAAGTGGCCTAAAAACATGGCCCTACACAAGAGTTGGCAAGTTTCACTTGCCTGCAAGTACGACGTCTGAGCACACCGTCCAATGAGTCCAAAAATCACAATTATCCTACGTGCACAAGTCCACCGGCCTAAAGTCCATATTATTAATCTTGATTAGTGAATTTAAAACATTTAAAATAATTTGAAAATACTGATTTTAGTCTGTATTAGCATGCAATTGGGTTGGGGGTCCTAAGGGTGCGAAGCGTTACCTCAACACGACACGAAAGCTACACCGGCGTCGGGTAGCGACACCGGGGGTTGGAATAATAGATCGCGCTCCAAGTCCAGATTCCAATTAGATTCCTCGCTGGAAATTTCAGAGCAATCAACCGGGGCGACGATTCCAGATTCCAAAGCTAGCACGTGCGACGACGGGCTACGACGTGCGACGACGTCGTAGGCAGCAAATCATCAAAGAGAACGCACCTAGGTGGGGCCCATAGTAGTCCTAGGGACCTTTGGGGGACCCACAATACCTCTGGAGAACTTGGGGGGCCCACGGAGGCAAGTGGTGCGACGGGTGCGGGGTTGCGATGTTTTCTCTCGGTCGTACTCAGCCAAATACGGGGATCTCCATCGGTCGCTGCGGGGGAACGGGCTTGGTGCAGCGCTTGGTCGGTCGCGAGCCTTGGTGCTCTCGGTCGGTGCGGAGGGAGGGGTCGGTCGTTCGCCTTGGATGCGGGGGAGCGGGCGCTGCAACGTTGCAAGCGTTGCAACGTTGCGGAGGGCGGGCGATCCGCTCGGTCAGGCGCTAGCGAATGCGGGGCGACAAGGCGGGCGCTGAGCGGGGGCTTGCAACGGTGCGGAGATGCGAGCGGAGCGGGGAAGTCTCTCGGTCTGACCGAGTGGAATCCTCGGTCAGAGCGGGGGAACGGGGCGGCGGCTGTTGCAGCGATGCGGAGCGGGCGACCGGTCAGAGCGGGGGAACGGAGCCCGTTCTCTCGGTCGGTGCGGCAAATGCTTGTCGCAACGTTGCGACGATTCGTCGCAACGTCAAATTGGGTTTTGGAAGGGGCTAGGGTTAATTTCTTGAGAAAATAGGTCTTCCTAGGGGTTGCTTATATAGTATAGATGGGTTGACTTGGTCTAGGGCTAAATCTAATAGGATTAGAAGTTTAAAATAAAAATTTGAAATTCAACTTCTCCAACTCACCCAAGGATTTGACTTGGTCCAAATGAGCTGGAAATTGGCTCACAAATTCTTTAATACGTTTAAAACTCAAATAAATTTTATTTGGCCGAAAATAATTTAAAAATTAATTATTAAAAATAATATAAACTTGTTAAAAATATAAAAGTGGTCAAATAAACTCCAAAAATTATAAAATAAATATCGGGGTGATCGTGATGACGAGAGTGAGCTAACTAAGAAGACGGATCTAAATTTTGATGTCAGACGACGAAACTAAAACTAGAAACGTCTCCCATCAAAAGTGAAAATCGTCACGTCTCTTCGAGTAAGATTAAATTGTGGGAAAACGACTCGAGAAACGTCGTTCCAAATTAGTGCCACTATTTAATACTCTCAGAGACGTTCACAATGGCATATCACACGAAAGTGTTCACAAACAAACAAAGTCCAAAATAAACACGTGCACGGTCAAAAGCACGTGCACGAACAACGCACCACGAAAAGTGGTCGTTACATCCTCCCCACCTTAGAATAAAGTCCGTCCTCGGACTTTCTAATATATCTAGTCGCTCTAAATACTATCCCAATCAAGTCACATTATATTTCAAACCAGGTATAGTCATTACAAGTGCTCACATATGCACTAGGTAGTCAAACATCAACACTACCAACACGTATATATATACATTCACATACGTATACACTTATACCTATTATAGTCAGTCAAACTTATACACGTATTTCAATCATATATATAAGCATGCATCCCTTATATAACTACTACCCACCTAATCACAAAACAATATTTCAGATACTCATATAAGTATGATCTCACTCTTAGCAAATACAATCATTGCTCTACCTATAGGTAGCTACCTATGCACAAACATCAAGGGTATACTACCCTCTAATAGTTCCTAGTACACATCCAATACCAAACACATCAACTCGTGTAGTCACACCATACCATTATTAATCAAGTTTCACTATATATATATATATATATATATATATATATATATATATATATATATATATATATATATATATATATATATATTCACCACTACTATAGTTTCACAATATATAGTCATTCAAATGCATGCAAATAGTTTACCATATATTCTCATCACATACGGTCCTATAACTGTATTTACGACACGCCACATATACCATAGTCATCAATTCCTATAACTAAGCACATACTTACCCGTGCATGGTGCACACCCATACACGCTAGCTTTTCATTCACGTATACCAATCATATCATTATATAACTACCACACCCTACACACCTAGTTTTAGCTAGTACACATACGTTCACACCGGCAAGTCCTTAGTAATTAGCTATACTACAAGACCAACACCTATAACTATATACTGGTGTAGCGACCCACAATCATGTGCGTAACACAACCAGGCACAAACACTCCTATCACTATACATACATCAAACATCGCTATATTCAAACTTCAGGCATACATTCACTATACTTAGAGTATACCCACTCAAGCTTGAGTGAGACTCAATACATATATCAGAATATTCTATATACGTAACACGACATTTGTACCTATACCGATACCACTCCTATATATATACATCTACCTAATACAACCATATACATTCCATAAATCAATCACACCTAATATTTAGTCAGGCAATACTCACATATTTAAATCAATTTATATACCATACTAATAACATTACAGACATCAGCACCCACATATTTATAATACACTCCCTAATACATGCATACGTATTCATCGTATAGTCACACACATGTAACACATATATTCATACCATAGCCTACTACCTATAATTAGTATACTAACACATCCATACGTACATAATTAAGATGTGCAATAGTCGTGTATACCTCACGGTATGCACGCATGCAACATCCCGCAAGCAAGCAATGCCAATCAAAATTATAATTCTACTACCATATGTTTATCTCTTATATACTCATGCAACAAAACATGACTACTTACGTCTAAACACAATACATACCCACATACGAGCACATACCCATACGTGCTAACCTATAGTTCACATAATAGGCCTACCCTCTTAACCATACGTACACTTTTTATTATCACTCTAACATACACATAGCTTTACCAATCACTTATTTCAACCATTATAAGTATCTCTAACTGCATACACAACTTAGATATTTCAATGCTAACTCTTATATACACAGGCATCCCTAGTATAATATAACTATCCACACAACAATCCATAACTACTAACACACAACAACTTCATACTATCACGAATAACTCCGAGTATATATATATATATATATATATATATATATATATATATATATATATATATATATATATATATATATATATATATATATATATATATATATATATATATATACACACCACACAATAGGCCAGCATCAATATACTATGGGGGGTACACTCATTCAAGCCCACGTACACAGCTAGGTACGTGCACTACGACTACCTCACAAGGTCCAAGGGCCTACTAACAATTAAGAGTTGTCACAGACATTGACGGACCCTAAGGCCTAAGCAATAAAGAGAGGTCGAGAGCGTGACGAGGGAAGGATCGATAAGCACGAGTTCAGGTAGGACAATTACAAGGAGACAGCTTGGTTAGACGAAACATTGGCTCAATGGTGATGTTTAGGTTGAAGGAAAAGGAGATGTAGTGATGCTAAAATAGGATACAGGAAAGGAAATAGGGTAAATAGCATAAGCTAAAATACGTGGATTTTGAAAACTGTTGTACTTCAAAAGTTGAAATCCCAGTCTGAAAAGAAATATTTGGAGATCGATAAAACGAGTTGTTCAAAATAAATTTGAGTCGAACATTCATAACAAGAGAAAATGGTCTATTGGTTTTAAAAAAATCATTATAAAAGGAAGTAAAATCATTTACACGAATATTAAGGACGTGGTTTAGAAAATTTTATACGTCAGTAATTTAATATAATGTTGTCAAAAGTTTTGGAAAGTCAAGAATGAAATCAAGTAACGGAAGAATTTAAACTCATATTAAATGCTTTCAAAACTTTTAGGCTATGGAAAATTTAAAATGACCAACATTGAAACTACTTTTAGAGAGCCAGGGTTTGCCAGAAATGAGAAACTGATTTACACAGGGTTCTTAATATACGAGCACAACAAGTCTGGCACGGATATGAAAATAATTGAAATTCAATTTGGTTTAGAAATTTTTCTAAAAGCGTGTATGGTGAGCGGAAAGAAAATAATATTAACTTAGCATAAGAATTTTCAAGATCGAATCAAATCAGGGAGGGTCTAAAGCAGGAAGAGGTTATGAAAATAGTAATTTTGCAAAAATCTGACGTAGCGAAAACGACGAGCAAAGCCAACTTGCTGAAAACTGAAATTCCATGTGTCTTGAAAGTATATTAAAGTAAACACGACGTATCATTCGTATAACACAATAAGAAGGAAAATTATAAATCGAATTGGGCAAAGAAAAAGTGCGGTTCAGAATAAAATTAATATGTGAGGAGACAACACATTTACATAAGTACGAAAAACATAAGCTGGAAAAAGATTATAAGCTAGAAATCAAAATTCCGGCAAAAGTTTTTAAAATTTTAAATCAACGAAGGAGGATGAAATATGAGTATATATGCATTAAAATTTGGAACAAGGTTAAACTTCGGAAAGGAGGAAGTCGAAAAATACTTTCAGGAGATTCAAGGTTCGTAATGGAGAGGTTCGAAAATTGACGGCGATCGTCATGAGGCGATCTCGTGAATCGAGGCAAGGAAATTGGTCGGATAATCAAACATACATACGCCTAGGATATGAATCAGAAGAGTCTACGGGAAACTCCTACGGTCGACCAACTAAAGATTAAAAACTAAGCGCTAAGACTTCTAAAGGTTAGACGGTAAAGAAATGCGTTCAGCTTGGTCCGAAATCGATGAACCCAAAAGCGAACGACCGAAGGAAAATCTAGAAGTCTAATATGGTCAGGGTTAGGCAAGGACCACTAAGGTAACTCCTACGGCGATCAATTGCTGATAGGGGGCCTAACTATCAATCAGGGGCCTCTAACTAGCAAGCACAGACGTCTAACTAATTCTTCTTACCACCTAGTGTCGTAAGAAAACGACTAGACTCAGGGCTTATGACTCGGATGTTGCAATTTATTTAATGGAAATTCCGTTATTATAGTTGTTTCGTTAATTCGCAATTGCAAGACCTGACCTGCATGGGCCACCAACAAAACCTGTCACGCCCCGCTTCCCAAAAATATGGAGGCGAAGCGTGAGAAGGTCCGCTCAGACTTGAAGCTACAAAGCTGCAAGTCTGATAAGCGTCAATCAAATTTAAAACTGCAGGTCCTTGCAACGCGAGCGAAACAAGATAATAATAATGAAATGAGACAAAAGAATAATCTCAGAATATCCATAAATAAAAATTCCAACATCGCAGGAAAGCCACCAGGCTAAAAGAAAAAGAGACTAAAGGCCCGAACATGGCCAACAAAAGTACAAAGTACAAACGACGGTGCTACGCACCAACAACTAATAGAAAACCTAAAACAAAAGAAAGCTCAGCAAAGTCACCAAGAAAGATCACTAGCATCCACAAAACTCCTCCTAGGCAGGCATGGACTCAGGCTCAGCGTCAGCAACACTTCACGTACTCAGCAACGGTCTCTGGCTCAGGGTCTAACATGTGACACCCAAAAGAGAAACGGGCACATGTCAGCAAGTCTACAAGAGACTTGTGCAAGGAAACTGAAGGTAGGTAAAAGTAAAGCAACCTAGCAGTTCTAGCATGATGCAATGACATGGCAGTTAAAGTAATGAGTGCAACAAGTAGAGTAAAGTAAAGTAAAGTACGAGCATGGCATTTAAACATGGCATGGATGACAAGTATTGCATGAATCATTCACAAGACAAGTACAAGACAAGAAAAGTAAGCACCTCGTGCACAGAGATTCCGTCTTTTGGCTAGAGGGCTGATCAGGCCACTCCTAAGCTCAAGTAACAGTTTATCCCTACCCCTCCACGTGTGTCGAGCCAGGGCCTTACCCCCGAACAGGAATGCTCGCTTCTGGATCACGAGCCAGGAAGTGTTTTTAACAAGTATGGCATAGGGGTGCACCTAGCCGGTCCAGGGAACCCGGGCATTGGCTTTTGACCAACACATGAGGCCTGTTTCCCCCGGAAGTAGTATTCAAGGAGTACAAGTATTGTAGCGTGTGCTACGAATGCAACAATCAACTTGGATGACTTGTAGAATGCAATGCATGGCAGTTAAAAGTGCGTACAGATAAGAAAAGTAAACGTGACAGTTTAGTATGCATGAACAACAAGTTTAAAGGGTTGGATCTAGCTTCGTTGTCAAGCTAGATCAATTAGGTGACGGATCTAGTTTCGTTGTCAAACTAGATCAAGTAGGCGTCTAGCCAGCTATCATTTCACGGACTAGTCTCTTTTACGCTAGGAATAAGGAAGTGGCCTAAAAATATAGCCCTACACAAGAGTTGGCAAGTTTCACTTGCCTGCAAGTACGACGTCTGAGCACACCGTCCAATGAGTCCAAAAATCACAATTATCCTACATGCACAAGTCCACCGGCCTAAATTCCATATTATTAATCTTGATTAGTGAATTTAAAACATTTAAAATACTTTGAAAATACTGATTTTAGTCTTGATTAGCATGCAATTGGGTTGGGGGTCCTAAGGGTGCGAAGCGTTACCTCAACACGACGCGAAAGCTACACCGGCGTCGGGTAGCGACACCGGGGGTTGGAATAATAGATCGCGCTCCAAGTCCAGATTCCAATTAGATTCCTCGCTGGAAATTTCAGAGCAATCAACCGGGGCGACGATTCCAGATTCCAAAGCTAGCACATGCGACGACGGGCTACGATGTGCGACGACGTCGTACGCAGCAAATCGTCAAAGAGAACGCACCTAGGTGGGGCCCACAGTAGTCCTAGAGACCTTTGGGGGACCCACAATACCTCTGGAGAACTTGGGGGGCCCACAGAGGCAAGTGGTGCGACGGGTGCGGGGTTGCGACGTTTGCTCTCGGTCGTACTCAGCCAAATACGGGGATCTCCATCGGTCGCTGCGGGGGAACGGGCTTGGTGCAACGCTTGGTCGGTCGCGAGCCTTGGTGCTCTCGGTCGGTGCGGAGGGAGGGGTCGGTCGTTCGCCTTGGATGCGGGGGAGCGGGCGCTGCAACGTTGCAAGCGTTGCAACGTTGCAGAGGGCGGGTGATCCGCTCGGTCAGGCGCTAGCGGATGCGGGGCGACAAGGCGGGCGCTGAGCGGGGGCTTGCAACGGTGCGGAGATGCGAGTGGAGCGGGGAAGTCTCTCGGTCTGACCGAGTGGAATCCTCGGTCAGAGCGGGGGAACGGGGCGGCTGCTGCTGCAGCGATGCGGAGCAGGCGACCGGTCAGAGCGGGGGAACGGAGCCCGTTCTCTCGGTCGGTGCGGCAAATGCTTGTTGCAACGTTGCGACGATTCGTCGCAACGTCAAATTGGGTTTTGGAAGGGGCTAGGGTTAATTTCTTGAGAAAATAGGTCTTCCTAGGGGTTGCTTATATAGTATAGATGGGCTGACTTGGTCTAGGGCTAAATCTAATAGGATTAGAAGTTTAAAATAATTTAAAATTTGAAATTCAACTTCTCCAACTCACCCAAGGATTTGACTTGGTCCAAATGAGCTGGAAATTGGCTCAAAAATTCTTTAATACGTTTAAAACTCAAATAAATTTTATTTGGCCGAAAATAATTTAAAAATTAATTATTAAAAATAATATAAAACTTGTTAAAAATATAAAAGTGGTCAAATAAACTCCAAAAATTATAAAATAAATATCAAGGTGATCGTGATGACGAGAGTGAGCTAACTAAGAAGACGGATCTCAATTTTGATGTCGGACGACGAAACTAAAAATAGAAACGTCTCCCATCAAAAGTGAAAATCGCCACGTCTCTTCGAGTAAGATTAAATTGTGGGAAAACGACTCAAGAAACGTCGTTCCAAATTAGTGCCACTATTTAATACTCTCAGAGACGTTCACAATGGCATATCACACGAAAGTGTTCACAAACAAACAAAGTCCAAAATAAACACGTGCACGGTCAAAAGCACGTGCCCGAACAACGCAACACGAAAAGTGGTCGTTACACCGATATTCAATTCATGCACGTCGTTATACTCTAAGTAGTCTCCCTAAGTATTAAAAATTACATAGCTTAGGTTGTCATGCCCCTATAGGTAGTCACTCTCTCTCACGTCATAGGATCCCCTTCCCCAAGCTTATCTATAAGCGTGGTGGCATCAAATATGTAAATACGTTTTTTGCCCAAACTTTTGCGGCTCCATAAAAAAATAAGAAGAAAGAAATGAGGAAAGATGGGATTTCGTATGTACAATGGAACTTCCATTTTTTTCTCTCTTTTTTTCGTATACACAAGATAAATCCCAACTAAGATGAAGGGATATGAATTTATATTGTTTTTTTCTTTTGGGATTCATGGAGCCTATTCTTTTCTTCGATATATTTCTTGCTGGAAGTATCCCTGATCCCACTGATAATGAGTGGGACCAAATAACTCGATTGGGGTAGTTGCTGAACCATACCACATAGTTCTAGCAACAACAAAAGCTGCGAAAAAAACATCAGCAGGGTATACGTAATCCTTTGTATAGCTTGGAGAAGATGCAAATATAGAATTCACTAGGGGGAGATTCACCAACAACTATAAGTATAGAAATGATGTTCAAGATATGTGGAGAAAGAAATATACATAACGCTCGGTTCACTCTTTGTATGTGCACAACAACTTCAGCAGGGTAATTTAATCTACTTAGTTCGATAACAAAAAAGTAAACTAATCCAATCATATCAAATGGCAATCATTCATTCAACCTGGAAGATCAAAGTACATTTCATGCAAAAAGAAATGATAATAGAGAGGCAAAGCAGTACTCCAAGTATAGGCAGTCAATGCGTGAAGCTCTGTATGTGTTCTATGAAGAGTATATAATAATAGTTCCCAGACTCAGTCAACGCTAAAATATCATTCAAATTCATATAATAAGCGACAAAAGTTCTTTTTCTCAAATGCATATCAATGTATTGCATATGATATCAGAAATGAAAATGATAGCATGACAAGAGAGTATATGCATAAGAATAAAGCAAACTCCAAGATATAGTCATCAAAGGGAATACATCTCTAGCAAAGAAAGTAAAAGAAATAAAAAGAAAATAAATAAAAAACTAGTTGTACATATGCAAGTCACTCCAAAAGTAAGAAAATGTGATGCATGGCAAGAAAATGAAAAAGTGAGTGAAAATGAGTGAAAAATAAAGAAAGATGAAAAATAAAGGTAAAAATGAAGAAAATAAAAAGTGCGCGTGTGAACACACTCCCCCAAGCTAAACATCACATTGTCCTCAATGTGCTAAGTGTGGCGTGAGGACGTAAAAAATAGGGGAGGGTGGGTGTGGATGCATGCATGATAAAGAAAGTAAAATATAGAATGATATATGCGAATGATGGATGCAGCAAGCATGCAAATGATGGATGAAAAATGTAAAATGCTGACCAGATGTGGACCAGAAGGGCAAACTCCCCCCAGAATGATATGTATAATGGTGCCCTGCAAAAAGTGATCAAAACATGTGTGAAAGCAAAATAATGGAAAAATGACGGGGCGGGAGGTGGAGCAGAGATAACATGGCAGGCATCAGGTGTACGTGCCTAGGCTGGTGATGGGGCACTATCACCTCCTTGTGGTGGGGGCGGGGGGTGGCGAATGTACTGGATCCTGAGGGATGGGCCGGGGCGCGGGTGGTGGAAGCTGAGGCAGGTGCTCAAGGATCTGGTTCAGCATGTGCTGAATACCAGGCAAAATGGCAACGCACGCCTGTACGAAGCTAACGGTGGAAGCGAGAGCCCTAAAATCTGCTCTGAGCCCACTCATGGCCCCTTCGACAGCACAAAGGTGCTAGACAAGGGCATCGGGGGCGGGAGCACAGGGTCGCACAGGAGAAGGATGGGGCGGTCGTGCACGGCCACCGTAGACTAGTGGGGCCACCAGAGGGTAAGAGTGTGGGGCAATGCTCGCTAGAAGACACTCAGCCTCAGTGAGAGGCTGAGACACGTGAATGCTCTCAGAAGTGCGAGCAGAGGCAGAGGAGGAGGCATGTAGAGAGGTAGTGGACATAGAAATGGAAACAGACGTCACGACACTCTCGGTGAAAACAGCGGCAGCAGAGACAGAGGCATCGACAACTGGGGAGGTCGTGAAAGCAAAAGAAAATGACTCCCCAGGGGTCGAGAAATCGGGTAAGGATAGGGTCTCGGCCAGCGCGAAGGAGAAAGACTCGTCGCTCTCAAAGGCTACGATGGCGGTGCTCTCAAGGCTCATGTAAGAAATGGGATCGACACTCAACAGCTCAGAGGTGGTGGTGGTGGTGGCAGACACGGCAACAGAGCTCCCGACACTGGCAGAGGTGGGGACAGAAGTACCGGGGGTTGGAATCTGATCAGGTGCAGGCTGTGAAATGGGGATCTCCGGGGCTAGAGGGCCGAGAAGGGGCTCCTGCTGGGCGTCCTTGGGCTGGAGTACATATGCAGCTGGGATGAGGAGCACCATCTCTGGTCTCCACTCCCCACTTGCGGGTCCAATGTGGGTCTGAGCAGGGCTCGAAAGCACCATATAATCCACTGAATATGGACCTTTAGCCAAACCTAGTGGTGTCGACCCTGAGGACGCAGCATCCACATATGGGCCATAACATCTCTAAAAAGGAAAGTGGGGCCCGTAGGTCGGAGCAAGCCAGCAAGAAGCTTAATCTCGCACATAGGAGCAAGGAAGGTGATCAGACCGCCACAGTAAATCGCCATCCCAGTGGCAATGCGGTCAAGATACCGGCTAGCTATATCAATCTGAATGGCAGGGACTAAGACGTCCCCGTCGCCCTTGAAGGCTCTCCCTCTCGTCGTTGCATAGAGCATATAGAGCTCAGGTGTGGACATCGTACCAGGCTTATACCTCATAAGAATGGTGGTCGCCAAACGGCGCTGAGCAATTTGTAAGCAAGGGTGGACGATAGAGGAGGTCTTGCCCTGGCTAGGTCCAAAGGGAAGTGGGGATCTAGTGATCAAGGTCCAAAATGTGGGAGGATCAAAAGAACCAGGGGTGTAGTGTGTGGGACCATAAGCGCGATCATGGTTAAGGATAGGGGGCCAATGGAAGTAAGCACGGAGCATATCGAGAGTGATCTCGCACTCCCGATCCATCAAGCGAAAGGTGCACCCCCTGGGAGTCCTACGAATAGAACTCAAGACCTCGAGGGTCGGATGAACGTAGGTACCCGTCGATACCGAAAGAAAATCACGCCACCCTACATTGTCGTACAACTGGAGTAGCCCCTGAAGTACCCCTAGTAGATCAAGGTTCTCTATATGTGCGAACCTAGAGGGTATGATCGATCGCTGGGAGAGCCTCTCAAATTTGACGCGGTGTGCATCATCTCTGAAAGTGATTCCAAACGTGTCGATCACTATGGCAGGCAGTGTTGGTGGGGGTGGATGGGTGAAGTGGGTACCGGGAGTGTGGGAGGTGGATCGCGAGGGGGCGGGGAGTCCTCTCTAGAGGAAGAGGGACCGGGGTCGTCGGTCCTCTTCTGCTTAGAAGCGGGCTGCTGTGCATGAGACCTAGTGCGTGTGGGCATCGTGGTGTCATGAAATGAGTAGATAATCACAACTTGCTCAGAATAAAATAGGAAACGAGTTTACCCAGAACGATGCGACTCCTCGTAAGCAACCCGCATAAGAGACGCCTCCCCAGCAGCTCCAAATCAGCTCTTGATCTCTTCCAAGCTATTCTGAAGCACAAAAACAATGGATTAGAAACGAATATCACATAATTGAGGGGTTGATCAAGAGAATTAGGCGTAAATATGGTTTACTTTGGGATTCGGGACGAATTGGGCTTACGAAATGGAAAAAGGAGAGAAGGGGCGATTCTAGGCATGGAGGACTATAGATCATCGGCCAGCGGCGATGGGTGCAGCAGAGGAGGAAGCTCTGGCAACGACGGGGTCGCACCGCTCGGGCGAGTCGGTGGCGGCTCGGGCGAGTCGAGATGAGGGTTCGGGTAAGTCGGGATAGAGAGGGTGGGAAAATGGGGATTTATGGATTTTAATCCGGAGCAGCACCGATTCAAAATTTATAGGGCAAGGTCAGTTCGAGTCACTCGACTGAGTAGAACTCGTCACTCGGTCGAGTCGCAATTAGAAACATAGTAGGGGATATTCAAAAATTTTGCGTCAATCTCCGACTCGGCCGAGTAGAACTCATCACTCGGTCGAGTAGACAGGCCTCTCAGAGCATTTTAAGGGCTAATGGTGTCAAATTCACTCGGTCGAGTGACAAAGTACTCGACCAAGTGGTATATAATTTCCAGAGAGGGGTTTTTCGAGACTTCCTTGTACAGTACCCTTCTCGACCGAGTATGGTCATCACTCAACCGAGTGAACAAGGCACTCGACCGAGTGGGCTGCTCTTTTCAGCTTCAGACTCTCAGTTTTTTCGATGCTTTCTGTTTCATCCTCTTCCGTCGGTCTCTTCCTTCCTATGGTAGTTAAGCGCATCCTTGGAGTGCTTCCCATCGCCATGGCTGTGCTCCATTCATATGGACTCCTATCATCTTCTTCCTGAAATGAAAAACATAGCCCATTGTAAGATTCTTCCTAGACTCTTGACTCTATAGACTAATAAAGATCTAAAATAAAAAAATGAAAGTAAAATTCAACTAAGAACTAAAATAGAATCATCGGGTTGCCTCCCGATAAGCGATCGTTTAAGGTCTTGAGCTCGACCTCTTAAGATTTGGCATTTAGCGCATGATGTTTGGTGCATAGGAGATGCACATGTCAAACTTCGCGGGGAGGCCTTGAGGGTTCAGATGTAGCGTTAGCTCTTCTCTGGCCTCCCTAGTGTGTGTCTCATCTCCAATGGTGTTCGAGAATGACTTCCCCAAGCTTGCGTTCTCGATATCTTTCTTCTTTCCCGGCATTGGAGATGTGTTCGCCGGTGACGCTTTCTCCCCACGCTTCACCGTAGAGAACCTGCAGATCTCTCTAATACTTACGACATCAGTGTCGTTCTTCTCTTCATTGGTGAGCATGGTTACTTCTTCAATGGGGGGATCCAGCGGATCTTCAATTGTAGTTTCATCCTCGGTATTTGGGACCCCATCAAGGCTCTCCATGTGTAAGGATCCAACGGCATAAGGCACCTCATCAAGGAGGTCCACGTAGTCTGCTTCTTCCAGCCAAGGTCACTGCTTCATTGTCTTGGAAAGATGGAATTCAACTGCGATATTGCCAATGTTGAGGGACAACGTTCCTTCCCTCACATCCACTATGACTCCGGCAGTGCATAAGAAGGGGCATCCAAGTATGAGTAACGTATCTCCCTCATCTTTTATGTCCATAGCGATGAAGTCGCATGGAACACAGAGGACTCCCGGTATTTGAAGTGGCACATTCTCGGTGATCCACATTGGCCTAGTAATTCATCCATCAGCGAGTTGGATCTTCATATCAGTGGCTTTGAGGTCGATCCCCGTGTTGAGCTTCTTAAACATAGTGAGCGGCATGAGTCTTTCGCTTGCTCCCAAGTCTACTAAAGCTTTTTAGAGGGGGGCCCTGCCAAGGGTGCATGGAATCCAAAAGCTTCCAGGGTCTTTCATCTTATTTGGCATCTTCTCCTTGTTAGCGAACCAAAATCCTTGCTCAGCTAGCATGATCTTCTCAGTTCGCTTCTTTCCCGTGATTAAATCCTTGAGGAACTTGGCGTACGACGGGATTTCAATTATTGGATCTAAGAATGGGATGTTTAGGCTAATCCCTTGCAAGTACTCTAGAAATTCAGCAAACCTCTTTTCCATCTTGACCTTCACTAACCGTTGAGGAAACGGTATGGGTGGCATGTAGGTTCTCTCCTTTTGAGGTTCGTCCGCTTCAGATTTTTCTTCGTTATTTTCCATCTTGGGGCTCTCTTCTTCATTAATTTGCTCCTTTTCAACCAGAATTTCCTCCCTTGGGCCTTTATTATGAACTATAGCGGGAGTAGTGTCCTTCCTGCCTCTCGTAGTCACCGCAACTACCGCGTTGATGCGGCCGGTTTTACTCCTCGGGTTTTGCACCTGTTGAACCGGCAATTGTTGTTGAGCCTTGTTGAGCAAGGTGATTTGCTCTGTCAATTGTGCCACAATGGTATTGAGAGAGTCTTGGCTCGCCGTCAATTTTGCATTGGTCTTCTTTTGCTCAACCATGAACTCCTCAACTCTAGCTTCATGCTCGGATATCGTTGGTGCCAATGGTGGGGTTTTTGGTCTCCATCCTTGATTACATCCGGGGGGGTCTATATGGCCCCGCTTGTTGCCTTTGTTGGTATTGTTGTTGTTGGGGTGGCCTTTGTTGATACGGTTGTTGTTGTTGAGGGGGTCAGGCTTGTTATTGAGGTGGTGGTTGTTGATGAGGGGGAGTCAAGGCTCCCTCAGTGTTGGCATATGAAAATCCGGGGTGACCCTTGGTAGCCGGGTTCACCCAATAACTGTGGTTACCCCACCAGTAACGTATTGCACTTGCTCCATGGCTCCTTCATTTTGCTCGCTCCCAACAAACATGACTTGGCCGTGGTCTTGCCAATCACTCATGCTCCCTCCGGATGTCGGCGTGTTGGGCACTCCATATGACTCACACATCCTCTTTTCAATCCTCTCTACAACTTTGAAGAGAGAGTCAAACTTTGTCATCAACTCCGTTACTGCTTTTGCTTCATAGATACTTTTCGTCTTTGAAGATGATGATGATTGGCCTTTCTCATCGGCCCATTGTTGATTGTTGGAAGCCATCTCCTCTAGCAATGTTGTGGCATCCTCTGGTGTTTTTGATACAATAGCTCCGTTGACAGTGGCGTCAATTATCATCTTGTGTCCGACCACAATCCATTATAGAAACTATGAACAAGCTCCCAATCGTCGATGCTATGGTGGGGGCATTGATGTTGGAGATCTTTGAACCACTCCCACACTTCATAAAGAAACTCTTGGGACCATTGTTTGAAAGATATCAAAGAATACCTTATCTTCACGGTCTTAGATGGCGGATAAAATTTGTTGACGAACGCGCTCGATAGCTCGTCCCAAGTAGTGAATGTCCCATGAGATTGCATCCTTAGCCAATATAAAGCTTTATCACGAAGAGTGAAGGGGAAGAGACGCAACCAGATAGCATCCTCTGGCACATTCGGCATCTGAAAAGTGGCGCACTTTGCCAAGAACATTTGTAGGTGGTAATGCAGGTTCTCTTGAGAATTCTCATGGCAGGGATCTTGTTGCATCAGTACAATAAGCCCCGTCTTTAGTTCAAAGTTCTTGTCGGCCGCCAACTCCGGCATAAGTATGGAAGATGTAGTAGCCGAATTGTACGGGGTAAGCCCATCCCGAATGGAGACAAGCTTAGCGCTCCACCGTAATCTCTCATCTCTAGTTTCCTCTGCTATTTGATCCTCCTCTATAATTAATCTCTTTTCTGCTCTTAGTTTCCTTGCCGTGTGCTCAATCTCAGGATCAAATAATATGTCTTCTTCGCATGCCTTCGATCTCGTGTTCATGCACAGAAAAAGAGAAACTAGAAAGATTTGTTAGTGCAATAGAGGAATAAAAGAAAATAAAATAAAATAAAGAAAGAAAAATAGCTAAGGAAAATAAAATACTGTCACCTCCTCGGCAACGGCGCCAAAAACTTGATCGCTCCCGAATATACACCCGGAAAACAATGTAGATTTACCGCAAGTGCACGGTTAAGTGGCAAGCGGGTATCGAATCACATGTAGGACAAATGACACTACTCTATTTCCATCACTAAGATATTGGATGGAAAATCGTTTAAGAGTGGATGGTGTAACGATCGTTCGGGAATCAATACAAATTCAATATAATAAAGTCGTCTCGGGCTAGGGAATCCCCACTATAGTTTTCAAGTTATCAACATGAGTTATGAACAACCATGCAATTGAACTTGGTTAAAGGTGAACTTACCGAAACTCTCTTGAGAACCGACTCACGCAGTCGCGCTATTGTCGGTCTATAGCAATCCAAATTAGAGCCTCGCTGTCGTGCAAGCCTAACTCAGACCACTAGCATTAAGATTGGTAATTATGTCCAATCCCAACTCAAGCTCGTTGTCGTGCAACTTGGGTTCGTATCTAGATCATGACAATTTGTACTCGTTCACCAACGTGAAACGAGTATGAGTATAGGAAAATAATAAAATTGGTAGCTTTGGTCGATGTCGCGCACCAAATTTAGGGAATTTCGATTGTAAACCTAAATCGAATATTTAGGGGTTTCCTTAGATCATGATCCTCTTTCGAGATCACGAGATCCAAGAGAAATCCCTATCTATCCGTAGTAAATCAATCAAGATCTAACCTTTCTAACAAGCCTAAGAGCATGTCAATTCAATAGATCTCCCAATTCAAACATTAGATCCATAGGGTTCATCCCTTTGCCCTAGAGCAAAGAACTACTCACAAATCATATTAGAAATCGATAGAAAGACAAGATCAACAATAGAATTCATCATGCAATCAAGATTGAACAAGAGATGTAGCATAAAAATCAAAACTTGCAAGGATTCAGACATACCAATGTCGCCAAAGAAGCTTTCAATAGAAAATTAAGATCCAATCTTCAACCTCTAGCCCATACAAAAGTTAAAACTCTGATCAGAAACTAAGGAAAAATAGTTCTAAGTCTATCTGGTCTCCCCTAGGGCTGGAGACAAAACTGTGCTTAAATACATGCCCAAAAGAACCAAAAAACGAAGACCAAACTGCCCTTGCGCCGCCAGAAACCATAGCTTCCCCGACTGGGTGTCTGTGCCACTCGGCCAAGTACATTGTGGTACTCAGGCTAGCAGATGTTGTCGTGTTAGTTTTGCTCGGCCTAGTAGGCTTCTTTACTCGGCCGAGTGAGCTGCCTTGCTTGTCACGTCCCGCTTCCCAAAACGATGGAAGCGAGAATAAGACGAAGGCCCACATGGGCTGAAGCTGTGAAACTCGGCCTAATAAGCGTATGTAGTGATACACAATTCAATAATACAGGTTCTTACATGCAATCAAAACAATAGAAACATTTCATTAATTTAAAGCCATATCCAGAGTTCGTACAAGAAATAACAACATGGCCGCAGCATGGCCAAAGGAAACTATAACAATGGTACTAATCCTACTACAAGGTACTAAAGCAAAAACTAAAAGCAGTGACAGAAAAGAAACTCTAGCCTTCTGCAGAAAATGACTCAGTGTCTACGACAACTCCTGGCTTCCTAGGTCAGGTGTCTCTACTAGTCTTCCTGGTAACCTGTCTTGTAATCTGATATACATTTCAAAAACATGAATGTATGTCAGCAAGGGCATGCGAGTAAAAGTAAGATGATCCAAGGCAAAGAGTGCGAAAAGTAATAAATTATAAGTATTAATGATTTTATTACAAGATGTCAGCATGGTTAAAGCAGGTAATTTAAAACAAGGTAAGGTAAGGTACTTCTAGCATGACTGTTCTAAGCATTTTAAATGTGAAGTAATGAGCATAGCAATTTCTATATAGACATGGTAGGGAAGAAAAACAGTGCAAGAAAGTAAACCTGACTTAACAATGGTCGTAGCGTGAGCTACCGGCTACATGACAAGACAAAACAAGACAAGACGTGTGTGTCAAGAGGGTTCACACCTTACGGTTTGAGGGAGATCAAACCCTCTAAACTGTGCGACCGTTCAACCCTACCCCAAACACGTGCACAAGACAAGACCAGACAAGGGATCACTCTCTCTATCTTGGAGAGTGCCATATTCCCAGCAGGTTGTGTGTTCCAGGCAAAGGATCACTCTCTCTAACTTGGAGAGTGTCCTATTCCCTGCAGGTTGTGTATTCCAGATAAGGGATCACTCTATATATCTTGTAGAGTGCCATATTCCCTGCAGGTTGTGTATTCCAGACAAGTGATCACTCTCTCTATCTTGGAGAGTGTCATATTACCCGCAGGCTGTGCAATACAACCAATTGTGTTCAAAGCTGTTCAAGAGTTTCATGTCATCGTAAATTTTCCATTAATGAGTGTCCACACACACGCACACATGCATTAGCAATCTACTTATTAGGGATCCATACACACGCACACACAAAACATGCTATTAACATTAATAGTACAATAATTTATGAAAATTCGCACACTTGCCTGTTTTGGGACGGTTTTGGGTGACAGGGTGACCGTAGAGGAAGACGCGACGGTTTCTGTGTCAAAAGATATATATGGTGTTAAACTAACAGTCATTAACTCGTCCAAATGTAATAGAAAACATCATATATCCTAATACTAGTATTGTTCATACATTATATTACTAAAACATATATTAATCTTCTTACGTGATTACTAACTGAATTATTAGTACATACAATAACCTGCCAACATGATGTTTAATAAAGCTAACAGAATATATATAACCCATACTAACAAATAACATATATATTACTAGCTAACATTATAAATGGTTAAGTTACTACAGCCAACTTATGTTATTAATGTTAAACTAAGTTATATTATTAACATACTACAGTGCAAAACTTATTTCTAATATCATCATAATAAAAGAGGGTTGTAAAGTACTACTTCTACTAACAACCTATATGTTCATTAACGTTATAGGGTACTGTTCATGGTACGGTCCATAACCCTACTAAACATTCGTCATATATATGGTATCTAATATACATACACATAGTTCTTTTATTTCCCTCTTTCTTTTAAAAAGACAAACACTATCCATTTAGAATCCACGGCTTATAAACAATTCCTTTGTTTTGTTACTCGTTCTAGGATACTGCCCTCTTGAGCCATGTGCTACCTAATCTACAAACTACCAAGTCAGGCTGCTATAGTAATATAAGTTAACATCCAAAACTTACTTGTTATACCTATAAAGACTTACCAGCATCATATAGGATAGTATTGTTATAAGCTACTGCTCACGTAATTTAGTTATGCAACTCTCGGTTTCGATTTCTTGTTGTCATCGTCGTATTTGCAGGTAGAGCCACGAGAACCGTAGCTCTGGACGGCGACAGCAAGGCAGGTCAGGGGACGACGACGCGCTATGGTTAAGATGGTGGCGTGGGCTCTGCCGAATATGATGGAGAGTAGGGAATGTGGTGAGGCGTTGCGGGTTGGGATGATGCCGACGGAGTGGTGCGAGGTCGACAACGTCGATGTCGCTGCGGAAGGAGATGTGATGGCGGTTCTCAGCAGGGCGATGGCTGCTCAGCGGAGGAAGCACCAGCCATGGCGTCGTTCACGATGTCACCGAAGGATGGACTGCCGGTAGGGGTCGGGCGTGGTGGCTGGAGGGGTTGCACGGCCTAGGGGGTCTGGACGACGGCTCCGGCGGTTCTGGGCGGCGTCGGGAAGATCTAGCAGCCTGGGGCGTGTGGCCTAGGGCTCGTCACTGGTGCTTCTAGGTTGGAGTTGTGGGTCGCCTTGGGTTTTCGTAAGGGGAGAAGAGACAGGGAGTTGGTTCTCCTTCGGTTTTGGTAGAGAGAGAGGGATGCTTAGAATTATTTTTGGGGGAGAAAACGCGTCATCTGTTTGTTTTTAGCCCTAGGTTTAGATATGGAGTAAGAGAGAGAAGGGGGTATGGGGAAATCGTGGAAAGGGATACGGGAAGAAATAAAAAGCTGCGGCTGAAGCTTGGTTAGCCTATGGTTTCTTTAGTTATTATAGGGTAGATGAGAGAGAGTCATAGGAAGGAGGTATCACGTGGGAGAGAGTTGGGATTTGTGGGGTTCAGTTAAGATTTAGTTAGGGCATTATTATAAGAGAAATATTAGTTATGATTTTATTTAAAATTTATTAGATTTCACAGTTAAAAACATTAGGGATATACTAATATTAAAAATAATGGGAAATTAGCGGGTCGGTCCAACGGCTTCTGAAAAATAAAAGAAAAGATACAGAGACGATCGTGACGTCGTGAGGGTCGAGAATACGGGGTCTGGTCGCGCGTTAGGACTAAGGAAAACGATAATAAAAGTCAAATACGAAAAATACACATACAATACGAAAAACACGCTAGAATACGTTTGATCTGAAAGGGGCCGTTACATTGCTCGACCGAGTGGCTTGTTTCAGAGCTGATTTATTCTCCTTCTCGCTTCCTCATCGATTCCTTCGACATCCTTCTTCTTCCACTCATCCTCCAGCGCCGTTAAATCTCCAATATGATCAGGGGCGATGCTATGGCACACATGCAAGTCCTCTAGGCTCTAAATTGCACCCGATTACTACATATCTCCTAAAATCAGATGAAAAACGAGAAATAGTAAAAAGTATCGAAATGTCGTCAAATAATCGTGAAAATCAAGATATGAGCAATCGAAATGGCATGCAAATATGCAGAAAAAAGGTGTAAAGCATGAGCCTATCAGCTATGTGACTTACCAGAAGAGAGGAAGTCCATATGATGCAAGTGGGTGTTAAAGAAGAAATATTGGGTTGATGGGTCTATTGATACATTCAAGGCACGGTTAGTTGCAAAGGAATTTACTAAGAAAGCGGGGATTGCATACAATATTGAAGAGATTTGGAATGAACAATTCCAATCCGGTCCCTACACCATTGGTTATGGGGAAGCCGTTAAGTAAGAAACAATGTCCTGGAGAGGGACAAAGTCGGTTGGATGTTCAATATGCTAAGGCTATTGGATGTTTGATGTATGCAATGCTATGTACTAGATTAGACTTGGCGTGCCTAGTTAATCTGGTTAGTGGGAGTCTGTGAAATTACATCATATGATATATCTCACAAATAGCGAGAGTATGACTAGAATGCATTTGACCATTTCAGGCCAAGTGGGATATGTAAGTGGTTATGGCCGGATATAGCCAAATGACCTGGTAACCGACCCGATACTCGGTTGAGGATTTTCATCAACCGAACGACTGAGTTTCTCGTGTCGTTGAGAGAATCTTGGGTGCGGTTGAGGAAATCTCGAGGCAGTTGTGGGATGGAGGATATGGTGTTTGCCCTATAAATAGAGAAGAGGGGATTCTCTTCTAAAGTATCAGAAACTATTCGTCATATCCGGAATCATCCAAACAATCTCTCTTCTCTCTATAGTTCTCTCAAGCATATTGGGTCGCACACAAAGAGCGTAATGGATATGATAAGGTTTAAACGTGATTTCATATTTGATTTGAAATTTGTAATAAGGTGAAATATCTTAACTGACATATATTATATCTCGTTAAGATATTATCCCTAAGATATCGCTGCATTACAAAAACTCGTTAAAAAGTTAACGGATGCTTTATCTGGTTAAGATATTATCCTTAAAGATATCGTTGCGTAACTGAAACGCGTTAAAGGGTTAACGTGTGATTCTATATATGATATAGAGAGGATTTTCAGTTTTTTTCCACATTAAATCTATCTCTCCCTCTCCCGCTTTTCAAGAAAAGCGAAGAGCGAAAAGTTAACGTGGGATTCTATATATTCGGTGCCTGATGATTCTACTACAGATGCCTGATGGTTATAGCTTCTGTTTTCCATCAAATTCATTCTGTACACCAGACATCAGATGTGCTTGTTCCATTCGTATGTTTCTGTGCAATCTCTTCATTAAGATTGTATCGCTAGATGCATTGTTGCTTCACTCCAGCCGTCTGATGTAATCGTTTTAGTCAGTTCCCTATGTAATCCAGTGGTTGAGATTAAAATAACCAATCCAGTTATATATATGTATTCACTCGAACAGTGGTTAATTCGAAAATTTTCATTCTTTTGCCCTTTCATCTGTCTTTCCGTTTTCTTCATCCTCTTGCCTATCTCGCTTGTCGATCTACGGTTTTGTCATGCTGCCAAAACGAGCTCGTGAGTCGCTTTCTCCTCAATATTTTTCAATTGATGTTGATCACCATTACTTGAACCCGATGATCCTGGTCCCTCATCTCGTCGGTCCAATAGGAGCATTCTTCCTGATGCTTCACAACGGAATGTGCTTTCTATTGGTCATACACAAGGTGAACCAAATGTGCAGTTGCCTCATCATGAGTATTCTCGGGCCGAGTTAGATTCTCCAGTTCACTCTCAGGCTCAAGAAGATCCCCTCGAGGACATCTGTAACAAACTACACTTTCTGGTCTGGCGCTCTCTCCATCAGGACTCTGATATGGTGTCCCTCCGTGTCAACCTCGATGAGCTTAGTACTTCTATCTCTGTACTTACCCATGAACAATGTCGGCTTAACGATATACTCCTAGGCAATGTAAGTCCCTCATCTGATCCATCATCTTCCTCACATCGTTTGGAGACCTTATCTCAGAGATTAGGAGAATTTGAAGAAAATCTCTCCAACACCAATCTCGTAATCTCACTTCTGCATAGCGACTTCGACACTATAATGGGAATAATGTTGAACATACTAGAGAAGTTGGAGACTCTGGTTCCCTCGCCTAAAGACATCTGTACAGTTGCTCCACCACCACCACCTCCTCCTCCACCTCCAGGTTTCTAATGTTGGAAGGGTCTTCCACAAGCATTTCTTATGTCATATAATGTATTTTTGATCATTAATGGAGAAGAGTGATTGTGAGTATATATTTTTTGGTGTTATTAGTTGGTATAGTGTTTTGGGTTTAAAGGTGGTATATTTTTAGGTATACTGTTGTCACATTTTTATGTGAACTTAGTTGTGAAGTAAGACACATTTTGTTGTATATGTCTTATATAAAATACATTTGTACTATGATGAGTGATGCGCGATAATGTTTTATTTTGTATTTTTTCCATCACCATATATAACAGATATCAAGTTTGATAAATATTACTCAGCGCGCACAACCGGCAAAAATATTGCCAGTACAGCGCGCTGATTAATAAAGTGGATGTTGGTGGAAAATTAATTTTACGGGGATTGTGCAATTTTTTCATCCAATAGACCTATTTCTCAATGCGCATAATGTTCCAAATTATCCCCGTTGTGTGCTTTGAGAAATTTATGTAAACCATAAAAGATATGATCCCCCCGAACAACAGCCAGATTTTTGCCCGTTTTACACGTTGAGAAATGTTGTGTTCTATCATTTTTTCTCAACGGGCACATTTTACTCGTTTCAATCTTTTGTTAGGGGCTATATGTTGTATTGTATTTTGTTAGAACATGTGAATGTTAGGGTGCCACATTATGTTAGGGTATACGTATGTCACCTTTTGCTCTAGGTGAATGATACGCATGTGTCATAATGTTGGATTTGATGGTGTCTTATTTCGTAACATCACTTGTGTATATGGAATTATGAGCTATATTGTATAACCATAAATAATTTGCTCAACGCACACAGCTGCCAAATTTTTTCCTGGTGTGAGCATTGAGCAATTTTGTTAGAGGCTATCAATGTTGCTCAACGCACACCACAACGGTCAAACATTCTTGGGAACAACATCTAGCTGGTATCAATCAGCTGTAGATTCACTCTTCTGTATAATCAAATATCCCTCCTTTGTAGACTGGTGTGTTCTCTTCTGTAGACTCACAGTAACTCCACTGTAGTCTCATCCTCATCAATAAGCCAGTCCAATTTGTCTATAAATGGATTGCCTACCCACAAGCCATTATCAACCACTGCACTTCTTGATGATAATATACGATCCAATTCTATCTGAGTCTACTTATGCAAAATTTTTCTTTCAAAGTTCTATTTTTTTGTTCAACACTGCTTCGTCTTCAACACACAAAGATGGCCCATATACTTTCGGCAAGTGACGTGATGCATAAATTGAAGACATGTCCAGTAGATGTTCTCGAATGCTTTATACATAGCCAGTAGATTCAGGTTCCATCCAGAAGTGCTCATACTGGCATCTTCTCTCTAACTGTGCAGACATTTTTCATTTTTCTCTAGAACTCAGAAACTGTGCATACCCTTTCTCTATATTCTCAGAAGAAGGTACCCTTGAGCAATTTTGTTAGAGGCTATCGAATTGGCTCAATGCGCACCACATCAAGCAACCATTCATGGGAACAACATCTAAGTGATATCAATATGCTGTAGATTCACGAGCACTCTTCTGTATATTCACGAGCACTCCTCTGTATACTCACGGGGTATCTTCTGTAGCCTCACAGTAACTCTACTGTAGTCTCCTCCTCCTCCAATACCAGTCCAATTCATCTATAAATGGCTTTCCTACCCACAAGACCTCATTAACTACTACACTTCGTGATGATAGTATTCTATCTTATTTTATCTGATTCTACTTATACAATATTTTTTCTTCAATATTCTATTTTTTTATCACTGCTTCATCTTCATCACACAAAACTGGCCGATGTACTAGCGTCAATTGACATGATGAAGAAATTGAAGACATCACATATATATGGACTCGAAGATATTCTTTGCTCCTTCATATGTTATTGTCATCTTCATTACAGACATCACTTTTTGATGATAATATATGGGATGTCTTCAATTTCTTCATCATGTCACCAGCGACAGTGACAATGGTGTGCGCTGATAGAGCTGCTCATAAATGGCATCGTGCTTGAGTTGTTCAGAAGATGGCATCTGCGCGCTGAGCAAAACTGTCTATAATTACCAACAATTACTCATCGTGCACAACCGACAAAAGTTGTAACCATTTTGCGCATGGAGCAAAAATGTTTACAATTATCAAATTGCTCATCGTGCACAACCTGCAAAAGAAGTGATCTATTATGGCTTAAGATAACACATGTATCAGTATGCAATTTCATTTCTATATATTGTAGACCTGATCTATTATACAAATGAGGGATGTTATCAAGAGAGTGTGGGTCTCGCATCCTGATTGCGTGGGTTGGCTTATGGGTTATCCATGCACTATGTGCACGGGTTATTTCTAATACTTTTATTTATAGCAGCTTGCTTTTATGCCTGGATACTAATTACTCACCACCCAAAATTGCGACGATGCATGACGAGCTCAATGTGGTGACAGTCAAGGTTAAAAACATGGATGAGAAATTGGACATAATTGTGCCCACGCCCACGGATATCCATGCTCTTTACGCTCCAGCTCCCACTGCATCACATGCACCACCACCACCTCCTCCAGCTTGATGGAAATGAGGTATATGTTGTCTTGAATTTTGTTAGAACATGTGAATGTTAGGGTGTCACATTTTGTTACGGTATACGTATGTCACATTTTTGCTCTGTGTGATTGATACTCATGTGTCACAATGTTGGATTTGATGGTGTTCATTTTTGTAACATCACTGGCTTATATGGAATTCGGTGGTTTTGTTTGGATGTATGGTTTTGTTTGCTTGTTTCTCTTTGAATCACTGTCTGATATGGATTTAGGATGCATAATAACATGTCATATCTGATTCACTGGAATAATCACAATTCATTCTGCTGCATTGAAGTATCACTTATATGGTACAAACTGCTCAACAACGCAAACCGGGCCAGAGAGATGCACGGTGTGTACGTTGAGCAATTCTGTATATTCACGAGCACAACATTTGTTGACTCACAGGTTCTTTCTGTAGACTCACAGTAACTCTACTGTAGTCTCATCCTCATCCATGGGCAGTCCAATTCGTCTATAAATGGCTTCCATACCGACAAGACCCCATCAAACACTAGACTTCGTGATGATAGTATTCTATCTGATTCTATCTGATTCTACTTGTACAATATTTTTTCTTCAACACAACATTTTTTGTTGTTCATGAATGCTTCGGCTACAACATACAAAGATGGCCAATATACTAGCGGCAAGTGACGTGATGCTGAAATTGAATATATCACATATATATGGACCCGAAGTTGTTCTTTGATCCTTCATATTTTCTTTTCATCTGCATTGCAGATATCTCTACTTGAAGTTGTTCTTGCAGCCACACAAGCTTCCTTCTCGGCCACACATCTTGCTGATATTCTTTGACCCTTTGTATGTTCTGTTCAGCTTCATTACATACATCACTGCTTGATGATAATAAATGTTCTATCTTAATCTATCTAAGTCTACTTATACAATATTTTTACTTAATTATGCTATTTTTGTGTTCATCACGGATTATTATTCAACGCATAAATGGGACAGATGGCCAAGATACTTGCGGTAAGTGACGCTAATGGAGCTGATGGAGCTGCTCATACATGGCGTCGTTCTTGAAATTGTTTTCATGGTGGGAATCCATGTATCCATAGGATAGTCCAGTGCATGAATTTCAAACCAGTTCCAAAATGTGATGTTGCAAAATGTTTAGATGTAGTTTCTACTTTGTTGTATTATGTACAGGTGAATGTATAAACGTTGTAGTATGATGGAATACATACCTTAATATAATATCATTAAATTTGATACAATTGCATCACATTATAAAATTACGTGATGCTAACTTAAATTAGCCATAATTACTCAGCACGCACAACCGGCAACATAAGTGAACGTTGTGGGCACTGTGCAAAACTGTCTACGATTTTCAACAATAACTCAATGCGCACAACCGGCAAAAGAAGTGAACGTTGTGCACGCTGAGTAAAAATGTATACGATTACCCATAATTACTCATCGTGCACAGCTACATGACTCATTCTCTTCATTCTCTTCAGCTCTTATGATTCTTCTTCTTAATCGTTAAGCTCATTAAATTTCTTGATAAGTGGCTAGATCTGTAGCAACAGAGAAATTATAAGATATGAGATCGGCAGCAACAGAAAAAGTTCTCGAATGATAGACACCTTCCTCATACGATCATAACTAAGACTTTGGGTTTTAAGGAGCAATATTGGACCAACAGCCCTATGAATTCAAAGCCACAATGGCTGCATTTTGGACTAAAATATACAATAAAGTAGTTTTAAAAGAACCAGTTTTAAAGAGAACCAGTTTCATTAATTTATACTGATATCTTCATGCCAGATGCATGTAGTATATTTCTTCTAAGATAATACAAAATTGTTACCTATAGTATATAAAAATGTTAGCCTTCAAATCAAAGCCCTGGTAACTCATCGGGCGAAGTTTTTTCCTACAGAAAATATGGAGCAATGATGTTAAAATAATTTATAATAGTATATAAAATGGGTAATTTTGAGCAAAGATACATTGTTTCTACCGGTTGTACTCATACGACAAGTTCTCATGTCATGACACCTTTTCTCCATAAACAATACAAGTCCTTTTTCTTGATTGACTTTAATCTTGTGAGACTTGTATTCCAGACGGAATCCTTGACACCACTCATGGTCGGCCTTTAGTTCTTGCTTTTGCTGGATCATGCATAATGACATCATTTAGTCCCACTTCTTGTTTGATTGGTGTATTGGACCCCACCTGAGTTCTTGGATCTTCAAAAACAGTTTGCGCTTTATCATTCAAATTATGTTG